>CM034157.1:216275460-216875460 GCA_019776745.2 Taxus chinensis
ATTTAGTTTAATCTTCATATCCACTACATTTAGCGCACTTTTTGTAGTGTAACCTGAAGAGGGGGTGGTTGAGGAATAATAAAGCTTATAGTTTAAAGATTAAGTCATTATTAGTTATGTAATAACTAAGAGACGTTATATAGCCGCTCAACCATTTTGTGACTATCTCTTGCCATAATAAAATGACGGACCAAAAATGATAATGTTGTGAATGCGATTCCTCTTCAGTATTTCTCTCTTCATCTTTTTAACAACAAAGGACTTAAACATAATGGAACCCTGTTCCCCAAACGCAAGGTCTCTGTTATATTATGATATCCAAAAAATGTGTAGGAAACTTAAGCCTCTAAGGAAAAAATTGTGTATCTTAACAAAAATTACATAATATTAGATAATGTTAATAAATTCATACTCACATCTGAGGAAATGGTAATGACATGTAATCACTCCAAGTTACTAGCTCTTCTTCTCTTCCTTGGACTTCTTGAGCTTCATGTTCTTCCTGAGATCATTGAATACATAAATGCTTTAGTGTCAGAACTAACATATGCCGTTAATAAGTTCTTCTCAAAGGGAGAGGGAAGTACAGGGGACTTGTAAGTGTTGAGTGTGCAATGTGGGCAAATGTATAAGGTATGAGCAAGAGCTAGATTGTAATAAGCATTGGTACAGAGTCTTCTCCTGGAATCCTTAAATCTATTATGTTATCTAAGATGAGGTCTATAGTGAACTTCCCCGTTATACTGTTTGTTTCATGTAATAATACATCCAGGACATCCTTCTCTCGAGTTTTGTTGCTATCATACTTTGTTCCTCTGTCTTTTATGATTCTGTGCACCATCTTCACCATGTTTTCTTTTTCTTGAAACATGCTTTCATAATCATAATTGGTATTATTAAAATCTCCCAATGCCCATATCTTAGATTGGTGTAATTGCTAGTGATCAACGTGGAATTGAGTTTGAAGATATAAAATCCTACCTGCAAGGACTTGTAAAGCCTTGTTCCAGGGAATTTGACAGGAATTGAGACTAAACCTGAAATAAACTTTCTGAGTTCTCGTTTTAAGAATTCTAACTCGTCACTGGGGTTAAGATTCATCAGGGCCTTCAACAGCACCTGAAAAGCTATCTGTTCAATAAACAATGTATGCGGTTAAAACAAAAAATATTACCGTAATAATTATGATACTATGAAAATATACCACCCACATACACATGTATCTGTGTATGCGTATTGATTGCTTACCTTTTTTGTTTCATCTTGGATGTAAACTAGTTGACCATCCTTCCAATTTTTCACAGAATCTAGCACATACTTCTCAATGTCCACGGTTATCTGTTCTTTTAACTCTAGAGATTTGAGAAAACTACCTATGAGACCATGCAACCTTTTTGGCAATCAAATACTTCCCCATTAGTTCATTAAGTGACTTTGGATAAGAAGGAACAAATATTCTACCATCATTTTGCAAAACCACCTTGCTCACTTCTGGATCAGTTGATACAATTGTGGGGCTCCCAAGAAGGTGGGATTTGAATACCTTTCCATATCCGAGTTCCAAAACCAAGAGTTAGGCCTACAATAAAGTAGCACAAGGAATCTAAGATCTCAATCCCCATGAAAATGTCATATGCAAATCCAGTGTTGGAGCTGGACACACTAAACTTGGAATCCCAGGAACAAACAAAAACAATACATGCTTGTGCAAAAGCCAGCTATTCTAGCCCACTTTTCCTCATTCACAGTGACAGAAACCTTGCAACTTTCTGATATAAAATTATGACCACAGAGATCAATATTCCATGAGGCACACGTGCATAAGACAGAAACATAATTGCACTAACATCAACACCCATAACATGCAATTCTTTGTTTTTCATTGTTCATTATTTTTCCATAACTTTAGAATGATGGACTAAATGAGTAACCTCTGAACACTACCGAGAGAAAAGCTGATAGCAAATATTATGGACCAATTGGTCTACATAAAAGGCCTATAGGAATTCCAATTTTTTTCGGTTTTGACAACCCTTAACTGCTTATTGTTATTGACTCATAGTTATGATAGATTAGAGGATACTATGGCACTGGCTATTCTATACTTTCTCATATTTTTAATGTTTCTCAGTTCATGAGGCCATATTGGCAAATTAGGAAAAAGTGGAGAATACTATATTTATACTCAAAAAGTTTGACACTTCATTATAATAAAACCTATATCTTCAGTTGACAGCTTTTGTGTCATTTTTAATCTGACAGAAAGTAGCTGTACCCATTTTTTAATGTGGATGAGTTGAATAGCATAAAAAATGTGCATGTATATTTGTAACTCAACAATTACATATAGCCCCAATAAGCTATATTTTAATGAAGGTTATACAATACAAATTTCTTACTTTCATTCGCTAAAAAAAATATTAAAGCTTATTTTGGAACATCATGGGACTGATATGAAGCATGGCTTTTAATATATGCAATTTGACACAGTATCCTATCAAATAAATTGTCTTCAAAATTTGTCAGCAATCTAAACAGCTAGATGTCAAGATGAAATGGGGACCTAAGCCTTAAAGTTTTGCTGAATCCACAGCTAGATTTGAGACCTTATAATTCTGATTTTAAATACTTCTTGATAATTCTAATGGAGCTGGAAAGCTTTTGACCAGAAGCCATATGTGCTTTACATCTCATGTTTTTTAAACTATTCATATACTGCTAAGGATGGGAAAAGAAAAGCCCAATGGCAGACTCAACTCAAACTGTACATTTAAATAATCTATAATCAAATGGTGGGTTTTTTTATAAGAACAAAACTATTAAATACATAATTTGACGTGAATATTCCAACACCGAGTTAAGTTGAATGTCTTATGGCTCTGTTCAAGAAAGTGAGAAGACCAAGACCTCGAGTAGAATGCAAATAAAGTTGACAGAATAAGCTCTTTTCTTGTTAAAAGTATGGGTAGGTTGGAAGTATATCTGTTGAGTGTGGCCAAAGTCTCTTCGAAGTCCTTGTCAAAGTAGTTATCAATGGAGAGTTGACAATATCTCTATCTATATCTGTTGATTTATGAGAATGTCTCTATCTTTTGATTTTTTGAACGATATCTAAAAATGGCATTTCTGAGCTGATATAATCCATAAATAAATTGTCTTCATCTTATATTTCTCATCACTTTTCTGAAAGCTACGGACCTGTTTCCATCATGTTTGCTTGGTAGATATAATCTTCAATTCTTCAGGATTTCCACAGGTACACATTGTAGATATTATATCAGGAATATACTGTGTTCTATTTTTTGATATAATCTTATTGCTGGCAGATGATTTGAAGTTCCTTTCTATATTTTTGGATTTCAGCAGTCCTTTCTAATCTTATTGCTGGCAAATAAGCAATCATCAAAAGCAACATCTTCATTTGTGTTTAAAGGTATTGATGAAACTTTTAACAATGTTTTTTCATCAATATTGTTTATTTTGATTATGCATGACCATATATTATGTATTAATTTTAAATTTTAATTTTTTAACCTCAAAGAAATCAAATCAAATGAATGAAAATAGTGGTTGTGGAAAAAATCAACCACAAAAAAAAGGATGACAACATGTGCTGCAATGGCCTTTCTGAAACGGGTAAGGAAATGTGACTGTTTGTTTTTTATTGAAATATAATTTTTGTAGTGGATTATGTGTTATCAAATGCTTATTTCTGACAACATAGTGTTTGTTTTTGTAACATAAACATAGATTAACGATGAAAAAATTGAAGAAGAAAAAGCATTTGTTGATCAAACAAAAGAGAATTCAGATAGTCATGTTGAAGAAGAATTTGACATGGAACTAAACATAGATGACAATAGTGATCAAAATGACGAAGATTATGAGGTAGAGGAGGATGATGAAGATGAAGATTGGGTGCCTAGTCCGAGCCATAAAGCATCCAATGAGTGCAAACATCAAAGATCAGTAAGTAGTGTTATTTATAATTTTTGTTTTGCATGAATAAAACACTTTTATTCAAGTATTCAACTTATGTTAGTATGTCTTAGATTTATTAGGATTTTCCAATTTGTTGTTCTTTTAGTGTCCATATATTTTTACATTTGCATAATAATTTCAACTAAAGAGTTATAGGATTTCCCTACACATAAATTGTTACTCATAAACTATTTAATTATTGGATGTAAATTGTAGTATTTGCAGCAGTGTAAAATTATAAAAGAAATTGGAAAGAGGGACAGATTTAAGTGCATGGTCTTTCCTTGCTGCAACTATGAAATGCAAGGAATAAAATGGCATTTGAAAGACATCAACTATCACCGCCTCCATGATCACAATGGTCTCCCTCCATTACATAGGCGTAAGCCGGGTAAACGTGCGACCGGGAAGTATAAAAGGAAAACAAAAAAAATAGTACAAAATATGGTTGCAAAGCGAAGTGTTGACTGGCACTTGAAAAATTCTAAATATATGTACAAATCTAGGTTAATTGAGCGTTATTGTCGGGAAGAAAAGGTGCAATATTTTTCATCCCTTAGCCAACAAGCTAAAGATCTGATTTCCAAGCTTGTAGAGGAGTATGATAGTGTAGAAAAGAGGGAGGAAAGAAGGAAAAAAACCCTTTCAACGCTGCAATATAAAAAGGATTTGATGAAAACCGATTGTACAAATTCTGAACTAAATGGACAAAAGGATAAGGTATTTACCATTTTTATTATAATTTAAATTTAAAATTATTTTAGTTTTGTTTATTCACATTTTTTTATGTTATTTTAAATTAACGTTTCATTTGTACAGGATATTATCCAAGAAGAATCCATTAATGTTGATCATGTAAGGAAACATGCTTTCATTAAAAACATTAGTAGCATTGTTGGAATAATAAAGTGTCATTTTTCATTCATTAACATGTTGAAATCTTGTGTAAATGTGATTCTCACACTTTTCATGACTTGAATGCATGAATAGGACTCAACTGATGTTGATGGAGAAAATCTGATACAAAAAAAGAATGTAAACAACAATCCAATGGAAAACAAGGTACAGTTGTAAATTACAAATATAAATATTTGTGTTTTCTATATATTTTAAGTGCTTAAATCTTAATCATATTGCTAATTTGGCATTTATACCTACATCTTTTATATACAATTAATTATTATGTTGTTGCACTTGAAAAATTGGGTTTTACCGCTTCAGAGTGATGAGGAAGAGAATAATGTTGAAGCATACACTTCAAGTGCATGGGTACATGAACCACCGATGCAAATAACACCTATTTCCATTAGAACAAAAGAAAGTGAGGGAAATGATATGAATGATAAAGAAAAAATCAACAAAGAGGATCATAAGGGAAAAAATATGGCCGATCCATTGATTGAGGTGACTGATTTTTCAAAATTTGTTGAGGTGGAACCGGGCAAACCAAAGAATGAGGCGAAGGACATGGCTGCCTATGAATTCACAATAGGAGAAGAAGTTTTTATGTTCCTAGAGCCTGACCATGCAAAAAAGGTTGGCATTGCTAAAATTCATGCAACTAAACCAGGAACAAAATGCCATGGACGATCTTTAGAAAGGGACTGCATTGTCATATGCATAGAAGAATCATATGTAGATGACGCTCCATTGCATTTTCCACATATTGGAGCAGATACTGTTGGTGAATCGAAGAAGACATATTGCATCTGGTTTAAAGATTGCTTGAAGGCAATTAACCAGAAAGAGGATGGAAAAGAGACAAAGGTGTGTTAATTTGTATTTTTATTGATGTTATTGTGTTTTTAGCACATTTGATTGATTTTATATCCAGTATAAGTATACTTATCCATTTTTTCATGTTTGCAGCGAATGAATGAATATTCAGATGACAATGTTGCAATTGAGGTAAAACTATGTTTTGATGTACATTATTTTTTTCCAATTGATTGACTATATCAATGATGCATTATTTATTTCAGTATTCAATAGAATTTTGAGAGCTCATATTCAGATTTTACCATGCATAGGTGACACAAGGAAATGAAAACTGTAGGATTTTCCTTTCTAGTCTAATGTTTAATTTTTTTCCTACTTCCCTATACATTTCCTTCCATTACATTCTTATGCAGTAGTCCTCTATGTATTTATCTTTCAAAACTGGTTTGCATTTTCCCTATAATATTTTATATGATGGAAACATATTATTCACGATGAAACTATGTACTTTTCATACCAACTTGGCTTCCCTTACTTGACTGTTGCAGCTGTTACAGGAGCTTCCCTTACCCCAATATCATTTTACTTATAATTTTCTTTCTTTCTAACAATCATGTTCTTTAATTGTATTATATAGTATTTATATGAATTGATTGTTTGTAGAATGAAGAGGAACAACCAAATAAGCTTGTGGTAAGAAACGTAAAAATGTTATCCAATATTGTTGATTCCATGCAAATTATACATAAAACGGGTCATGCTTCATCTGATTTGGTAAGTTACGTAAACTTAAGATTTACATTGCTAATTTCTTCTAGGAGTCAAATATAAAAACATTTAAAATATTTGTGTTTTTTTCTTCGAGTTAATGTAGGAAATAATTTGCATCAATAATCCTTCATTTTTGTAGCAACGTAATAGTGAAGGTGATACTGAGATGCAACTTTCAGAAAGGATCCATTCTTCCCAACAACAGGTGACCACACAATATCTTATTTATAATTTTGATAAACTTATTTTATCATTTACGTTTGCATAGTTTTATTTACTGATATGCCCATTGTTTGTAAACATATCAGGGAAAAAGATTAAAGGGTATCAAGAGTGCTGCATCAGTTCACACACACCTTACGCCTGATGAGATGAAAGGAAATAAAAGAAAAATTCGAGGATGGATGGAAGCGCGAAACTCCATTGCTGTTAACAAGCAACGGAGAAATTTGAAGAGCTCTCAGATTTAATTTGTTGAAGTTTTGATATTACAATCAATTGTATCATTATTTGTAAAACAATTGCCAAGATACTCAGTTATGTCAAAGAAAAAATCAAGTTTAATGTTATGGTTTTTCTCCTTGAACGAGAAAATAATGTAAGATCCATATGTAGTGCCAATTTTATGCCAAAATCCTCTTTTGGCTCTTCTTCTGACATGACTTGTAAAATGTAATGAGTTTTTCCTGTCAAATTTATTGATAGCATTTATTATTGCTGTTGAGACTATTTATTTATTATTGCTGTTTTTCCTGTCCATATTAGATGAATGGGATTATGCATACCTTCTCTATACACGTGTATCTTATTAATAGTATTTAAAGTTATCGAGTTTGCTATGACCTTTGCAATATGTTGAAATTTTAGATAATCATGAAAAAATTAAAGTTCATTTGAATGGTACAGTGTCTGAATATCATATATTTGTTTCAAGTGTTCACTAGAGTGGCAATGGCTATAGAACACTAATGGAAGACCCATATTCATTGCTTTGGATGTGTCTGATGTTTCTTCCTTGCTCATCTGCCGGGCCAAGGCAAGCTAGGCATCACTTTGCAGTCACTAGATTGGAGTTGCATATCTTTCACTGGCTGTACTTATTCAAATATCACATTTTTAATGAGCAAATTCATCATATTAGTACTCTTCAGCTGTGGTCTGAACAAGACCAAATAACATTTCTATTCGGATATAGCTCAAGTACAGTCAGGAGATGTATTGGATACAACAGATGTGCAACTGAAGCGCACCCCAGGAAAGTCTGAAAAAGAACATGGAAAAATGCTCAAAAAAATAAAATTGAAATAAAACACTTACCCCGCTGCGGAGTTTGCCTCACATTCACAATATGTTCATGTCACATTTAAGCTAAAATAGTACCACAAACATAACTAATGATTGTATATGAGTGTTAATAGGGATGTCGAAAGGAGCAAATGTAGATGATATTTTGTAAATGCAATTTTATTATAGAAAATTATGTATGTATCAGACATTTATTAATATGAAGTTATGTGCCACATAACTTATTTTTACATTGATTTGTCTCTTTTTGACCACTCTCTTTCCATGGACATATAATTTCGCTGACACATCTCTGAATTTCAAAGATTCTGTACCAACCTTTTATTTATGGAGAACAAGTACCCTTACTTGTTAATGAAGTGTATGACTAGTACTGTGAACATGAGAACCCGGAATTGTTTATGCTTGTATAATCTAATCAGTGAAGTGAACATGGTTATTAGCTGACCCTGAATACCATGTATTGGAATCATTTACCCCCAACCACAAGATTTTGCATAGACAAATCTATATAATAAATAACATGGTAATACAAATATACAGAACACATCTGATGAGACCTACATCCTGACACAATATTTGTTCACCTTGAAAGAAAGCAAACTACCTTTCATAGCCTTCTCTTGCGAACAAAACATGACATTGAAAGCTGCAAGTGGAGAAATCCATAAAGCATTTTGGAAATGACCAATTTCATTAGCTCAGATGTTTTAGTTTCAAGTGCCCTGACATGATCTGTATGCAAAATTTGAAAGCCTGTGAATTGTTTGACAAATTGCCTAAAAGGTATGTGGTCTAATGAACTATAATGATTGTTGGATGTGCAAAAAAATGGGCTAGTTGAAAATAACTTCGAAACTTTCAAGAAAAATGCAATTGGCAGGTGCAAAGCCAAGCTCCACAAACTTTACCAGCATCCTCCCAACATCTTGAAAAGGTAGTAATCATTGATAATGCAGTAATCAATTGATAATATGTTTTCTATTTTATTTTCTGCCTTCAATCTCTGAACATGATCTCTTTCTCACGTATTCACATTCATGTATTGCACTTAGATTGTTGAAAATGAAGTTTTCATTAAAAAAATTATTTGTGTTTACCGATATGGACAATATTTTTGTTACGCTCATATTTTTGGCTCAATACCCAAAGATAGTTACTAACGATGGTTTTGAGATTGATGAAAAATGATACCAAGAAAGGGACGTACCAATAGGAAACTATCTAAGTGTGGGGTAATGTTCTTGCATTTGCAAAAAAAATGATAGCGAACCCTTCAAAAGCTTGTTGTTTATTCATCTAATCCATATTCTCTTGCACCAACAGACAACACTGCTACCTTAGATGTTTAGTGTCGCCGACTACATGATAGAACAAATCCATAAGAACATTGTATAGACATGATTAGGGTAACTTTGATAAAGAGATAAATGGATATCCTTTGTTAAAAAGTGACAAATTTGTATAAATATTGAAACTTGCATCATTTATTACGGATGACAACACAGTACGTTGTTGAACTATTTTAATTAAAGTAGAAGGGCATAAGTGGGAAATTATTACAAAGTGATTGAATTAAACAACCTTGAATAGATACATAACATTATAAAATGCAAAATAAACATTAAAAATCCATTTTGTTGAGGCAACAACGTATTACGTTGAGAAATAACCTACTTTGGTATAGATCATGTAGGAGCATAAAAAGATGGTATCACAGTTTTAGATATTATAATGAGCATATCTTGTAAACTAATAATGTGTTTGTTCATCATTTCTCAAGGGTAACAACATAATATGTTGTTGAACTGCTGCAATCAAAGTAGGAGGGAATGAATATAATTTCTGCAACAAAAACTGAATATAATTTTTACAACACATAAAATTTAATTTCTGCAACAAAAACAAAATATAATATCTGCAATCTTTTTTTGAAAAGGATAAAATATTGATATTGATATGAGGGAAGAATGATTACAAGATAGAAGTCTATGATTCAAGGATATATATTTGCAAAATGCACTCATAGATTTGCATATCAAACACAATTATATAGACATTGCACACTGTGGTTGAAAATATAAATGGACTATCAAAATGGGAAAAATATACAAAGACTATATCTCCATAAAATTACCCTTAAATTCCATTTGTGTTGGTCTCATCTTCAAGTTCTTCAACAAGCCCCCTTTCCCTATCTCGTTC
The DNA here is from genome assembly GCA_019776745.2 of Taxus chinensis. NCBI lineage: Eukaryota > Viridiplantae > Streptophyta > Pinopsida > Cupressales > Taxaceae > Taxus > Taxus chinensis. Next base: position 216,285,442 of record CM034157.1, read on the forward strand.
TGCAGCTCTTTTTAATTCATCCTCCCATGTTAGTCGACGTGATACACGACTCTTTTTTACAATAGGAAAACTAGCTTTCCTATTTGTTGGACATGGGCGCCTTCGATTCAACATCTTCTCTATAAAATCTCTCTCTCGATGAAGTGTATTGTTGAATCCATCATCTACAGGTCTAAACGGTTGTGCCTCAGGATGTTGCACACCTAATATAGAAGATATTTGGCTTCCCCTCAATCGGTTTGTTGTTTCCACAAGTGTATTCTCTAATAAAGTAAGAAATGACTTGTTTAGAGGACCAACAAGACTGTTATCTACTATTTTTCTGATCCTTCTCACTTGTGGGCTCAAGTGTTCATCTTCTTCATTTATAACATGTTTATCTTGTTGCAAAACATGCATAGAGTCTTCACAGGTGTTTGGAGGATTCCATGCTTGACCAAAAGGATCATCAACCACATGTTCATCTCCACATGCAACATTTGGAGCACAAAATAAACCCTGGAGAACATTACAAATTAGTATAATAAATCAAAGATTTGAATAAAAACCAAAATTAATAGAATTTAGATACAATAAATTACTATGTTGGAAAATCTTGAAAAACATTTTGCCTAGAATACCTGAACATTAAAGTTTTCTCTCGCTGAATTCTTTTTCATCATATTCACTTTAATTACGTGCTTACATAAGTACCCATTCTTTGACACTCCACATTCACACATTGCCAAATGTGGGGTTTGATACCATACTTCATAGTGACAAGTATCATCCGTCTGGCTACGAACCCATGCTAACCGTGGGTCAGAGGTATGGAAGGTGACATAATAATCAGGAATGGATTGTGCATGCAGCCATTGGTTATTTTCTAGTTTCTCCACTTTGAAGTTACGGTAGAACCCACTTTCCTTACAACATTGACTCCACCAATAATATATAAAAACAACTGTGATTAACTGATGTATCAGCCAGTCAACCCTGCGATGAGATGCTTTTCGAATGGAGGATAACCACTTACTCTTAAGTATAGAGTGATATGCCTCTATTGCAGCATTTGTTTCTTGCCCAGCATGCTTTAAAGTCCGTAGATGTCTCACCCACATTCCAATTCTTAGAAGCCAGTGTTCCTGCCAATATTTAATAAATTTTATCTCGTCCGCAAATTCTGTAACAAAATCTTGTGCCATTTGAATAGCACTCTCCTCATTATTTGAATGGTGCATAATTTCCCCCAACCTATTAAACATTACACGTCTTTTTTGATCTTCCTTAACCTTGGCAACAAGATTCTTCAACCATGCCCTCCTTACATGCCAGCTGCATAAGTATACTTCACACCCAAAAACTTCTCTGTATTTGAAAATGAATTGTATTAGAATTTTAAAAATTTGATAGCAAACTTAATATCTATAATTTAAATTTATATATTCTAACAATATACACAAAGAGTAATTTACAACCTAATAGCATTGATTTCAGCTGTAGCATCATCTACCATGAAAGCATTTAGTTTCCACTCAAGCATATGAGCATGTGCTCTATTCACCAGCTTTTTCATCCATTGGGTTAAGTCGCTAGTTGTAGCTCTTGACATTATGACCCATGCAACTGGTAGGCCCATGTGTTTGGAATCGAATGCGAGGATGGTATAGAGTTTGAACTATGGAGAGTTGGCAATGCAATAACAATGTGAATTAGTAGATTATTGGTAAGAAAATGTAACATATTTTTTGCAGAATTTTTTTATTGATAAGATTATGTAAAAGAGAATACCTTCATTCCATTGGTCCCAAAAGTGGCGTCCATTGCAAGTATGTTGTTATGGCCATATTTTAACATCCACTCAAGTTGTTGTGGCATTTGAATGCCCATGATAAACGGCACGTGACCATCTTCCTCAACATTTCCTTCATACTCTTGGTATTCAAAACATATATTTGGATTTTGATCTTGCCATACTCTCACACTTTGGGCATCATTTCTATCATACATGTACTTTGCTGCTTTTATTTTTGTATCAATATTTTGAACATCATGTGAAGACAAGAAATCATCACGTTTTGTTTGCCCATCAAACAAGGCTAGCTTCTCATGAACCATTTCACGGTGCTTTTGCAACACAATATCAGCTGGCATTCCTAATAACAATAACTTTTCTACCCATTCTTGCAATTCCTTACTAATATGTGGCGCATAATAAGCTCGTGTCCCTTCAAATTTGTGATTTTTTTGGCCATGGCATATATGATTGTTGTTATCCACATGATCCATCTGAGGATATGTGATAAGTGCATATTCACTTCTTTTCATAAGAATGCGCACATTAAAATTGCATTGGCAACCACATTTTATATGTTTACGTCCAGGTCTACTCCCCGTCCCTCTAGTTGGAACCTTGGACTTATCATATGGCAAATCATCCTCTTCTTTAAAGTCTTCAGGCCCATAGCTACACCAATATCTGCAAAATGTCACTAAAAGTGAGTCATAATAAAATAAACAACAATTTTAAAACTGCATTAAAAACATCACCGAACATTGCCACATCATACATTATATAACTGATGGTGCTATCAATTCGAACCCGGTGTGTACTTTCCCTTATGGGTGATGAATGACTCCAACGTTTGTAATAACTTGTTGGAAATGATGTCCGCTGACATTCCCCTTTAATAAAATCATCTACTCGTCCAACTTCTATCCATGCAACAAAATCCCCTTCCACTCCACGGTTATCTTTAACTTTGCTCCAAACTACATCTAATGCAGAGAACAGTCCTTCCGGAGGACATTGGATAGGAATGTCTAACAAGCGCTTCCACTTTGAGTCTCTCTGATTATACATTGATGTTAATAACACTACAAATTATTAAAATTTGGAAAAAAAATGCTCAAGCTAACACACTATACAATTAGACAATAACACTAACCATTTGATATTTATATTATAGCTGATGCTAAAATGATAGACCTGCCTGCATTCACAAATGTTCAATATGTTAAAGAAATTGAGGATCATTATTAAAAAAATTCAGGTCAACAAAAAAAGTAAAAACGACATCAATAATCTCATAAAATTGAGCTAGCCATATTAATTTCACTCTCATATCACTAAAAAAAATAGAATTATTTGAATATTGTTTATTGTAAAACCAATCCTTCTCCCTCATTGATATCTCACTGCCTCTTTCTTTTCAACAATGATTTCCACTCATGTTTTCAATAGGAAAAAGTATCAATGCAACAATAGGAAATCTGAAAAAGAAGCATGAAGTATGTAGATCATGATCTATCCTTTTTCTCATGAAAGCCAAAACTATAGATGCACAAAGAAGTTGGTGAATATAACTTAATAGCCAAAGGTTGCGAAGAACCAAATCATCAGATTAGACAATAGAGTATCTTTTCTAAGTTATTCAAGGTTGAGAAATGTTTAAAATCAGCTGCTGCCGTATAGAAGAGAATTAACCCAAAAATAGCTCTCAAGGGTATCACAAATCATCACTAGCATCAATATAAATGGACTAGTAGCTAGGAGTTAAAAGGTAAATGTGGACAGTTAGGGCAGTCAGCAACCTTACTCAAAGTACTTGTCATTGGCTATATGCTTGGAAGTCAGACTTCAATGCTGATTGTTCGAAAAGATAGGTGTATGCATACAAAGAAAGATTGAGTGCACGGTTGTAGAGAAGAACAACAACATGAATATGAGAACGTGACATGCTCCTTGAGGAGGATCTACTGAGCTAAGAGGTACACCAACTATAATGAATATAGCTTGTAAAAATAATCGTGTTCCACCATTTAGTCCGGGTGACAACGTAATACGTTGTCGTCGTGTCGAAATTAAATTGTGAGAGGATGAATTGGAAAGTATTCCAGTTTAATTGAATGAAACAACTTTTAATAGATTATTCAGTGCTAAACAAACTTTAAAAATGCAGGTCGTCAAAGAAACAACGTATTACGTTGAGAAACCACCTTCTTAGATATAGATCCTGTAGGCGCACTAAGATCTTAAATTATAGTTTTATATAGTACACCATGTATCTTATGTAGCCTAGTAACGAGTCAGGTCATCGTTATCAGCGGGTAACAACGTAATATGTTGTTAAATTGTTGTACTCATAGTAGGAGGGAATGGATTTAGATCCTTTAGGCACATAAGAATGGTGCATTGCAGTTTTATACACTATAATGACTATATCTTGTAAAAATAGTGCGCTCCATCATTTAGTATGGGTGACAACCTAATAATAGGATTTGATACTTTGATGATCCTACATTGTACACACGTGGGCCAAAACCTGTGAAGGGCAGAATTGATCATTGAATGGTATCATTTGAAGACCTTGTTTGATGATAAATCGGGTGCATAACAGTCTCATAAAGGATTACCTCCGCAAGGGAGAACAAAGATGAAGTTTTATATATGCATTCAAGGATATTTAAGGTTCATAAAAGAGTGTTGTTGAGTTAAGACAGTTTGCATGGAGACAAAGAGAGAGTGTTTTTTTAGAACTCGAGAAGAAATGGAGTGTTGAGGTTGGATAAATGGACTAGTAGCTAGGAATTAAAAGGTAAATGTGGACAGTGAGGGCAGTCAGGAACCTTACTCAAAGTACTTGTCATTGGTTATATGCTTGGAAGTCAGACTTCAATGCTGATTGTTCGAAAAGATAGGTGTATGCATACAAAGAAAGATTGAGGGCACGGTTGTAGAGAAGAACAACAACATGAATATGAGAACGTGACATGCTCCTTGAGGAGGATCTACTGAGCTAAGAGGTACACCAACTATAATGAATATAGCTTGTAAAAATAACGTGTTCCACCATTTAGTCCGGGTGACAACGTAATACGTTGTCGTCGTGTCGAAATTAAATTGTGAGAGGATGAATTGGAAAGTATTCCAGTTTAATTGACTTAAACAACTTTTAATAGGTTATTAAGTGCTTAACAAACTTTAAAAATGCAGGTCGTCAAAGAAACAACGTATTACGTTGAGAAACCACCTTCTTAGATATAGATCCTGTAGGCACACTAAGATCTTAAATTATAGTTTTATATAGTACACCATGTATCTTATGTAGCCTAGTAACGAGTCAGGTCATCGTTATCGCGGGTAACAACGTAATATGTTGTTAAATTGTTGTACTCATAGTAGGAGGGAAAGGATTTAGATCCTTTAGGCACATAAGAATGGTGCATTGCAGTTTTATACACTATAATGACTATATCTTGTAAAACTAGTGTTCTCCATCATTTAGTATGGGTGACAACCTAATAATAGGATTTGATACTTTGATGATCCTACATTGTACACATGTGGGCCAAAACCTGTGAAGGGCAGAATTGATCATTGAATGGTATCATTTGAAGACCTTGTTTGATGATAAATCGGGTGCATACAGTCTCATAAAGGATTACCTCCGCAAGGGAGAACAAAGATGAAGTTTTATATATGCATTCAAGGATATTTAAGGTTCATAAAAGAGTGTTGTTGAGTTAAGACAGTTTGCATGGAGACAAAGAGAGAGTGTTTTTTTAGAACTCGAGAAGAAATGGAGTGTTGAGGTTGGATAAATGGACTAGTAGCTAGGAATTAAAAGGTAAATGTGGACAGTGAGGGCAGTCAAGAACCTTACTCAAAGTACTTGTCATTGGTTATATGCTTGGAAGTCAGACTTCAATGCTGATTGTTCGAAAAGATAGGTGTATGCATACAAAGAAAGATTGAGGGCACGGTTGTAGAGAAGAACAACAACATGAATATGAGAACGTGACATGCTCCTTGAGGAGGATCTACTGAGCTAAGAGGTACACCAACTATAATGAATATAGCTTGTAAAAATAACGTGTTCCACCATTTAGTCCGGGTGACAACGTAATACGTTGTCGTCGTGTCGAAATTAAATTGTGAGAGGATGAATTGGAAAGTATTCCAGTTTAATTGAATGAAACAACTTTTAATAGATTATTCAGTGCTAAACAAACTTTAAAAATGCAGGTCGTCAAAGAAACAACGTATTACGTTGAGAAACCACCTTCTTAGATATAGATCCTGTAGGCGCACTAAGATCTTAAATTATAGTTTTATATAGTACACCATGTACCTTATGTAGCCTAGTAACGAGTCAGGTCATCGTTATCGCGGGTAACAACGTAATATGTTGTTAAATTGTTGTACTCATAGTAGGAGGGAAAGGATTTAGATCCTTTAGGCACATAAGAATGGTGCATTGCAGTTTTATACACTATAATGACTATATCTTGTAAAAATAGTGTGCTCCATCATTTAGTATGGGTGACAACCTAATAATAGGATTTGATACTTTGATGATCCTACATTGTACACACGTGGGCCAAAACCTGTGAAGGGCAGAATTGATCATTGAATGGTATCATTTGAAGACCTTGTTTGATGATAAATCGGGTGCATAACAGTCTCATAAAGGATTACCTCCGCAAGGGAGAACAAAGATGAAGTTTTATATATGCATTCAAGGATATTTAAGGTTCATAAAAGAGTGTTGTTGAGTTAAGACAGTTTGCATGGAGACAAAGAGAGAGTGTTTTTTTAGAACTCGAGAAGAAATGGAGTGTTGAGGTTGGATAAATGGACTAGTAGCTAGGAATTAAAAGGTAAATGTGGACAGTGAGGGCAGTCAGCAACCTTACTCAAAGTACTTGTCATTGGTTATATGCTTGGAAGTCAGACTTCAATGCTGATTGTTCGAAAAGATAGGTGTATGCATACAAAGAAAGATTGAGGGCACGGTTGTAGAGAAGAACAACAACATGAATATGAGAACGTGACATGCTCCTTGAGGAGGATCTACTGAGCTAAGAGGTACACCAACTATAATGAATATAGCTTGTAAAAATAACGTGTTCCACCATTTAGTCCGTGACAACGTAATACGTTGTCGTCGTGTCGAAATTAAATTGTGAGAGGATGAATTGGAAAGTATTCCAGTTTAATTGAATGAAACAACTTTAATAGATTATTCAGTGCTAAACAAACTTTAAAAATGCAGGTCGTCAAAGAAACAACGTATTACGTTGAGAAACCACCTTCTTAGATATAGATCCTGTAGGCGCACTAAGATCTTAAATTATAGTTTTATATAGTACACCATGTATCTTATGTAGCCTAGTAACGAGTTAGGTCATCGTGATCAGGGGTAACAACGTAATATGTTGCTAAATTGCTGTACTCATAGTAGGAGTGAAAGAATTTAGATCCTTTAGGCACATAAGAATGGTGCATTGCAGTTTTATACACTATAATGACTATATCTTGTAAAAATAGTGTGCTCCATCATTTAGTATGGGTGACAACCTAATAATAGGATTTGATACTTTGATGATCCTACATTGTACACACGTGGGCCAAAACCTGTGAGGGGCAGAATTGATCATTGAATGGTATCATTTGAAGACCTTGTTTGATGATAAATCGGGTGCATAACAGTCTCATAAAGGATTACCTCCGCAAGGGAGAACAAAGATGAAGTTTTATATATGCATTCAAGGATATTTAAGGTTCATAAAAGAGTGTTGTTGAGTTAAGACAGTTTGCATGGAGACAAAGAGAGAGTGTTTTTTTAGAACTCGAGAAGAAATGGAGTGTTGAGGTTGGATAAATGGACTAGTAGCTAGGAATTAAAAGGTAAATGTGGACAGTGAGGGCAGTCAGCAACCTTACTCAAAGTACTTGTCATTGGTTATATGCTTGGAAGTCAGACTTCAATGCTGATTGTTCGAAAAGATAGGTGTATGCATACAAAGAAAGATTGAGGGCACGGTTGTAGAGAAGAACAACAACATGAATATGAGAACGTGACATGCTCCTTGAGGAGGATCTACTGAGCTAAGAGGTACACCAACTATAATGAATATAGCTTGTAAAAATAACGTGTTCCACCATTTAGTTCCGGGTGACAACGTAATACGTTGTCGTCGTGTCGAAATTAAATTGTGAGAGGATGAATTGGAAAGTATTCCAGTTTAATTGAATGAAACAACTTTTAATAGATTATTCAGTGCTAAACAAACTTTAAAAATGCAGGTCGTCAAAGAAAAAACATATTACGTTGAGAAACCACCTTCTTAGATATAGATCCTGTAGGCACACTAAGATCTTAAATTATAGTTTTATATAGTACACCATGTATCTTATGTAGCCTAGTAACGAGTCAGGTCATCGTTATCAGGGGTAACAACGTAATATGTTGATAAATTGTTGTACTCATAGTAGGAGGGAATGAATTTAGATCCTTTAGGCACATAAGAATGGTGCATAGTAGTTTTATACACTATAATTACTATATCTTGTAAAAATAGTGTGCTCCATCATTTAGTATGGGTGACAACCTAATAATAGGATTTGATACTTTGATGATCCTACATTGTACACACGTGGGCCAAAACCTGTGAAGGGCAGAATTGATCATTGAATGGTATCATTTGAAGACCTTGTTTGATGATAAATCGGGTGCATAACAGTCTCATAAAGGATTACCTCCGCAAGGGAGAACAAAGATGAAGTTTTATATATGCATTCAAGGATATTTAAGGTTCATAAAAGAGTGTTGTTGAGTTAAGACAGTTTGCATGGAGACAAAGAGAGAGTGTTTTTTTAGAACTCGAGAAGAAATGGAGTGTTGAGGTTGGATAAATGGACTAGTAGCTAGGAATTAAAACATAAATGTGGACAGTGAGGGCAGTCAGCAACCTTACTCAAAGTACTTGTCATTTCTTATATGCTTGGAAGTCAGACTTCAATGCTGATTGTTCGAAAAGATAGGTGTATGCATACAAAGAAAGATTGAGGGCACGGTTGTAGAGAAGAACAACAACATGAATATGAGAACGTGACATGCTCCTTGAGGAGGATCTACTGAGCTAAGAGGTACACCAACTATAATGAATATAGCTTGTAAAAATATCGTGTTCCACCATTTAGTTTGGGTGACAACGTAATACGTTGTCGTCGTGTCGAAATTAAATTGTGAGAGGATGAATTGGAAATTATTCCAGTTTAATTGAATCAAACAACTTTTAATAGATTATTCAGTGCTTTAAAAACTTTAAAAATGCAGGTCGTCAAAGAAACAACGTATTACGTTGAGAAACCACCTTCTTAGATATAGATCCTGTAGGCACACTAAGATCTTAAATTATAGTTTTATATAGTACACCATGTATCTTATGTAGCCTAGTAACGAGTCAGGTCATCGTTATCGGGGTAACAACGTAATATGTTGTTAAATTGTTGTACTCATAGTAGGAGGGAAAGGATTTAGATCCTTTAGGCACATAAGAATGGTGCATTGCAGTTTTATACACTATAATGACTATATCTTGTAAAAATAGTGTGCTCCATCATTTAGTATGGGTGACAACCTAATAATAGGATTTGATACTTTGATGATCCTAAATTTTACACATGTGGGCTAAAACCTGTGAAGGGCAGAATTGATCATTAAATGGTATCATTTGAAGACCTTGTTTGATGATAAATCGGGTGCATAACAGTCTCATAAAGGATTACCTCCGCAAGGGAGAACAAAGATGAAGTTTTATATATGCATTCAAGGATATTTAAGGTTCATAAAAGAGTGTTGTTGAGTTAAGACAGTTTGCATGGAGACAAAGAGAGAGTGTTTTTTTAGAACTCGAGAAGAAATGGAGTGTTGAGGTTGGATAAATGGACTAGTAGCTAGGAATTAAAAGGTAAATGTGGACAGTGAGGGCAGTCAGAACCTTACTCAAAGTACTTGTCATTGGTTATATGCTTGGAAGTCAGACTTCAATGCTGATTGTTCGAAAAGATAGGTGTATGCATACAAAGAAAGATTGAGGGCACGATTGTAGAGAAGAACAACAACATGAATATGAGAACGTGACATGCTCCTTGAGGAGGATCTACTGAGCTAAGAGGTACACCAACTATAATGAATATAGCTTGTAAAAATATCGTTTTCCACCGTTTAGTCCGGGTGACAACGTAATACGTTGTCGTCGTGTCGAAATTAAATTGTGAGAGGATGAATTGGAAAGTATTCCAGTTTAATTGAATGAAACAACTTTAATAGATTATTCAGTGCTAAACAAACTTTAAAAATGCAGGTCGTCAAAGAAACAACGTATTACGTTGAGAAACCACCTTCTTAGATATAGATCCTGTAGGCACACTAAGATCTTAAATTATAGTTTTATATAGTACACCATGTACCTTATGGAGCCTAGTAACGAGTCAGGTCATCGTTATCGCGGGTAACAACGTAATATGTTGTTAAATTGTTGTACTCATAGTAGGAGGGAAAGGATTTGAAATTATTTTAAAGTAATATAATGAAACAAATTTGAATAGTTTCATAACACTATGATGTGCAAAAAAATCTTTAGAAATGCATGTCGTTGACGCAACAACGTATTACGTGGGAAAACAACCTACTTTGATATAGATCCCGTAGGCACATAAGAATGTGGCATCATAGTTTTATACACTATAATGACCATAGCCTGTAAATATAACGTATTCCATCATTTAGATTGGGCGACAACGTAATATGTTGTTGTATTGTTGTAAACAAAAACTCTCTCAGGAAAAATCTTACCTTGAATATTAGATATAAGTATCTGAATTACCATTCAACTTATAATTTCTTTGTTTTCAATTAGCCTTGTTTCAAATAAATCTTGCAAACACTAACCAGAATTGTTATTCCTTTCAACTTTAGATAGATGGTAAACTGGCAAAGTAGTTCAAAAACTTAATAAATTAATAAACAAGATGAGTTGAACTTATCACTGATTTTAAAAAATATAATGTTCTTACCTGATTTGCAATGTACAGATTATTTCCAAATTTTCCCTGTCATGAGCAATGTTCTTTTCTCATAGCCAACCTTCAGAAATCTCCTTCAACTTCCATAAAACTGAATGAAATATGACTACTGTTCTTTTTTGCAATACTTAAATAAATCATTTATGTAAAAATAATAAAAAAACAGAACAGTGGCGCCAAAAAGTGGAGTAAATAGTTTAATGAATATAATTTAGGTAGTAATTAATGGTAGCATTCAATAAATATTTGAAATGATACTTTGAAATGGTGCAGCATATTCAAAACAATAAATGTGAATAGGTATGGTTGAGCAGTGAGGGGAGGAATGAAATGACTTGGGTTGGTTGAGCAGTCAGTGGAGGCGCTGAAATGACTTGGGTTCCGTTAACTTTTTTTTAACTCCGTGAAACACTGGACAGTGCCCAGTCAGCAGCCAACTCACTACCCCCTGCGAACTTACGTGAGGGATAGGGCTCATAATTATGCCGAAGGTGTTACCCCTATGGAAAAAGGTTTTGCGGGCATTCATGGGACTATGTCAAATTTGACGGCTTAAATGACGGTTTTGATTTAATTTTTTAGTTTTTCTATTTTTTTAAAAAAAAATTTAGTTTTGCATGCTCAATTAGAGGTATTTTTAGCAAACGGGATGCCAATGGATAGGATTGATCCGTCCTCTCGCCACTTCTTCTTCTTCCCTGGAGCTTCTAAAGATTACGGCAGTTGGAATGAATGCCACAAAGGTAAAAGACAGCAAAAAGAACCTTTTTAATGTTATACTTACAATATGTTTTTAGTTTAATGCAAAATATTGAAGGTGTGTCTAAAACAGTCTGATGTTATTTCTTCTCCCAGCAAGAATGGGGACTCTGTTCAAATCTGATTGTATTATCAAGGCCATGTTTTATCTGTTGAATTTAATAGGAGCCTGTCTTTTTAGCTTTTTTAATAGGAACTTCTTTCAACATCAGGATTAGAACCAAACCACTAAATGAATTTATTAAGCAAGCACTAAGCACTGGAAATTTCCCTCACTAGAGACTTGTAGCACTAAAAAAGTTATATAAAAGAGCAGGAGAAAAGCACTAAAAAAGTTTAGTAATGAATGGAGACAATGAAATCTATTCAGAGATTAACAATATACATACATATCCCTTACAGGCAGAAACTGAACCAGAAATCACTACTGGGATTGTTAGAAAAACGTTGTTTCCCTTTTCCTTTTTCTTTCCTCGTATTCAATGGATATGTATGTATTGTATGTATTCCTATTTCTTGCATCAAAGATCTGGCCAAAAAGAAACGCTGTGAAGATACCTGAGAATGAAAAAACAAAAAAACAAAAGGAAGCTACTAGACAGTGGATTGTTGAGCAAATTGAGGTGGGGTTTTGAGAAGGGAAGGGTAATGCTTCAGTTGTTAAATATGTTGCGATTATCCATGGAGGCCATGCGGTCATAAGATTGACACATGGTTGGCGTGGCCACTGGCAATGACATGTAAGTCTCACTCATTCTCCTCCGATTACACAGGGCGGGGGCAGTCTTTAGCGCCTTAAACTCCTCCAGCTCTTTTCGTACCCTTTTGTTTTCCTCAGTCAGGTTTTTGCAGCACCACTTCAAAATCTCACAGTCCACTTTCATATGCTTCAACTTCTGCTTGAAACACACACATAAAAGAAACCTTGTTTTCAGACATAAAAATGATCTCGAGTTTTGAAGCTTAGACCTTGTGAATAATCAATATTAGTTGAAAGACATAATAAATTCAACGAAGGGGAAAATACTGTGCTCTTCGGTTCTGAAACCAGACTTTGACCTGGCGTGGCTGTACATTCAACTGTTTTGCTAGATTCGGATTCCACCATGGATCAACCTCTAAAAAACCATTAATTTATGGAATTAATCTTACCCAGTTTAGAGTTCTGATCTCTCTTCAAATAGAGCAGATTGTTCCTTGGAATGCCATAGTTTTTCGCCGGAGGCGTCTCCTTTGGTGTTGGCCCTGCTGGAAAGTGTCAAACTCCAGTAGGCTTCTTCCCTGTAACATTTTCCGTCACAGTATATCTCCTGGCACAGTATATCTACCTATGTAGATTTAGATATTTTTTGGAGCTTATGGATCTTGTCACTTCAGTGGCCGCTCTTCCCTCTCACCGCCAGGCTTTTGTCCCTCGACACCTGTGCTTATGCGGTTCATTCATTTCATCTGCCACCTGTTGGGATATTTGAGTTTTCAAGTGACGATTATGTACTCCTTTTCTGTGCTGAGTTCGACTCTATACTGTTGGATTTAGATGTTTTCACTGTATACCTGCACTTATTTGTCACCGCAATAGTATAAGCATTCATACCGAATGACCGTACATTTATATTTCACAGATCTCATTCCCCGGGGTTGTTTCCATTTCTTATTAATGGTTGGTCTTATCTCAGTCGGAGTGGTGGCAAAATGTAATCTGCCCTCCCCTTGCGGACTCCCTGAGTTGGTCTGCATTTATTGGAAGCTATTGAAACAGTGCCCACAATAACTATTTAAAAGATCTATCTCCCACTATAAATACCCTATTCCATATTCATTTTAACCTGCATCACCGTCTGGTTCATCTTGCTCTGTGTTAATCACCCAAGCTCAACTACTTCCATGCTATGCATCAAACCTATTATGTTGATTTGCTTTCAGAACTGCCTTATGATCTAGCCTGCCATCTTCAGTCCAGATTCCAGAAGTTTGATGTATATGGTTTATTATTTATGGATGTTTATAAGATCCTGTTAATTTTTTCTTACTATGCAGTACTCCTGGCATTTCTGTATGCTTAACAGATTATGTTTTTACAGGTTGAATACGGAGCTAATGTATCAGTAGTTGATATACTGCTGAATTTATTAGTGTTTGTTGATTTAATGTATCTCAAATATTAATACTATATGGAGCAATGAGTCCTCTCAGCCGCCATTATTAATACACTGTGGAAGTCATATAAATACAGAGGCTGGTGATACCATGTTCAACAATCGGTCTGCAGATAGAATATTGGATACAGCTACAACGGCATCTTCGCCATTAATGGACGTCATCCCAAGCAGCACACAGGGAACAAGTAGCTCTACATTTTATAATGACCAAGAATTGTCAGATCCATTACAACAGACTCTAAATTCATCCGGATTCCAAACAATGTCCATTCAACAGTTCATTCTGCAGCAGCCTAATTGGAGCCCAAGTGCTCTTATGGGCCACAGTACAGATCATGGCATTCTCCCTTCTCCTACTTCTGATCATTTCTCTTAGAAATTTATAAAATTTTTACTGAGATCGTACTTCCAGATTATAACTCCTTGTATATCATTCACTGAATCCCTACCCAATTCAGATAATGCAATTTGTTTTTAAGGTTCAATAATGTATTCACAGAAATGTAAGAATTTACAAATTATTACAGTACAGATGACTATATTCCTTGATGTGCTCGTCGTTGTTGCCATGAAAGTTACAGTGAGCATGAGTGTCTTATGAAATAAATACAAATTTAGGACGTCATGATCTGCAACTCTTAATTTTTTCTTACTATGCAGTACTCCTGGCATTTCTGTATGCCCCAAACTTTTTCATAACACGAGCTAAATCCGTGTGTTATTATTAGTGTCAAGTTGATTTACAGGCCTTTTCATCGTTTTTACAGAATATAGAAAAATTATAGAATATTCTTTAATAAAGGAGAAACATAATATTCTCACAAATATTTTATGCAATGAGTCCTCTCAGCCGCCATTATTAATGACACTGTGGAAGTGCTATAAATACAGAGGCTGGTGATACCATGTTCAACAATCGGTTGCAGATGAAGATTGGATACAGCTACAACCTATCTTCCATTAATGGACGTCATCCCAAGCAGCACACAGGGAACAAGTAGCTCTAAATAATGGCCACGAATTGTCAGATCCTTACAACACTCTAAATTTAGGATTCCAAAAATTTCAAATCATTCTGCAGCAGCCTCCATGCTCTTATGGGCCACAGTATAGATCATGGCATTCTTTATCCTTTTCAATCATTTCTCTTAGAAATTTATTCTATATTTACTGAGATCGTACTTCCAGATTATACTCCTGTGTGTATCATTCACTGAATCCCTACCCAATTCAGATAATGCAATTAATTTTTTAAGGTTCAATAAGTATTCACAGAAATTTGCAAGAATTTACAAAAAATAATGATGGTCTTTTAATGAAAAACGTCTAATGTGTTCGTCAAATGTTGCCATAAGTTACGATGAGCATGAGTGTCTTATGAAAACATTACAAAGAAGGACGTCAATCTGCAACTCTTAATTTTCTCAAATTTTATAGTGGACAAGTGTGATAATTACAGGCCATTTACCGAGTTTTTCTGCTTATATGATTTTTTTCCAATATTCCGTGCATGTATGAGACTCAAATTCGGCCATTTGATTTACCATTATAGCAAGACAGAAGGAGTTTCAGTTAAAAACGAAAAATTGTAAGACAGAAATAGAAATACTCCTGGCTCCTCATAATGCCAAGGTCAAGTTCTCCATGCAACTCATGCACGTGGACGACTTATTATCAGTGCTTCAATCCCTAGCTTTGAAAAACGTGTTTCCCTCATCCAATGGTTGATATTCTCTTTGAGGCCAATCTTCAAAGGATGCTGGTAAGGATATTCACAAAATGGGGTTGTTGAATACACCTTGGGAACATTTAAATGCCAAAATGGGAGCTTTAGTAGATAAATGTCAGGCGTTCCGTTGAATGAAATAACTTGATATATTTTTGGCACATATCACAATTACAACTTACAGAAAACATGATCATGCTCAAGATCCATCATGATTGCTCCATCAAATGTAACAAACAGCTATTTAACCCTATCAACTCAGTTTTACAAACATACTGGTGGGTCGTAGCAAAATAAGAACTTTGCAGCAACATATGATCTGTCATGGCATAATAGGAAATCGCAACTCACTACATTGCTCTCTCTTTCCCATCCCACAAACATAAAACAATTTAAGATAATATACATTTCATCACAAATTACAACTCCAACAACCTAAAAATTGTTATACTCTCCGGCGTAAATTGCAACTCATGTGCAATTGCATGGTGAGGACAAATCAAGAATGGTCGTGTTAGAGAGGAGGATTAGCAGGCCGAAGAAGCAGAGCGAGTTATGACACTAGGAGAATTTAAAGCCACACATATGTGGACACTTGCAGCAGACCAAGGTCACGAATATTCCTCCCATTGTTCACATATTCAGTGGACCGCCATTCATGTGTGATTTATCTTTCTCCTTTAACATATTTAGTTAAGTTTTTTTCATTTTTTTGTGGCAGTTTCACACTTACCTTAAATTGAGATCAGTCGATTCAGCCTGATGGTGGTAAGGAGAATTATTAAAAGTAAAACCATGTAGGTTCTCGTTCACTACTATGTGGCAGGGTTTGCACAAAATGGGTATGTTGAGAATGCCTAAACATTGAAGGAAATGACTTTGGAAGGTGTAAAGTTACAGGCCACAACTTTTTCCAGCATACTCCCAGCCTATGTTAAAACTGAAGCTTTAGAGTAGGGTATGGACATGCAGCAAATTATAAACATATGTATATTAAATGAAGCTTTAGAGAGATTCAGGGGTGGAATGATTGCTGCTTAACCTCGTTTAGATTCTTACAAGTTCTGCTAAATCTTCGATGATATTTCTTTTTGGCTTCTTTGTCTGATTTGTTATTTGTTGCGGTATATAGATAATGTATCCCCTCTTTAATTTCTATGCTTAGAACATAGACAATAAGTGTGGGGTGGCATTTGAGCCATAAGTCTTACTAGTCAAAAATCAAACCAAATCTTTGGAGATCATGCGAGAAATTTTACGACAGATCATGTGAAGAAGCAATGTTAATTAAGAGCCAAAGCATTTTCTCTGGAATTCAATTACTTAATGAAGAATCTGATGCAATTCTAAATGAGTAGCAATTTACGCCGGAGAGGATAACAATGTTTAGTTTATTGGAGTTGTAATTTTTCTATTTTAAGTTTGTGTGATGGGGAGAGGACAATATAGTAACTTCCAACAAAAAAACATTGCCTAATATGCCTTGATGGATGTATGTACGTTGCCATAAACCTTTTATTTTGTTATGAGCCACATGTATGTTGGTATAGGTGAGTTGATCGGGGTGAATATATAATTGTTTCATTTGATGGAACAATCGCAATGGCTCTTGACGATGACCATGTCTTCTGCAAGATACAAAATTTCCTATTTTGGCATTTAAATATTCCCAGATCGTAGACAACAATCCCATTTTGTTAGTATCCTTCAATCACTTCATTCCATGAGATGACAAATCTCTAGGGCATTTTATATTTGGTGGGTAGAAAAGATTCAGTCACTTGCCAATGATACCCAAGATGTTGCAGCGGAAGAGCATCTC
Organism: Taxus chinensis; assembly: GCA_019776745.2. Taxonomy (NCBI): domain Eukaryota; kingdom Viridiplantae; phylum Streptophyta; class Pinopsida; order Cupressales; family Taxaceae; genus Taxus; species Taxus chinensis. Next base: position 216,302,763 of record CM034157.1, read on the forward strand.
CATGCATCTTATAAATGAGGCCTCCATCTCTCTATTCTTATCCATCCGCTTTTACTCCCGCTTTACATATTTGACAGATTCTGCAACCGCTTGCACCGCTCAGGTACAAAGACGTGGTTCCCTGTTTACATTTGCTAGCATACTCCTCGCCTTGTTTCACCATATACAACAAATAGGGCTCCAACCCAATTAGTTTAAATTTGCCAACGTACTACCAACCTGTGCTAACGTAAGAGCTCTCGAACAGGGTATAGACAAACATCAAAACATAAAACATAGAGGAATTTTGTTAGATATAGTTGCAAATGTTTTGATAGACATGTATGCAGAATGTGGAACCTTACATAAAGACACGTGAACTGTTTAGAAAAATACAACTTATGTTCTTCGCTCAAAATTCTATCATAGATCATAGAATATATTTTGCATCCACACCATATTGTACACACAAAATTCAATCCCCCTCCGGTGTAACTTGCAACTCATTTGCAATTGTTTGACGTGCATTTTGATGTTTTCCTTGTTTTTGCATGTTTTCGCATGACATTTTCTCTGTTTTGCATGTTTTTGCATGACATTTTGCATGTTTTCGCATGTGGCAGTTGCATGATAGACTCAATAAAGAATAAATCTTTTTTGAAGCCTAGATCTCGATATGCTTCTTTCATGAATTCATACTTATATTTGTCATCACCAATCTCTCCATCGCTGAAACGAAACGGGTGGTTGTGGTAGGAGGCGGAGTTGCAGGGGCCCATGCCATCAGATCTCTTTAATTTGGAGCAGATGTCACGTGGATTGATCCATATGTGAATTTTGCACCAAACCCAATTCAATGATTATTTTACAAATGGCCCCCTGGTCACTGGAAGTGTTGTGAGTGCTACAGATACAAAAGTTGTCAGAAGACCCTTGATTGGTTAATAACAAAAAAAGACAAGGACATTGTGGATGAGGCTCGCTTTGTTGTTTAGGAATTAAATAAGCAACAAGTAACGTAAGCTAGGGAAAAACACTCAAATTATTTCTACGGTAATTTTATTTTATGTTCCAAGATAAGGGTACTCCTATCTGAGAGGAAAACAACAAAGGTAATCTAACAGAATAACCGAATGTTTTAAATTTGTTAAGTTTTCTTGGTATTTGTAAGCCCTAACTGAGGAAAATAGTAAAGGGCGTGGCTCAAAACTTTACATGGTGATCCCAAAAATAAGCCATCAACAGGATAATTCTATTTTCATCTTCATCGTAGGATTTATTCATGGTATCACCTGAATAGTAGCAATTGTAGCTCTAGCTCCATCCATGGAATCTGTCTTAGTTTCAGATTAGCATCATCATCGAATCTATCTTGACATTACCTATTATATTTATTTCTACATCTATATTTTCCCTTCGACTTCATTCTCTTTCCTAAGATCTTTTTTAGCAAGGCAATTATCATAGAATTGCTTGTTTCAAATATCCTCTCATTCTTTGGTTTTTGTTGTTTTAAGTTTTCTTATTTCTCTTCAATGCATGTGTTTTTGTATTTATTATGTCTTTCTTATTGCAGGGAAAACCTAATTGCCTTAAAGTATGTGAAATTCCATAATGTTCGTAGGTTTGTCCTTTGCAAAATGGAATACATGTTTGTGGTATCTTCATTTGATGTTATTATGGGAATCCATCTACTTTTCAAGCTCTTAGAAATTTTTGTAACATTCTGTTGTTGTAATTGCATGAATTGAATTGGACTAATTTGACCATATTTTTTGAAGACAATCAAGGTGGCACCGATGTTACTAAAGTTCAGAAGCTTGTCCTTTATGGTAGCATGTAAGTTTTACTGCTTCTGCCAAATATGTGTCAATGCTTTTGATGGCTTTTTTTTAAGCATTTGTTACTCCAAAATTATGAATACTATTGCTCCATTAACCCTTATCATTAGTTAAACTAATTACATAGTCACCAACAGATGTGGGTATGGGAATGTGTATGGTTATGGCTACATTGTTTTCACTATCAGGATATGTGGGTAGTTGGGCACATCTGATCAGTTAATATGTGCATACTCGATGGAATCTGAAACTTGTTCTATGCTAAATTTCCCACGGCATGCTTTTTGTATGTTAATAGAAGACTTAAATCACATAGAGATATTGGTCTTTCCCTTTTTCCATATTATAGATGTCCAATTTTTTTTCAAGGTGGGTTGTATTAAACTCTCTTTCTGGCGTCAAATATTTTAAAACCATGGTCACTCATCTTTTCTTCTTTTATCATTGTTGAAGTTTTATCACTAGCCTTAAGAAGTTAAGATCTTGGTGTTGTTGAGTTTTGTAAAAATCTCATTTATAAAGCATATTAAAGAATCCCTTAGAGACAATCTTTCTGTAGAGATAATAGTATGATTTCTATTTACCTATGTTACCAGAAAGAAAACACCCAATGACTTTCAAAGTATCCGAAACATGTTTTCTAAGAAACCCACATTACTCGGGTCATTTCTAAGTTGGGACAAAAGGCCACCTGAGTCAGTTGAACAGAAAACCAATTTCTCATGTCTATGTAAACATTTTTTGTTTTCTATTAACCCTTAATGATCACTCTGAATAAAGTTATGTCTTGATGGTTGTAGAAAGTTGAATTATGTTTAAATATTTTTAATATGATAATAGCTATATAAATTTAATAATTATTGTGCATGTATAAAAATATTAAAATTGTAACCTTGAAATCTCTGTATTAAAATTGTAACCTTGATTTCCCTGTATTAAAATTGATTGTAGCCTTGATTTCCCTGTATCAAAATTGAAACCTCGATGTCCCTATTTGAACTTGTTTCAATCTGATTTTTTATTTCTCATTACAAGAACAAAGTGCCAATTACTGAGATCTGTAATTGACCGTGTACATGGAGCATTCCAGAGATAATACTTTTTGTACCTGGCTGGATATAAGCATGAGTTAGTTGTTGCATCGCAGATGGTTGGTAAACGCCTCGTAAGTAATCCAAATTTGTGTACTTTAATATTTTGAACATCCTTAACTTTCAAGAAGAAAAGAAAATAATGGTTGAACTTTGTCTGAGGGAATCTTTGTTTGCAACTTTTTTCAGACAGATAGTGAGAACCGGAGTACTGCGCCTTTGGATGTGGTCACATTGTTGGGGAATGCAGTCGGCAATGAATGCAAAAAATATGGAGATTTTGAGAAAGGGAAATTTTATTAGAGCATGCAAGATATTCTCAATAAGTCCAGAGCTTCAAGGATTCCATTGTTCATGATATTTATTATGTAGTGTTGTTTAGGGTTGTTGATCTTAGTAACATCTATTTTAATTTTTATCTCACTGAAAGACTAAATGTTTCATTCAAGAGTATGCCTTCCTCATTAAAATATTTCATTAGCTAATAAGCTAACAAATTCTTCACGCATCCTCTGGATCACTGAATCAAACAAAGACAAGACAGATGGTTCAATCACCGTGGGCATATATAGTTCTTTGAATAAGTTGAAGCCTTATGTGGCCGCAACAACATGGAAATAACACATGCAAAAACCATTGGGGCAAGGCCCTACCTCTGGTTCAAATACATGGCAGAAGACTAGACTCCTCTTAGTGTTTTCAATGTTCGGCATTGCCTGCTAGTATGTGTTAAGCATGTTATCATTCACAAAAAACATCATGCAAATCACACAAGAGATATCATATGGGTTAAAGACAGAGAGGTGAATGCATCCACTAATTTCCATAGCATTTGTCAAATGTTCTATTTAGTTTTACCGCAACCTGGCTTCTTCTTTAGCCCTTTGTCTCGCATATATTTTCTCACTCTTCTTGCATCATCCCACCTGTGTCATAGATATACACCAAGGGTTTTTCATCATTTGTTGAATCATACCGATCCCTACTTAACCCTTATTGATGTGTGTAGTAAAATGACATATGGCCTTTCAATCACCATGGGCAATTACTCCCTTCGTTGCATATTCCTGTGTTTTTGCTATATAAATTAGGGTTAGTTTTGGGTCCTCACCCAAAGAAATCAGACAATGCATGGCTTGTCAACTAGACGACACCACTCATTTGACCTTTTCTGCATCAAACAACACCACAAATTTATAAATTTAATGACAATGTGTTTCGAGAAAGCCAATTCATCTTGAATATAGTTACTTTTTCCTTTAGACCCGTAGCCAAATCCATAGGAATCACCACAACAATACTAGCATAATTGTCACAAATTAAATTATATCATAATTATGATGCATTCCTTAATTTTGCTTTCACGAATACAATTTAGAAATTAATAACACCTACTTACTCAAATTCATAGACTTTTCATATACTTTAAAATGTAAAATACTTCAACTAACACTTAATTTAATTCATTTTGCATACTCTTATTAATCAATGTTGGGAAGGCATCTAATAATTTATAGCTTTATACTAATTTACCTTCTAAAATGTTGGTGATTAGTTTTTAGGAGTACAAGGACTAACCACTTTAATTAAATTATTAATTTATTCATATTTTATTTTAGAGTTTTATTACGCCAAAGGCGTTACACCTATGTGAAAACGATTTGCAGACATTCATAAGACTGTGTCAAATTTGACGGCTTAAATGACGGTTAAGTACTATTTTAACAATTTTGCTTTTGTATATTTTAACATATTTTCTTTTGCTATTTTTAACAATTTTACTTTTTTTTTTTTTGCATGCTCCTTTGGGTTTGTTATTTTTAAATTTTATTTTATAGTTTTTGCATGCATTAATCTTTAAATACTGGTCACTAACACTATAATTTCATTCTTTAGGCTCTCCAAGTTCCAGTCAATCCCCTGCATTAAATTGAATTCTGCAGGTATGCATTTAAATTCTTTTGTTCGGATAGAACTATGTTTCGTTAGCCTTTGTTTGGCTTTTGTGGCAATGCAAATGTTTCTGTATTTGGACCTGAAACTTCGCCAGATTAATAATAAGAATCAAGTTTTGCTAACTTTGCACGATTGCATATTGTAGCATCCTACAAAGGATTCTAATAACAACAATCATCCTTCTGTTCTTCTCTCATGCTTATACGTTGCCAAATGGCCTCTATCCTTTGAAGATTTAGCAACCACATACTCAGAGTAATGCCTTCATAAGTTTTAGATACACCCATATTTGTCTCAACTATTTTTTTGCAAAGTTGGTCAAGAAAAGCTCTGTCGTGAGAAACAATCACCATAGGCACATCTTGATTAGGAAATGAGATAACCTTCCAGCATTACTCTCTTTACATCGAGGTTGAGGTGATTAGTTGGCTCGATGTTTAGTGAAAGTTCATTCTATAATTTAACTACCCATTCTAGAGGCGATTTATATTGGAATACCAGGTTTATGAAATGGAGTGGTCATTCACCTTTGTAAGACCAGTAGACTTCAATTACTTGCTTTGTACTCAATTTAGGGTCTACGTTTGCTAATGAATGAAGAACAATTAATTTCACGTAATTTTCTCAACGTGTGAATGTCCCATAAAATTTATTTTAGGCCATGATAATCATAGAATCCCAAGAGTTTCCAAGTTGAATCGAATTTCCATGCAGACTCACAATTTCCATATGCTTGAAGCATGAAAGAGATTTAATATGTTATTGTTAAATTTCAGGCATGACTGTGATTGTCAATGAAAGAGATTTAATATGTTATTGCTAAATTTCGGGCATGGCATGTGATTATCAGTGAAAGAAATTTAATATGTTGATAAAATATTTGTACTCTTTATATCGGGTCGATCTGAGGGTGTTTACACCGTTCTTTTATGCAACTTGTTTGCATTGGCAGGTCAATCTGGGGGCCATATTAATAAACTGAAATCTTATCCATTTAAAGCAAATTTGAGTCATTGTATATACTGGTAGAAGAACAATTTTGTACAACTGTTAAAGGAGCATTAAGCCTTATGGACTAGTTTTAAATCAAGGTAGCCAGTAGAAACATGACATTAATAAGGACCTTCACCTATGAAGCTCAGATACAAATAGATATCAAGTGTACACAAATTTGTCTAAATCTTATTACTTGGTCACTTTTTCATCTTTCCTCCACACCCCCACCACCTCTCTGAAGTCCATGTTCCAAAAACTTCATGGTTTCATATTAGTTATTAAATGTGCCCTTGTTTATGTTCTAAAGTAGTTTTGACACTATTTCACTACATATATAAATTCATTTAAAATATTGTAAAATTTTGTCTTTAATTCAATACCTTCAAGAAAACATGGTGAATTCATTGACAATTTACAGATATTCCGTTGAAGATTGGAGGGGTTGTTTTTGAAGTCTAATTGAATAAGTATAGATATCATTTCGTTCTATGAAGCCTTCCTACGCATATATTGGTATTAGAATGCTCACTATAAGTGAAGAAACATCTCAATAAATCAAAGCTCGAAATGTAATGTGCAAGGATTACCTGAATTGTATTTAAGTTTTTTGCATTTTTGGTAGTTCACGGGGTTGGAAAATAGGAATCTAAAACTCTGTACATTGAAGTCCGTTTAGGCTTTCAAGGCCATGAAAAATTTCAATGTCAGAAAATGTACCCTTAAAGGAAATTATACTTGAAGTGATATAATATTGATATATTTACAGGAATTTTGCAACAATATTTGGGATTTGATAATTTTGTTCATAGCCCATTGGAAAAACATCCCATGTTCCAAAGCTTGAATTTTACATTGTATGGGAATTTAACTGCTCTTTTCGAGTTTCAAAGTTTTAGGAAATTTCACAGTTATTTGAGAGAGTATTCCATCTCCGTCGTGAATATATTGCCTTCATTCCACATATTTGAATATATTTTGAAATAGTTGCATGCATATTGCTTGTGAATGAGGTTTCAGAACTGGCGCATTTGTTACGGAATACAGTGTATGTAATCTGGCATCATAACTTAGGACCTCCAATATGTTACACAAGGGATGACTTTGAAGCAGAATCTTATGGAAATTTGTAGAAATTCTTGCGCTCATAATTGGGCATTTGGGCTTCTACTCTATTTCCATTACATGATTTCTTACTTTCTAATCCCCAATGAAGGAGTTCTTACGTGGTAGGAATGTGATTTCCCATGGAACCCATGCAAGAATTTATGGCATAACAGATCTGTGGGGAGCAAGAATTGGAACTTCAAATCTCTTTTCATAATGTTTTCTTTATGCAATTATGTTCCTTTCCTAACCATGTCATGGACAGCTTTCTTTACCTCCTATTCACTTCTACTTATTGGCAGAAGAAGGTTTGACACCAGTCAAACACTAGGATTTTCATCAAAGTAAAGGACACTTCTGCACTAAGAAAAAACCATAACCACATTTCTTCTATAGCAAATTAATTAGTCTTCAAATAACCCAATGGATGAAATTAAGGACAGTCTATTCATCGCAGATTTTTGATTCTCAGCTATTGAGTTGCATGCCAAGGTTGTTTACATGTTTTATGTTGTTGAGCAAAAGGCAAAGAAGAGTCTAAATATCTCCTTTGGTGCATTGTAGTTATTTTCCATTTTTATGCATCTTCTTGTGACCCTTCTCCTTAGCAAGTTAGAGTAGGTGTTCAGAGTAGATTCACTGTAAGAGAATTTGTGCACCTGAACAGAGGAATAGGAACCGGCCTTCATCTGTAGATTTTTCCCAATCTGACAAGGTCCCACACTTTGGGAAAAAATGTTATGGAATCATCACTAATGAAGTTTCAACCCTTGTTTCGAGTTGAATTTTGAATTCAGTTGCTATGATTATTTGCATCAATTGTCAATTTTCTATATTAATTTGTACCTTTGAAAATTGGTGCTCAGCTATTCATTGATCAATTTATATTCAGTCGAAAATAAGGTTATTTTTGAATGTAACTAATTGAACAAGTATAGATATATTTAGTTTTATTAACTTCGTTTTTCACTTTTTTGTAGGGTATTTGTGATTCTCATTCTCCTGCAGTAAAGAAGAGAGTTTCATCTCTAAAAAAATTCAGGTGGGTTTCAATATTGATTGAAGTATTTATTCATTTTTTTTGTTTATTGCATGTTATGGATTAAAAAATTATTGTATAGTGCTTTCATGTTATTTGCTTTTGATTTTTACATTTATATTTAGACTCCAATCCTTTTTCCAAAGTGACACGTGGGGGCATGTGCCTTCGTCAATGACAAGATTCGTTATGTGCTGAGGGGCTTGTTCCCCAATGAGGCTATTTCAAAGCATCCCAAGTTGGACATTAGACTGGTCATTGACAAGGCTTTTTAAGATGCCCATCATACCTAAAAACATCTTCTAGGACTAACATACTTATTTTCCCTCTCCAGTTTAATATGATGCAGACTAGAAACACAATTCCCCTCCCTACAATGGGACTGACATTAACTACACCTCGCTTTCAGAGGGAAGAAGAGTTTAAACGTATTCAATGTGTTGTTAATGTTTTGCATTATAGGAAACCAAAACCACCTAAAATAGTGATAGCCAAAATGATCAGAGATCGCCTCCACCTGATGCCAACATCCCCAATTTTTCTCTCCAAAATCTGAATGATTGGAGATCATTCACGAGGATTCTGCTTGATTTATGATTCTAACAAAGATGCATTGAATTATGAACCACCCCAAAAAATTAAGAGAATGGGAATTTAAATCGAGGCATATGCAATTGGACAAAAATATAAGAAACGTGCAAAGAAAATTGTATAAGCAAAAAGCAAGAAATTTGATTTTTAAAAATAGCTTATAGTGGTTAGTTTATAAGTGTTTGTCTGCAAGTGTTTTTGAAACAAACTGTAACTTGTTCCAAATTATTCCATGTATGTATCGTGGCAGTATATATCCAACAAAGAATCAAACTTATCAAACACGTGTTCACTTTTTGTTATTCAAGAACTGTGCATTCCTAATTTCTTTATCATTGTGTCTCCATATAAATACCTATAGTTTTCTCACTTCAAGTGTACATATTGTTCTTATTGTTTTCCATTCTATTTTCTTAACATAATAATCTGTAATTCGTTACAAATAAATGCATGTATATATTGCGGTGGAACATATGGAACACATAATCTAAATTTTCAACATATGTGTTCAATTTTTCCTTTATACAATTGCTCGCTACTTTATGTAAACCAACAACAACACATTTTTAATGTGATCTTCATCATATCTTTCCTTTATACAATTGCTCGCTTCTTTATGTAAACAAACAACAACGCATTTTTTATGTATTCCTCATTATATTTACACACTAATACATATAGTTTTAAAATTCCAAGAAAGAATCATGCAATTTTTAGTTATTTTCATGCAAAGCATGTAATTTCACTGGTCGCATCTTCGTCTATAGACAATAGGTGGAGATTACTAGTTTAATTACGCCGAAGGTGTTTCCCCTATTGGAAAGGGCTTTGTGGACATTTACAAGACTATGTCAAATTTGACAGCCTAAATGATGGTTTGCAGATTTGCTAGTTTTAACAATTTTGTTTTTTCTAATTTATATTTTTCCATATTTGTTATTTTTAACAATTTTGCTTATTACAGCAAGTTTGCTATTTTTAAGTTTTGTTTTTTAGCTTTTGCATGAAATAGCCTTTAAATACACACATCCAATGCATTCTTCACCACTGTTGGAAGTAAGATTGAGGTATCCACAAATTTTTTTCACTTCATCTGGAGAAAGTTCAGAAGCAGAGTTTCAAAATACGAATTTGTAACAAGTTTGAAATGTAGAGATGAAACCTTTAAATGAAGTGATATCTACACTTCAAATCAATCAAACCCCTTAACAACATCAACTACAAAAGTAATAACTATCCCTCTAAATCGAATAACATATACCATTCGGCGTTCACACTGCATTCTACACATGTGATTGCTAGTATATTATTGTGGATCACAATAATCTTATAAGCAATTTCAAGATGCACCGAGCCTGCATCATCAAGTATGTCTACCTCTGCCAACGTACACAATGTCCCTCGAATTCAAGATAGAGGAGTGAGCATTGTATCTTTTTATCTTACTGGTGAACACTAACTATATATTTGAGAAGAAGATAAAATAATAATTACGCTAAAGGTGTTCCCCCTATGGGAAAGGGCTTTGCGAACATTCATGGGACTATGTCAAATTTGACGGTCGTTTGGATGTTTTCACAAGACATTAAATTTGAAGGGTGTTTTCACTTTTTGCTATTTTTTTAACAGTTTTGTTTTTTCCATCATTGATTCGTGAACGAATGGGGAGTTGCAGTTTAACTCCTCTCCACACGGAAAAAGATCACTTTATATAAAACTGCATAGCAATGCCAAATTAGGCATTCCATTCCAATGCCAAAAACAACAGTGCATGAAAATATGATACACATATTTAAAACTTAGTACGAATTTTGTGAGTTATAATAGTAATATAGGAATGAATCAACCTGATCGGAAGGATTCTTTTTTATAGAGAACTTCTGAAACAATGGTTGTACAAGGTTTTGAAGATGAATGCATGGCTGTAGAAACATCGTGTAAAGTTCCAGGTACCTACAGAAAAAGATAAAAAAGGAAGAACTTTTATTGTTGCAGTTGAAAGTGCGGGTGAATCACGCTTGGTTGAAATTAAATTTGTAGCAAGGCCAGGACGATAGAAAAACCAGAGAATGACAAAGAGACCAGGGTACGTATTAGATGATACATTTTTTATATTTATTTTGGCTATTGTAATTTTATTCCTACGATGGAGTTTCCATTGTATTAGTCATTCACATGAACCTTGTCTATTGGAATTTAGTTAAACTAGATACAAACGTATAAATAGTCTTACATGTACACAGAATAAAGTATTTGGGGATGCAACTAAATTTGACATAAATTGATATGTCATAACCTTGCACCCCTAACAACCCCATTGCATAGCATGGATCCCCTTTTGGGTTAAATGTTTTATTTGGAGGTGTATTTATTATTCTTGGACTCTCGTCTGGCATTGCATGGATTCCCTTTAGGTTATATCTTATATATTTGATTTGAGTTATTCTGCCAGAATTTTCTAGGACTCTCACCTAGTGTCATCCCTCATTATGCATTTTGGAGGAGAGTTTGGATGAAAAAATTGTAATAAGAAGTTGAAATATTGAAGATAGATTATGATTTTCATTGTCTCTTATGATTAGAAATCTTCTTGTCAAAAAAACGTCCCTACAAGATAGTAAGTGAGATATGTTGGTGAATTTTGCATACCAACCGGAATTGTTTTTCTAGATTAGCTGATGGGAAGGAAGTTCCGGACAATTGTATGGATGATTTTTCATGCTTCCGGTGGCTCAGTTTTTTTAATTTTCTCAATGCTTCGGATTATCAGGTTTGAGATTTACAAAGTTTGCAATGATGGAACTTGCTTTGGTGCCATGCCACTAAATAAAAAATTCTAGGTTTTTACAGTGCATAATTGGTTGTATAAGTCGTCATTATAGAACCCAAGGATTTGATTTGTTGTATTGTTACAACAAATTTGAAAGGCCAAGGTGGGTTTTGTTAGGACAACTTTATAGATGATTACTATTCTAGGTTTTTGTGGTACAGATTAGGGATGGACGCTAGTATTAATAATCCCTTATTAATGTTTGGCGTGTGTATAAAATTTTTGATCTGTATGCATGTAATCATGTAACTTGATGTGTTAGTCAATGAGGATAGGACCCATAGATTTGGATTAATGCTAATTTTTTCCAGTGTAGGAAATTTGAATACTTTGTGTAAAGGTTATCTCTGGCTTTTTTTTTAAAAAATTATGTGATATTATATAATTTATGTGTGTCTAAATATATATTCTTTGGTTCATTCCTCTTCCTGACGCAAGTCCTCTGTATAATACCAATATTAACTAATAGAAATAAAGAAATTTTTTATTTCGTTTGTGGTCTTCTTACTATCTGTTTGCTTTTTTGTTAAAAATATTCTTCTCCAATTTTTTTGAAGAATCTCGATCATGATATTATTTTATAAAATGTACATCAAGCCAACTGTATAGACCAGACCTATATGAGAAATATGTCCCAATATGTTTACATGTTCCACTTCCCTTCGACACCTTTTTTATTATTGATTTCGATACTGTCGACTACACTTATGGATATATTATAGCTTTTTGATTTAGCATGATGTTAGATGTTAGAGATACTGGACTGTTGTTGATTCGATTCATATATGATGCATGTGGACCATTAGAGACATTTCATATTGATGTTGATATACTGTTGACATGGTTATTTATATATATTTCTGACATGTGATATATTTAGTCATATTGAGTAGACCTTTGATAATTGGATTAATGTTGTGATCATTTTGACATGGATGAAATGTGGAATAGAAATGTTGTTAGAAATTGTAAATGATATCGTATTTTCCTAGATGATATTAATTCGTATATAGATGATTTTAGATTTATATTGCATATTTTGGCATAGATGTTTTAATGTGGCCATGAGGCCGAAGGAGGTATTTATGTGTTTTGCAGGTATAAATTATTCACAACAAACATCGGGGGGATTGGAGACCAACCACATTGGAATTCTAGATGAATTCAACTAGGGTCACCATGGCAACATGTAATTGTGTGTGTGTTAGAATTATTTGGTTAGGGGAAAATTGTGACCAAGGGGTCATGTGTTGTCTTTTATTATTTCCTTTTTTAATGTTAGTATGTGTTTCTTTTAGTGATGTAATTTACTTGTTTTAATTATTTAGATTTTGATGTATGTTTTACCCCTTTATTATTAATGGGTTGTAGTGTCTTAATTAAGCTAATTTAACCTTGTCCTAAACTAATTAAAGATGTGACCAAAAAGGAGTTCATTTATTAGACTTGATTTACTCTTGGATTTTGTGTTGTGTGTTGAATGCTTGAGATCTTGAGTGTTGTACACTCTACCCTTCATGGGAAACTCGAATTTGGCCTTAGAGGCCAAATTTGGAAGCTTGTGGGACAAGTCAAACTTGTCCCACACCTCTTAAATTACTATGCCAACCCTACCTATGGGTTGGGGGGTCAAAATTAGACCCCATTAGGTGTTTTGGGAAGATAAAAAGGTGAAATGTTTATTGCACTTTCTTTCAAGTAATTAATTTTGTCCTTAGGGGGTGTGGGCTTAGATGGTGTGTGTAAGTAACTTGTCATTCCTTCAACCACTTATTAATTGTGCATTGGAATATGAGGTTGACTAAGGTGATGTGGAGTGGAGAGGAAATGAGGTGGCATCCTACTTGGAGCCACATCATCCTCCTCTCTCCTTTTTCTATTTATTGAAATCATTTTGCTTGTTTGGGGGTTACTTCATTATTTTGTGCTCTTGTATTTTTGGAGAGTTAGAGGATTTTTGGGAGAGCTTGTGGATTGTTGGAGCTTGTGGATGCTTGCTTGGTTTTGAGGAGCTTGGAGACTTACTCTTGGAACAAGCTCTACTATGGAAAGGTAGGAGCTTTCCCTTGTTTATGTTATGCTTTATTTTGTGTTTATATGCTTGTGTTGAGTATTGTTTTCTTTGGAATGCTTGTTGGGTGTGGGTAGATTGCCTAAGTTTGGAGTAGGAGGAGACTATGGGGAGATTTCATGTAGGGAGGCATAAGAGTTTACCCTTTTTTTTTGGAGGGAGTTTGGGTTGGGTTACCCACCTTGTACAAGAAATGCTTGCATTTCTTTCTTGTTTCTTTTATGAGGGAGGCATAAGAGATTGAGGGAGGCATAAGAGTATGTGGGAGGTATAAGGGGTACTTGAGGGAGGCATAAGAGTATGTAGGGGTTTTGAGATATGCATTGGAGGCTTTAAGGTGTGCACCCATTCCTATTGGGAGGCATAAGTGGCCTCCCCATATGTGTTTCTCTTGTGGCTTTCATTTTAAGCCTTGTTTATTGTTGTTTTGTTGTTCTTCTTCTTGTGTTGTTGTTGTTTGAATGTGGTTGGAATGGTTGTGAAATATTTGTGTGTGTTGTGGAAGCTTGTTGTTGCCATGTGTTGGAATCATCTCCCATTGTAATGTGGTTGGGGCTCGGGGGCCAATGGAGAGGATGGCTTCTCCTCTTCATTGGATATCTTGGTTGGGTGGAGAGTGTTGCCTCTCCCCCCATTTTGTTGTGAATCAAAAAAATCTTGGAGGAGCTATCTTGTTGGAGTTGTGAAGCTTGGAGTTTTGTTGGAGACCTGGTGAACCTTTCCTTTGTGTTATTTCCACTTAGAGTGCAAGAACTTGTAATCTTGTATTCATTATTTTATTTATATTTTGTATGATTTCCCACTTCAAGTGGAGGACATTGTATTGATCTTGTGAAGGAAAATTGCATTCAAATTGTTGTTATTGAAATTGTATTGTATATGGAAAGAAACAAAAAGAAAAGAAAGAAGAAATATTTGTATTGTAGAGTTAATTTTGCGAAAAGAAAAGAAAGTAATTCTTTTTATTTGAAATCTTGGTTGTATTGTGAGAAAAGTAGTTCTTTGTGTTAAAAGTTATGAGTTATTTTCAATGGAAAAGAAAGTATTCCTTTCATTTGTGATGTTTTAATATTGTAAATGAGAAAGAAGAAATATAGAAGTTGTAAGAAGTTGAAAATGTATGCATAGTAAATTTGAATGGAAAAATAAAGTTATTGTAGTATTTTGATATTACAGTTGTAGTGAAATGAAAGAGAGAACAAATTTGAAGTATATTGGAAATTGTTGTTGATTTTTTGTATTAAGAAAATAACAATGTAAAAGATAGATTTAGATTTAATTTTGCTCTTGAAATGGAAAGAAAATTAGTTGAACAAAATGGAATAGATCTTGTAAGTAGATTGTTTTTATAGGTTGATAAAACTTTAAAATGAGTAATTTAACTAAGAAATGAACAAATGGAAAGAAATCTCAAAACTGGAAACTCTTATGAATAAAAAAGCTTCAGAATGCAATTTAACACCTTTTAGTAACTTTTAGTTTTTTGAGAAAACGTCGGATTTAAGGTTGTGTTTTTCAGAAACAGGACCGCCGCCCTGTGCAGAGTGGCGGTCCGTAACCACCGCTCAGGCTAAGGTGGCGGTCTCAAAACCACTGCTCAGTAGGGTGGTGGTCCGTGGTTTGTCACCCAGGCAGGGTGGCGGTCCCAGGACCACCGGTCTGCTCTGGGTGGTGGTTCTGTCACTTATGACAGAACTCCGTGGATCCGCGCCTGTGCAAACTTTAACTAGTTTTACAAATTTATAAGATGTAAAATTTAACTAATAACTACCAGCAAGAAAAACAATGAGTAACCCTTGGATTTGAACAATAAAAACATACAAATGGTGGATCTAAAACTATCTTTTTCATTTATAACAATGGGGTAGGGTTTGCCCCAAATTTGAAAACCCAATATACAAATAACTTGAAATAAAACCAGATTGGTGAAAGGAAATCCCTCCCAATCCTTGAATGAAATAGATTACATTAATAAAACTAAAACTAAACTAAGCCTAGACTAGATCTCCTTGTAGAATCCTCCATGAATCTTCCTTTTTTGCTTCCATGGCTTCCTCCTCTCTAACCTGCAATCTTAACAAAAGGAAATAGACCAAATGACGAAAATGGAATAAAGAAAAGTTTTAATAGAAATTCATAAGGATTTTAGGGCTAAGTTTGGAACCCTAGGATCTAGTGGCCAAGATGGATTTGATCTAAGGGTGGAGGATTCACCCTACTTTTGTTAGGTAGAAATGTATTTTAAATGTTTAATTTAAAATCCTTAAGGGTATGTGTAGATGGGTGAGTGGGGCCATTTAATTGCCTTAGGGGTGTAATGTCTTTATTAGTCCTTAGTATGTTGTAGGAATTTAATAAAAGGACTTTAAACTATTAGGATAATGAAACTAAATAAATTAACATAAGGTTAACCATATTAGGATTGAACATTATTTAAAGAGAAGAAAATATTTAATTAAGTAAATTAATCCTTGTTACCTTCCTATTGAATAATTGATTAATGGACCTTAGAGATAATTTTGAAAATATGTTAACTTTTAACTAGACCTGGTTCTTCAATCGTAAAGTTGAGTCTAGTAGTGTAAGTTAATTTAATGAACCCTAAGGGGTTAAACACCCTTGTAACCTTCTTTGTAACTTAAACAAAAAAAAATTAGTCACAATTTTCAGGTTAAGTGTTGGGTTGTAGCGTGTTCTTAGAACGTCATTTTTGTGGGTGTTACACTTGGTATCAGAGCCGTGGGTTCAAAGCTTGGACCCTTGGGCACACCTAGAAAACATGAAACATGAACATTTAACCTAGTGCAAAATTGGTTTCTTTTAATCTAGAAAACCACAATGTCTGATAATTGTATAATTTAGAAAACATAGAAAACTGAAACAAGACCTAGAACAATGAACTAACTCTCACCTTGATCTGTGTAGGAGGCGTGGATCAGACGAGGGGTCTTTTCACATAGACCTAGATATACCACCTCCAGAGCAGGCTGTAGTGGCCATTCTACCTCAGATTTTACAGATGCTTCAGGACGTCAATGCCACTATACGCGGAGAGCCCTTGGGAGGATGATTTGCTAGACATGACATGGAGCCATCAGTGGAGGCCCATGTATCCCCTTGACACAACGAGGAGTATAGGGTAGAGAACTTCCATGTGGAGTCGGCTAGGGCAGAGTCACCACAGAGAGGACATAGGGACAGGTCTCGGAGCCCTAGACAGAGGGAGGAGCATGCAGAGAGACCTAGGGGTCGTCAGACGTCAGCTGCAGACCATATCAGGGAGATCCTGAAGCTACGACCATCTCACTATTCTGGTGATACAGGAGGTTTTCAGGAAGAGGCCTGGTTGGTGAGCTTGAGTGGATGCTTCAAGCTCTGCCCTTGTACTAGCAACATGAAAGCTCGTGTTGCGATCCATCTTCTGAGGGATGGAGCAGGAGTCTGGTGGAGGACCGAGGAGCAGAAGCTCCATGTTGACTCGGAGACAGTTACCTGGGAGCTATTTGAGGAGCGTTTCAGGAGCAGGTATTTTCCCAGGAGGTTTATTCAGCAGTGGATAGATGAGTTTCATGACCTCCATCAGGCATCGATGACTGTAGCCGAGTATGAGAGTCAATTTCTGGACCTACTCCAGTATGTCGACTATATGCAGGATGAGTAGGTATGGATTCACAGGTTCATCAGGGCCTGAACTTGGATTTGGGTGGTGTGGTGTGCATTCACTACCCACAGACATTAGCAGAGGCCATGGAGAAGGCCTATATTGTAGAGGAGACATGGGGAAGACGCAGCAGGCTAGAGACAGAGTTTCGGAGCCGTATCCAGCAGATGCAGGATGGCAGATCGAGGGGGTCAGTTCCTCCTCCACGTGGTGGACAGAGTTCAGGATAGGCTTCATTCAGGCCACCACAACAGCCACCTCAGCAGCAGCAGACCCACCCACCTTACAGACCTCCTCAGAGATTTGATGCACAGATGGGGTGGAGTATGGGGCCTCCTCCTAGAGGTCCCATCAGGACACAGGGAGCACCAAGAGCTCAGTCAGCAGGAGCTCGTCAGCAGAGACCTCAGCAGTCCATAGCTGGATCATCAGGATCCACAGCTCAGACCTCTAGAGTACCAGCTGGAGCTGCATCCCACTGGAGAGGACCAGGAAGTTGTTATGGTTGTGGTGTTGCTGGACATCATTGGAGAGATTTCCCACAGAACCCTAGCAATAAGGGTAAGATGCAGATCTCAGAGCCTACTATTGGAGATATGGCATGGAGCCATCGGATCTACGTAGTGGTCGAGAACCACCAGGCTGAGCACCAGAGTACCGTGATAGAGATGACAGGTAGTATTGGTGGTATTTCCACCTCTATATTATTTGATTCTGGTTCTTCTGATTCTTTTATTGCACCATCCTTAGTAGAGCATTGCAGGCTGGTGGCAGTTAGGCAGGGTCATAGTTGGGATGTTGAGATGGCTTCTGGAGCCAAAAATTTCTGTAGACTCCTTAGTTAAGGAGTGTGTAGTGGATTTGGGACCCTTCACCACTACCTCGGATCTTTGAATCCTTCCGTTGGGTTCTTATGGTGTCATCTTGGGCATGGACTGGTTGTCTTCTGCACATAGAGCTAGAGTGGACTGTTACCATAAGACTATTGCTTGTACATAGATGATCTAGGAGTGGAGTCAGTGATATCAGGAGTTAGGAGGCCCGTTTCCATTCGCACCATCTCCGCTATGCAGCTTAAGTGGTGTGTGTGATGGGGTTGTCAGATGTATGTTGTTACGGTTAGTGACAGATCTGAGGATGAGTCTAGTGGACCATCCCTTGATGACCATCACATTTTGAGAGAGTTTTTCTGATGTTTTTCTAGGGGAGCTACCGGGGTTACCTCCCCCACGTGAGATAGATTTCCACATAGATCTGGTTCCAGGTGCAGAGCCTATCTCACGAGCACCTTATCGGATGACTACTCCTGAGCTATGTGAGCTCAAGTTACAGCTTGAGGGCCTTCTAGAGAAAGGCCTAATCCATCCTAGTGTATCCCCTTGGGGTGCACCGGTGATCTTCGTGAAGAAGAAGGATGGATCTCTACGGTTGTGTATTGATTACCACCAGCTGAAAAAAGTAACGATCAAGAATCGTTACCCCCTTCCACGCATTGATGATTTATTTGATCAGATGAAGGGGGCCACATTTTCTCCAAGATAGATCTTAAGTCAGGGTATCATCAGCTCAGGATCACGGAGGTAGATATTCATAAGACCGCCTTCCGTATGAGATATGGCCACTACGAGTTCACAGTGGTACCTTTTGGTTTGACGAATGCCCCCGCAGTGTTTATGAGCTTGATGAATGGGGTATTCAGGAATTTTTAGATCGCTTCATGCTCATCTTCCTTGATGACATTTTGATTTACTCACGTACGCGTGAGGAGCATGAGGAGCACCTTCACCAGGTTCTTCAGTGTCTTCGTGAGCAGCATCTTTACGGGAACTTGGAGAAGTGTGTGTTCTTTCAGACAGAGGTGCAGTATTTGGGCCACATCATTTCTGGGGAAGGTATCATAGTCGATCCTTCCAAGATTTGAGCTATCATGGATTGGCCAGCACCCACTAGTGTGACCGAGGTGCGCAGCTTCATGGGTTTAGCAGGATATTACAGGAGATTTGTTTAGGACTTTTCTCAGATTGTGCACCCCATCACTTCCCTTCAGTGGAAAGGGAAGAAGTTTGTTTGGTCAGATAGATGTGAGCAGGCCTTCAGTACACTGAAGGAATGCCTCATGACAACACCTATTCTTGCAGTGCCAGATCCTCAGGGTGAGTTCTACATTTGCACAGATGCTTCTTTGGCAGGACTTGGAGGTGTGTTGATGCAGGAGGGCAGAGTAGTTACTTTTGAGTCTCGCAAACTCAAGGATTATGAGCTCAATTATCTAACTCATGGTCTTGAGCTTGCAGTAGTTGTGCATGCCTTAGTGTGGTGGAGACATTTTCTTCTTGGCCAGAGATTTACACTCAGGACTGATCACTTGAGTCTTCGCCACCTCTTCACGCAGCCCAATCTCAACGCTCGTCAGTGGCGTTGGATGGAGTTTCTTTGTGAGTATGATATGGAGATAGAGCATGTGAAGGGGAAGGAGAATGTGGTTGCAGATGCCTTGAGTAGATGGAGACATGTGGCTATGGCTACTTCAGTGGGTACAGATTTGTGGAGTAGGATTTTGCAGCAGCTTCCTCATGACAGTTTCTACCTTGCAGCCAGAGCAGAGATTGAGTCTCAGAGACCCCTTGAGGGGAGATTTGATGGATTTTCATTAGAGGCAGATGGTCTTCTCAGACACAGAGGTCAGATATATGTTCCTAGAGATGGAGGCTTGAGACAGGACATTTTGACAGAGGCTCATCGTGCACCTTATTCAGCCCATCCCGGGGTGAAGAAGATGCACGCCACTTTGAGACAGTTGTACCATTGGAGAGGACTTCAGAGAGATGTGGCTTTGTTTGTGTCATGTTGTTTAGAGTGTCAGAGGGTGAAGGCCGAGCATCAGCATCCAGCTGGCCTTCTCTTTCCTCACGCCATACCGGAGTGGAAGTGGGACACCATTTCCATGGACTTCATCATTGGGTTACCGACGTCGAGATACCACCATGATGCCATCATGGTCATGGTGGATAAATTGACGAAAGTAGCTCATTTTTCTCCAGTGAAGACCACCTATACAGCTAGTGTAGTGGCATGGGTATATCTTGATGAGATTGTCAGATTACATGGGATTCCATGGAAGATCATTTGCGACCGTGATCCTTTGTACACTTCCCATTTCTGGACCACCATGCAGCATGCTCTCGGGATGAGGATCAATTTCAGCACAACATATCACCCTGAGACAGATGGACAGACTGAGTGGGTGAATCAGATCCTGGAGGACATGCTTAGGATGTACGTTATGGATCACCAGTCGAGATGGGAGGAGTATCTATACTTGGTGGAGTTTTCCTACAATAATAGTTTTCAGAGTTCGATAGGCATGGCTCCTTTTCAGGAATTATATGGCAGAGAGTGCAGGACACCTCTTAGTTGGGACAGGTTAGAGGATAGGGTTTCTCTTGGGCCAGCATTATTGTAGGATATGGAGCAGTAGGTTACCTTGATCAGATAGAGATTGCAGGAGGTGCAGGACAGGCAGAAGAAGTATGCAGACCAGCATAGGACAGATCGTAGTTTTGAGGTGGGCACGAAGGTGTTTCTTCATGTCAGACCACATAAGAGCCCTATCCATTATGGAAAAGGTTCTAAGCTTGCTCCTAGGTTTGTGGGTCCCTTTGAGATCTTGGAGTGCATCGGTCCCTTGGCCTATCGTCTAGCATTGCCACCTAGCTTGTCTCACGTCCATGATGTGTTTCATGTTTCTGTGCTTAGGAGATATATTTCTAATCCTTCTCATGTGCTAGATTGGATCACATTGCAGGTGCAGGATCAGGGGCAGGTGATGGTGGAGCCCATCCGCATTATAGAGCACAGGACCCTGGGCCTTCGTGGTAGAGAGATTGACCAGGTTCGGGTCCAGTGGGATAGATATGATGAGACTGCGGCTACATGGGAGGATGCTACTTTACTACGAGTTCAGTTTCCACACCTGTTCCAGTGACTTCCAGGAGGAAGTCGAGTCTAAGGGGAGGGGGATGTAGTGCCCACTTCCCTTCGACACCTTTTTTATTATTGATTTCGATACTGTCGACTACACTTATGGATATATTATAGCTTTTTGATTTAGCATGATGTTAGATGTTAGAGATACTGACTGTTGTTGATTCGATTCATATATGATGCATGTGGACCATTGGAGTCATTTTATATTGATGTTGATATACTGTTGACATGGTTATTTATATATATTTCTGACATGTGATATATTTAGTCATATTGAGTAGACCTTTGATAATTGGATTAATGTTGTGATCATTTTGACATGGATGAAATGTGGAATAGAAATGTTGCTAGAAATTGTAAATGATATCGTATTTGCAGAGATGAATTTAATTTGTATATAGATGATTTTAGATTTATATCGCATATTTTGGCATGAATGTTTTAATGTGGCCATGAGGCCGAAGGAGGTATTTCTGTGTTTTGCAGGTATATTATATTCACAACAAACATCGGGGGGATTGGAGACCAACCACATTGGAATTCTAGATGAATTCAACAAGGGTCACCATGGCAACATGTAATTGTGTGTGTGTTAGAATTATTTGGTTAGGGGAAAATTGTGACCAAGGGGTCATGTGTTGTCTTTTATTATTAGTTCCCTTTTATTAATGTTAGTATGTGTTTCTTTTAGTAATGTAATTTACTTGTTTTAATTATTTAGATTTTGATGTATGTTTTACCCCTTTATTATTAATGGGTTGTAGTGTCTTAATTAAGCTAATTTAACCTTGTCCTAAACTAATTAAAGATGTGACCAAAAAGGAGTTCATTTATTAGACTTGATTTACTCTTGGATTTTGTGTTGTGTGTTGAATGCTTGAGATCTTGAGTGTTGTACACTCTACCCTTCATGGGAAACTCGAATTTGGCCTTAGAGGCCAAATTTGGAAGCTTGTGGGACAAGTCAAACTTGTCCCACACCTCTTAAATTGTCTATGCCAACCCTACCTATGGGTTTGGAGGTCAAAATTAGGCCCTATTAGGTGTTTTGGGAAGATAAAAAGGTGAAATGTTTATTGCACTTTCTTTCAAGTAATTAATTTTGTCCTTAGGGGGTGTGGGCTTAGATGGTGTGTGTAAGTAACTTGTCATTCCTTCAACCACTTATTAATTGTGCATTGGAATATGAGGTTGACTAAGGTGATGTGGAGTGGAGAGGAAATGAGGTGGCATCCTACTTGGAGCCACATCATCCTCCTCTCTCCTTTTTCTATTTATTGAAATCATTTTGCTTGTTTGGGGGTTACTTCATTATTTTGTGCTCTTGTATTTTTGGAGAGTTAGAGGATTTTTGGAGAGAGCTTGTGGATTGTTGGAGCTTGTGGATGCTTGCTTGGTTTTGAGGAGCTTGGAGACTTACTCTTGGAACAATCTCTACTATGGAAAGGTAGGAGCTTTACCTTGCTTATGTTATGCTTTATTTTTGTGTTTATATGCTTGTGTTGAGTATTGTTTTCTTTGGAATGCTTGTTGGGTGTGGGTAGATTACCTAAGTTTGGAGTAGGAGGAGACTATGGGGAGATTTCATGTAGGGAGGCATAAGAGTTTACCCTTTTTGTGGAGGGAGTTTGGGTTGGGTGCCCCACCTTGTACATGGAATGCTTGCATTTCTTTCTTGTTTCTTTTATGAGGGAGGTATAAAAGATTAAGGGAGGCATAAGAGTATATGGAGGTATAAGGGGTACTTGAGGGAGGCATAAGAGTTTGTAGGGGATTTGAGATATGCATTGGAGGCTTTAAGGTGGGCATCCATTCCCATTGGGAGGCATAAGTGGCCTCCCCATAGGTCTTGCTCCTTTGGCTTTCATTTTAAGCCTTGTTTTTGTTGTTTTGTTGTTCTTCCTTCTTGTGTTGTTGTTTTGAATGTGGTTAAAATGGTTGTAAAATACTTGTGTGTGTTGTGGAAGCTTGTTGTTTCCATGAGTTGGAATCATCTCCCATTGTAATGTGGTTGGGGCTCGGGGGCCAATGGAGAGGATGGCTTCTCCTCTTCATTGGATATCTTGGTTGGGTGGAGAGCGTTGCCTCTCCCCCCATTTTGTTGTGAATCAAAAAAATCTTGGAGGAGCTATCTTGTTGGAGTTGTGAAGCTTGGAGTTTTGTTGGAGACCTTGTGAAACTTTCCTTTGTGTTATTCCCACTTAGAGTGGAAGAACTTGTAATATTGTATTCCATTCTTTTACTTACATTATTGTATGATTTCCCACTTCAAGTGGAGAACATTGTATTGATCTTGTGAAGGAAAGTTGTATTCAAATATTGTTATTGATATTGTATTGTATTGGAAAGATACAAATAAGAAAAGAAAGAAGAAATATTTGTATTGTAGAGTTAGTTTTGAAATAGAAAAGAAACTAAATTATCTTATTTGAAACCTTGGTTGTACTGTGTGAAAGGTAGTTCTTGTTTTAAAAGAAATGAACTATATTTCAATGGAAAAGAAAGTTTACTTTCATTGTGAAGTTGTTTTATTGTAAATGTGAAATAAGGAAATATAGAAGTTGTAAGATGTTGAAAATGTATGCATAGTAAATTTGAATGTAAAATAAAGTTGTTATAGTTATTTTGGATATTTGAGTTGTAGTAAAAATGAAAGAGACAACAAATTTGAGTATATTGTAGGGAAATGTTGCATTTTGTATTAGCAAAAATAACAATGTGAAATTAGATATAAATCATTTAATTTTTCTCTTGGAATTCAAAGAAAATTAGTTGAATAAAATGGAATAGATCTTGTAGTAGATTGTTATTGATACTATTGGATTTCAAAATGTTTTAAATGAGTAATTTTAACTAAGAAATGAACAAATGGAAAGAAATCTCAAAACTGGAGACCTTAGAGCATAAAATTAAGCTCAGAATGTATTTTAAACCTTTTAGTAACTTTTAATTTTTGTAAAAATCTTAGATTAAGGTTCTATTTTTCAGAAACAGGACCGCCACCCTGTGCAGAGTGGTGGTCCCGTAACCACCACTCAGGCTAAGGTGGCGGTCTCAAAACCACCACTCAGTAGGGTGGTGGTCCGTGGTTTGTCACCCAGGCAGGGCGGTGGTCCCAGGACCTCTGGTCTTCTCTGGGTGGTGGTTCTGTCACTTATGACAGAACTCCGCTGGATCCATGCCTGTGTGTAAAATTTTAATTGGTTCAATCTAATTTATAAGATGTAAAAATTATCTAATAACTACCAGCAAGCAAAACAATGATTAAAACCCTTGGATTGGCCAATAAAACATCAAATGGTGGATTAAAACTATTCTTTTTCATTTATAGTAATGTGGTAGGGTTTGCCCCAAATTTAAAAACCCAAATACAAATAGTTTGAAATAAAACCGGATTGGGGAAAGAGATCCCTCCCAATCCTTGAATGAAAATAGAAACAACAATAAAACTAAATCTAAACTTCTAAGCTGGATCTCCTTGTAGAATCCTCCATGATTTCTTCCTCTTTTGCTCCCATGGCTTCCTCCTCTCCAACCTGCAAATTTAACAAAAGAAAATAGACCAAATGAGGAGAATAGAATAAAGAAAAGGTTTTAATAGAATTTCATAAGGATTTTAGGGCTAAGTTTGGAACCCTAGGATCTAGTGGCCAAGATGGATTTGATCTAAGGGTGGAGGATTCACCCTACTTTTGTTAGGTAGAAATGTATTTTAAATGTTTAATTTAAAATCCTTAAGGGTATGTGTAGATGGGTGAATGGGGCCATTTAAATTGCCTTAGGGTGCTAAGTCCTTTGTTAGTTCTTAGCAAGCTTAGGAAGTAACAAAAGGACTCTAAGTTAATAGGATAATAAATTTAAATAAATTAACATAAGGTTAACCTTGTTAGGATTGAACATTATTTAAAGAGAAGAAAATATTTAATTAAGTAAATTAATCCTTGTTACCTTCCTATTGAATAATTGATTAATGGACCTTGGAGATAAATTTGAAAATAAGTTAACATTTTAACTAGACCTGGTTCTTCAATCATAAAGCTGAGTTAAGTAGTGTAAGTTAAGTTAATGAACCCGAAGGGGTCAAGCACCCTTGTAACATTCCTTTTAACTTAAACAAAAAAAAAGCCACAATTTTCAGGTTAAGTGTTGGGTTGTAGCGTGTTCTAGAACGTCATTTTTACGGGCGTTACACAACACTAACACAATTACCCCGAAATAAATACAAACCACATCAACTACAAAAGAAATTAAATTTTCAAAATGGTATCAAATGTATTCATGTTTAGAGAAAAAAATTGGCCACAACAGGATACGACTCATGATATAAAATCTGCACAAAATGAAATTCTTCATGTATTCATGTTAAGTTCAAATAAAATAGTCCACAAAACGCTACCACTCATGATAGAAAATTTACAAATGTATATGTACAAATTTGAAACAAGTTTGAAATGTAGAGAGAACCTTTAAATGAAGTGGTTCATCTATATTTCTACACTTATAAAATCAATCACACCCCTTATCAACATCAACTACAAAAGTAATAAGTATCCCTCTAAATCAAATAACATTTATCGTTCGGAGTTCGCATTGCATTGCACACATGTGATTGCTAGTAATATTTATTAGCATCATTATCAATGTGTTTATTTAAATATAAATATTTAAAGGTCTATATTAATATCTAAAATTCTTTAAATTGTTATAAAAAAGACAATAAATTGTTAAATAAATAAAATCTTTTAGAAATAGTTTTGTGATTCCACATGCATTGATATATGCGATAAGGTCAAATGTTTATTTATATATTGGAGCTCAATAAAACATTATTAGCTCCTATCAAAGGCAGGGTAATTATAGGATTCACTTTCTTATTACTTAATCTTTTTTGTAGCCAATCACATTTAAGTTTTTTTATTTCATATGGTCTTGGCAATAGTTTTGAACAATATATAATTTTCTATTCATTCACAAATACCAATTTTCATGTATGTGATTGGTTGACAAGGTTCAAAATTGAGCCCATCACATCCCTTCCCAAGGCTTCAAACCCATCAGAAAAGGGCAGGTAATAATTTGCGTATCAAAAAATAAAAATAAAAATCATTTGACAATATAGAAGTGTAAGTTACTTTTTAAACGGTCAAAAGAAGGGCCATGGTGAAAAAGACATGTCAATAATTTGAGTGAAATTTTTAAATCTTAAAAAAATTGATGACTTCTACAAATAACAATCATCTTCAGCTTTCCAGGCTCTATGCACGACTCGTAGGTACGTTAGACAAAGCGTATTATTTGCAATTACCAAAAAAAATTAATATAATAAATATCCTACTACTATAATACAATTAAGGCAAAATCTTAAGTTTCTAGCAAGTTGGTGATGTCAGCTCAATCAATACTTGAGCATAAATACCTAAAAACCAAATATTTAATATTATCGATCATTTAGGATTCTAGCCTATGCTCAAGATTCATTCAAATGTTTTATCTACCACTTTGTACTTTTTCTACTTCTTTGTTGCAGGAACCACCTTAAGAGGCATATAACAGAGATAGGATCAACTTGCACACAAATATATGCCCACTCAAGGGATCCTACATAACATAATTTGGAATAGATTGAGCATGTAGAGTGGCCACTAGCTTGGATATGGGTTGAAATGGATATCTGAGGTTGGGGAATATCTTAAAGAAAAGTGTTGAATTGATCTCAAAGAGTGACTTCAATTTTTGACTCGCAATGTAGGGTTTCAAGAAGGCTCTATGGGAGTCGTGTTAGTGCCAAATTGTGGGATGAGCTCATAATGGTCTTGAATCAAGACTCAACCAGATCAATTTGAGCTTGGTGTGTAGACAAACCACGAGCCAAGATGATTGGATTAGTTCTATCTATATCCAATGGAGAAGGATCTCAGGGAAAAGGTAGTTGGGTATTGCTTTCAGGGAAAAAAAGGTTGAGTCACTTGAGGAGCTCACCCATTATGAGGTCCTTCCAACGAATAACCGAGCTAAGTGTCAAGTTTCTTCCTAATACAAAGGTTGATTGGACCTATCTAATATCGCAGAATGCAAGGAAGAAGAGAGGATCTCATCGTAGAGGGGGAAAATATGTAGAGATAATATTCTTCGTCCATTGAAAGCACCCCTCCAAGGCATCATTAGTATCTTCTCTCTAACCTTTGTTCAATAGTAGTGATATGGAGGCAAAACCTAATTGTATACTTTCATTTGTGCTCAAGAAAATACTACTCAACTATATGCCTAAGGAGTTGAGGAAGATGGTTGTGAACATATTTAGGGAGAATTGTGAAATGTGTGTGTGTGTGTGTGTGTGTGTGTGTGTGTGTGTGTGTGTGTGTGTGTTTACTAGAGTAGTCTAATTTAGTAAATACATCATTTCTGTGTAGTAGATCTGAATACATATTGTGCACGAGGTGAAGTTTTTGGCTCTAAAATATGATCAAGAATATCTCAATGTATTTTTGGGTGACATAATGTGGGTGTTTCAATGTATGGATGCACATTTTCTTTAATTTAATTGGAAAAATCTAATTCAATGCATTTTGCTAGTTTAAATTTACATGGATTTTAATTTTAGTGGTTAAAATCCAAATGGATTTTTTTATTGAAGTAGTAATAATCCAAATGGGTTTTAATTTTAGCACTAAAATCCAAGTAGAAGTTAAAAGTTATTTATTTTATTATTTACAAGTTTTCTTAATTATTTTGATAAGAGATCCTAGTGTCCCACACACAGTTTGATAGTATGTGTTTACTGATATGTGTGCCTTTTTGTCTCATTTTAATTGTTTATTTATTTATTAAATTTATTTAATGTTTATTTCAATTATGATGATTTTTAGGAAATTAGAATATTATAAATTTGGGCTTTCTTTACATCATAATATGATTATTTTACCAGTTTAAATGCATCTTAATATGTCATGCCCACATTTTCAACACCAAAATACAACACACATAATAATAGGAATAAAAAATTGGCTTACATTGCTTGATACATAACATCACATAGGCTCACTTAGGATAGTGTATAACACATGAGACATTTGCGTAACCATGGACCCACATATATAGCATGAAACACAAGATGCACATCAAAGCCACATTTCAAAAAATTAGAAAGTACAATAATGACCCACGACAATATAAACTTACTCATAGGCACTTCCCACATCACATCATTGTTCATGGTGAAATATTTATTAAAATCCTATTTAAAATTAGTTGACTATAATTATCTAAAGAACACATAACATGGGACTCTTCATTCCTTTACAACTAGGTTGCATGTTTTTGGTTTAACATTTCACCTATATTGGTTCCTTTAGAATTCACTCGCTTCTCTTGGTGAAATAACTTTATATAACATGATTGTGATTATGAAGATATGTACACACATGCATCTTCTAATATTTGACTTAAGGATTTTTTTGAGAGGGCTATGTTAACTTGGTTTGGAAAAATACTCTCATTACAAGGAGGAAAATTCACAGGAAGAAAAAGGAAGGTTACTAGATAAATAGAAAACATATTCCGAGTTCATTTCATAGCATTTTTTTGTACTAACAATAGACTCTTTTAATCTTCAAGTTATTACAACCAACTATGTAGGTTAACTAATTAAGTTGTATCATTCTTGATTCACAATCAGTTGCTCCAATTAGAAATTCATATTTTCACAATCATATTGCACATAGAAGGGTACATTGCACCTGTGTTCCCATTATAGAGGTTTTTCTTTGAATTTTTAAGTGACGAATTTCACATTTCAAAATATTTTTGTTTCATCATCTTAAGGATTTACTCCTAATAGAAATGGGTTAATTACTTGTTTCGACCATAAATTCTACTTCCTGAGTGATTCTAGGTTTAATATATTCCTATCTATGCCAAGGGTTTTACTAACTTTTACAAGTCTAACTAGAGTTTGATCTCTCTAACTCACAAGACCTTGGCTACAATTGAAGGTATTCCATTCTCAAGGCTACATTTAGTTATTTCATTAGCATCGTTGTTTGATTCATATTTATGTAAACAAAGCATGTGATCATGCATCATATTTGGTTTTTTGACTTATTAGGTTGTTGTATTAGTCGTGGACCTCTACTTTATTACATTCATTTTATGATCATATTTGACATTTTAGTTGGTTTTGATATCGCTCAATGGCGTACCATTTTTTTGTAGCAGTCATTCCTTAGTTTAATCTTATTTATCCTTTCACTAACTACATTTACGCAGTTAATTTGATCCTATAATATCATCATCTTGGAACAAATGTAATTCGTGTGACACTTATGTAACACTTAGGGATTTAAGACTATAAGGAGTATGAGCTCACACAAGAAAACTCATTTCATTGCTCTTAGACACACAAGTAATTAGTGTATATTGCAAGAGAGAGATATCCCAAATAATCTTATGCATTACAAAAGCCTCCTAAAGACCTATTTCAATTGTTGGGTAAATATGCAAGTAATTTGACACGCAGTCTCCACTCGCATAATTTAGATCTCACAAGAGATCAATTGTAGGTACAACCACCAACTATCTTACAAGGCTTTGGCCACCTAGGGTACCAAGGAAAATTACACACAAAGGGGTTAAACTTATTCATGATATGGTCATACCTACAATAATAAGGCATGATCACCTCACTCGTCCCAATAAGATAGGTTTCACCACATATATGCACCACCTCATAAAATATCAAGGTAATGGACCTTAATAAGACATCTTAGGTGTGAATCATGAAGATGATTAATGAGATTAGAGTATTTTATTGAGACGATCAATGTTTTATACCATGGAAAAAGACTCGAATGGGGGAAGGAAGTACATAGTCATTATAACTCGTTCTTTTAATTTCGTTAGTTTTGATGAGAGGAGATTTTACCTAGCACTTTGAGTGTTAAGGAAATAAACCAATAATTAACATAGCAAAAGATTATTTTAACATTTTTATAACATAGGTACAACCTTGAGTACAACTTCACTTCCAATCTGACACTATAAAATATAATTACATTGGTATTTCCATTTCAAAATAAATAAAGAACAATTCTTCGAACAACAATACATATCATTATTTTATGGTTATACATCTATTGCATGATGAATATAACTTTACAATGATAACTCATTAATTAAAACATATCACATCCAGAAAATTCCTCTTACTTGGAGTACCTGCAACCAACATTGCTTCAGTCCTAGGACTGAGTATGGGAATCCCCTACACTCAAGCATAAATTCCATGCATCCATCATTTCAAACAATCGGAAAATACACTAGAGAGAGAGAGAGAGGAGGAAGAAAATATAGGATTCATTTTCTTTTCAAATCACCGTAACATCTTGTATCCACTTTTCATTTCATTTCAACTCATATACATTTTGACCCATTTGTATTTTCAAAACCCAATCAATATTTTCATAATTATCTCTAGAGAGAAAGGGTGTAATGCATACTAAAACAACCCACTTGAGACCTAAGAAAAAAAAACTAGGATTAGTTAGGAAAAATTATGGAATATTTTTTTTCTTGTTTAAAAGTGTCTACAACCCTCCTACAATACCAAAGTTGACACAAACAAGTTTTGAGGTCAATTAAAATCAATAGTTTATAGTTTTCCCATTACAACAATTATTAAAGTTCTCGAGGTCAAAGCTTAGGTTAGAATAATCATTTAAAATTAAAAAGGGCAATTTCTCACTTACCCACTCCCAGAACTCTCTTAAAAGATTCAACCTGATTTTTCTCATAATTAATGCACTCAAAAATTCCTAAAAACACTCCCATTAGATAGGAAATTTCCTCCCCTTTCCGGTGATATAAAGAAGTCCTCCTAACTCCTCATATTTCCCAAGTTATGGGTCGGCGGGCCTTGGGAGGAAAATTTTCCCAAAGGCGGGCCTGCGGGCCTGGGGAAGAAATTTTGCCCTTAGCGCTCTTGGGTGAAAAGTGCATTTCACCTCTGCACAGCGCATCTGTGGTGGGGCTTTGCACCCAAAAGGAAAATTTTGAACTTGGGGTCCGCTAAGGACACGTGTTCAAAATCCATGCCTAGGCGGGAAGGCGGGTCGCCGGAGGTAAAACATGATTTTTGACTTAATTTAAAAAGGGCAAAAAGGAACATTTCAGCCCGCTCCTCCACCGACGCGCCGAGATGCCACATGCTAACCAATGATTGGCTATGGGCCTAAGGGGAAAAATTTTCCCAAGCGGGTGTGCGGGTCTGGGGGAGAATTTAGCACTTTTGCCCTTCGGGTGAAATGTGAAGTTTACTCCCGCGCCTCCACCGACGCCCAAGGGGACCACGTGTCAGCTCCTTATTGGCTGCGGGTCAGCGGACCAGGGGATCATTGGGAAGGTTTGACCTTTGAAGCACAAATTTTAAATTACTTCTGTGCCTCCGCCGTGGTGTCGTAGAGCCACGTGGCAGCCATCCATTGGCTGCGGGCCGACGGGGCCGTGGAGAAAACTTTTCCAAATTTACTTTTCGGACTTAGAAATTTTTCCGCCAAATGGGAATATGCGGGTTTGCAGAGCCACGAGGAATTTTGTGATTTTTTTCCAAAGGTGCTCTAAGTCAAATTCGGGCCCGCGGGTTCGATTAACAAAGATTTCCCCTTAGCTAAATTTAAATTTTGAGCCCGAGATGAAGTAAAAACTTCAGAAGGTCATAATTTTGACTGGGAACTCAGTTTTTGGCAAGCGAGGACTTTTTGGAAAGCTCTCGAAGTCCTCTTTGCACAAGAAGCTTAAAATTTTAATTTTGATAAACTTTGAAGGGTCAATTTTAAGAAAATGATCTGCAGGCTTCTAAAATGTGAACTGGACTTTTAACTTATAAATTTTGTTCAAATCCGACATTCTTTCTTTCACAACATGCCATACAGACCTGGGGAATTGCACTTGGGAGAATTGAGGATGGATTGCAAGGGTTAAATTGTTTGATTGATTATCAATTTGAAATTCCCCAAATCGACAGCAAAACGACTGTAAATTTTGACTATGCCCGATTTTGAAAAGTTTTATAAAATTTTCTTAAGTTGTAAAGTCTATTTAGGATCATTTTGGATCATACAAGTTCAATTTAATGTTTCATTTCATTTTCCAAGGTTGCAGGGTTGTTCTGTACATTTTTGATAAAAATAATATTTGCCAGTTTGAAAATTATCTAACAGAGGTCTACAACTTCTAACTCGAATTGATCCATTTACATTCATCAAACTATAAAATATGAATACATTCTAAACCGATATTACAATGTTATATTTCCTTCAATCCAACAACGTGAAAAGAGAATGCAGTACCACTTTCCGAAATCAACGTTTCAAATGAAGCAGAGTAATATGTTTTCTTCATACGTGTTTCCTTTTTTTCAATTTTCCAACAGAGATTTCATACCGCATTTCAAACACATATTTCCAATGAAAACAATATCATATGAACAAGGAAAACACTTCTATTAATTCAAAGGAAATCTCTTACAACTTCTTTCCCATTTATTTTCAAAATACAACATACCAAATGCATATCTGTCTTTTCTGTTCACAGGACTGAATACAAGATATATTCTTCCATAATCAATTTCAACTTTCATAGCTAAAACAGAGTAGTCTTTCCAACACAATAATATACAAGATCATCCACTTCAAAGTGGGAAAAGGTTACAATAAGAAATAATCTCAACAAGGACTGTCAAACTTGTCTTTTTTTTCTCTGCTCCAGAACAACAACATGAATATCCTCCATTTTCTTTATTTCAATTTGATCACAACAGAACAGGGGGAAAGGCAACGCTCTCCACCCAACCAAGACATCCAATGAAAAGGAGAAGCCATCCTTCTTCATTGGCCCCCGAGCCCCAACCACATTGCAATAGAAGGTGTGTTTTCAACACATGGCAACAACAGGCTTCCACAACACAAAGACAGATTTCTCATTCAAAACATAGTCCAAAACAAAACTGCAGTTTACAACCACAGAAACAAAACGACAACAATACTCAGGCTTCACCATGCAAGCCAAAGGAGCAAGAAACTATGGGGGATGCTGCTTATGCCTCCCGAGGGGAAATGGGTATCACCACCTGAGAACAAACCACCAAAATATACACATCATATCAAATCCCTGACATGCCCTTATGCCTCCCCCAAGTACCCCTTATTCCTCCCATTTCCTTATGCCTCCCCAACCTCTTATGGCACCCCATAACGAGTAAAGAAATGCAAGCTATTTCTTTGTAAGGTGGAACCCAAATCCCAACTCCCTCCACACTTATACCTCCCCAAAACACTTATGCCTCCCACAAAATACCCCATAGTCTTCTCCTACACCATTCCTAGGCCATCTACCCAAACAACCAACAAATAAAACAACACATTCAAACATTCTACCATTCACATATGCATAAAAATGAAAGGAGAACATTTCCAAGAGCTAAGCTCTTACCTCTCCATGATGGAGTTTGTTCCAAGTTCAAAACAGCAAGCTCTCCAATGCAAAACAATCCAAGAGATCAACAATCAACAAGTATGCAACCATCTCCAAATTTCTCCCAATTTGCAAGAGCTCCCAAAAAAAACCCCAAAGCAAGTGCAAAAAATTAAGCGATAAAAGTGAAGCCCCCCCAAAACAAGGTAAGGAATTCTAATTTTATAGAAGAGGGAAGAGAAGAGGATGAGGTAGATCCATGTACGATGCCACTTCACACATCCTCAACCCCAACAAAAATTCAACTTCATTCTCCAATGCATATTAAATAGGTGGGTGAATAATATGACAGTTTACTTACACACTCCAACACAAGCCCACACTCCATAAGGACTGAAATTAAAAATATGTAAGAAAGTACAATTACAACTTACAACTTGACTTACAAAAATGCATAATAAAGGCTAGATTTAGACTCTCCAACCATAGGTAAGGTTGGTATGCAATTTTAAGAGGTATGGGACAAGTTTAACTTGTCCCACAAGCCTCCAAAATCAGCCTCCAAGGACAAATTCGAATTTCAAAGAAGGTGGAGTGTTTCATACTCCAAAAATCAACTTACACATCACTTACAACACTTAATCCAAGAGCCATCAACTCTAATAAATGCAATCTTATGACCCATTTGATTACTTAATTTTAACAATATGATTACTCACAATATTGACACACAATTTAATTCAATAATGAAAAGGGAAAGCTCATCACTTAAAAAAAACACATACAACATTAACAAAGGACCAATTAAAAGAAAAACATAAATCCCTTGGTCACATTCGAAGGTGATCCCCCCCATGGGAATCCCTAGCAACAATCAAACACACACAACAAAACAAGTTGTCATGGTGTCCTTGTTGAATTCATCTAGAATTCCAATGTGGTTGGTCTCCAATCCCCCGATGTGTGTTGTGATTTTTTTTTAAACCTGCAAAACACAAATACCTCCTTCGGCCTCGTGGCCATATCAGAACATCCAAAATATATATAATTATAATTCCAAAATCATCAATATATATATGCATCACAACAACATCTAGACAATCAACAATATCATTTGCAATCTCATCAACAACTATATGATCATCACATTTAATTCAATTTTCTAGGTCTACTCAACATATCAAAATATCACATGTCCGAACAACATCCATAAATATAACCATGTCAACAGCATGTCAATATCCATATAAATGTCTCTAATAATCCACATGCATCATATATGAATCAAAGTCAATAATAATCCATGATCTGACATCTAACACCATACTAAATCAAAACTATAATAATGTCCATAATATAGTCAGCAGTATCAGGATCAATATCAAAAGTGTCGAAGGGAAGTGGGAACTATGGTTAAGGTTCCCATAAGGTGTTACATGTTACCTAGGGTCATGCTATAGTTTCATTTTGACGAAGTACATTTGGGTGTGGCACCTACTAAAACTGCATGTAACTATTCAAAACTAGAGTTTTCTCTTTTTTATAATGTATAATGTTTGAAAGTTCACGACAAGGAAATATTAATTCACAAGAATATTCAACATTTAATTTTGAAAAAGCTTGAAATGATGAAGCGAAATTTAATGCAAGCGAAAAGGGGAAAACCATACATTTTTAGGCAAAATAAAATTGTGACCCCCACATTTTATGAGACCGCATCAGCTTTAGGCATTCCGGAAACAATTTGTGGGCTGGTTCATACTTCCTTGATTTTCATTTCTAACTTTCCTCCATATTGATCATCCATGCATTCTTTCGCTAATATTAAGGTTTCTTGCAAGCTAACTGCCACAGACTGCAGTTGTTCCTTGTAGAGTGAGATTTTATGGAACAAGGATGGCTCACCAAGTCAGATATTATGCTACAATTTTAATTTGAATACTCTTTGGGTAACTGGGTCCAAGCAAATAAGGCAATGGAAACATTCATCCATATAGTAAGCTTTTTCTTCAACCTTCAT
The DNA here is from genome assembly GCA_019776745.2 of Taxus chinensis. NCBI lineage: Eukaryota > Viridiplantae > Streptophyta > Pinopsida > Cupressales > Taxaceae > Taxus > Taxus chinensis. Next base: position 216,338,394 of record CM034157.1, read on the forward strand.
ACTGCTAAACTCCCCAACAAATCTTGTGAAGGTGTCCTCATTGTGTTTTAGCACTTGGGTCATCGTCATTAAATATTTTGCGGCTTTACCTTTTGCATGTTTCAAATCCCTTTTAGCTGATACCAAATTTTGCACTTCATTCAATTGCTCAGATTTTTGTTTAATTTTCTCCTCAACACTTCTTAGTTCGCTTGTTATTTTAGCATTCTCCTTTGATAATCGATTCTTTTCTCCAGCAACACATTCTATGTCAAGTTTCAGTTGGTCATTCAGTTCAACCAACTAGGTAGACTTGTGTTTGAAACATTCTACCATCTCCTCAGTTTTCTATGGGTTTTCAACAAATTGGTCTTTCTCACTCATGATATGGCCTTTTCAACTAAACGCAAACACACAAGACTAAGCCTAAACATAGCATCTTTCTTCCTCCTCAAAACCGCTCTATCATTTTTAAAACAATTTTAACATTGACTAATTTTAAGGGCACTGAATAATCTCATTAAAGAAGGGCAAAGATCTAATACTCTACATTTTATTAGATGAATAAAGCCCATAGGTTTTAACAATATAATTTAATGCCTTAGCTAACATTTGAGCTCTAATTCTTTCAATTTGAGCTCTAGTTCATGAACTCCTACGCTGTGATTCTCATTCAATCATTTCTCAGCGACATCGAGTGTTTTCATGATATCATTTGTAGCACGACCCTCTACCATCTCAATAATCGTCCACCTCTTTACCCTTATTTCATGTTGGAAATAAAACACTCGAGCTCGTTTTTGGACAGATTCTTTCTTCTTAGCTTCTTTCATTCTTCTTACAAAATTTGTGCGTGTCACCCACCATTTTTATGAATACTCATTTTACCACTATAAGGAACTCACTATTGTCATTCCCATAGTAATCTAAATTAGCAATATCCCGCTATACCTTCTAGGGGATTGGTGTGTGTTATTTTCCACATCATTAGGTGAGTCATCTCACTTAGGTGAGATCGTAGGTCCATGTGTCATTTAGGGGTCATTATGAGATTCTCTTACGCGTCAGTGCGTCAGTGCGTCAGTGCGTCATATGCGTCATTGGGAGTTACACTTCTATTCTGGGAATGTAACTCCCCCTCTCTACTCGAGTTGTCATGATTGCAGCACTGGGGGTTACTCAGCACCTCCTATATGTACACCCCTTTTGATCTATGAGATAGAGGAGAGTTTTATGGCTTAACCAGGTTCTGCCCGTGTTTCAAATCTTTGCATGCACATTCGGTTGATGCTCGCTCCTCCCGAGATCTCTTCACGCTGTCGTTCACACGTCCGTTGATGTGCACGTCATCCCTCGTGATCCTCGCTTGCGGGTTTTAAACCCTCTTTCATGGTATCAGAGTGGATCTTGTGGATCCGTGCACTCATCGGCATTTCTGTGCGTGTTTTTTCCAGCTTCTGGCGTGATATCCAGATCTCGTTGCGTGTGTCGTAATGGATATTCCGTTCGTGCGCTTATTGCATTGATTTGGGCATTTATACCTCTGTTTGGGTGTGTTCGTGTTTGGTGTTTTTGGGTGTTTAATGGGTTTTTCAGCTTTTGCATAGGGTCTTTGAGAGGTTTTACTTTAGGTTTGCATGTGTTTCAGAGTTTTTTTTTGGTTTCCTGGTTTTGTTGCTCTGCCCTTTCTTGGTTTCGCTTGGCTTTCCACTGGCTTGCATTGAGCTTATGCTAAGGCTTTGCTTGGCCATCCATTTGGTTTTTCCTTCTTGGTGGAACTCATTGTTTTTGCTTTTGGTTGCATTTTCACTGGTTCGTTTTCTCTGCTCATGGTCATTTGCTTTGTGCATCAAACCTTGATGTTCTCTTGGTGTGCCCTCATTTTTTCGTTGCTTTTACTCCCATTTCTTCAGCTCAACTGTGGCTCTTTTTCCACCATTCCCTAGCTCATGCCACACTGTATCTGTTTGCTGCTGGTGTATTGGTTTGCTGTTTGAATGCTCTCGTGGCCATCATCTGCATTGTTGCTCATTTTTTTTTGTTCACCAGCTCGTGTTTTCAGTCTACAACTCATTTTTTGTTCATTGGTCATTTTTCCCTGGTTATCGTGTTTGCTGCTGTTTCTACCTCGTGTTTCTGGTTGTTGGCTCATTTTTTTGAATCCTTGGACGTTTTTTAACCACTGCACCCATTGTTGCACAGCATTTTTTTTGGCTTTTTGGCATTTTTTTGTTTTTTGGGATCTCTTTTTGCTCTCCCACGTGCCTGCAGCACCTCCAGTCCCTTCAACCAAACCTTAGCCTGCTCACCAACTTCTTGGCTCCTCCATCTCTTCAACTGCACCACTTCAGCTCTTACACAACAAACCACACGTTTGGCCTCAGCATTCTGCAGACGTTTTTTTTTGCAAAACCAGACCTGTTTGCCAGTTGTTTTCAACTTTGCATTGGAAAACATTTTTCAACACTGGCTTCCACACCAGCCTGGCACACCTGGGTTTCACCTTCTCTCCACAACTGGTGGCTCACCTGCACACTGTCAATGCTCTCTTCAACAAAACCAGCTTTCACCATTTTTACAACATTTTTGGTGGTTTGGGGTTCTGCAACACACGTGGGCTCCAACTCCCTCCCTTCAGCTCACTTCCAACGTGGGCCCCCTCCTTTCCACCTTTTTTAATGTTTTAAGGTGTTAAAAAAAAAAACATTCAGTTTGGCATTGTAATTATTTTTTTAGGCTGTTTTTGGCTTGTATTTAATACCTTCCTACGCTTGTCGAAGACGGAGGGCGAGGTCCGGGGTTGGCAGGAGGCTAATCCCCCCTCGCAGTCAAAACAAACCCCTGTTAAAATTTGATGCCATTTCCAACGAGTACCCACACGATACCCTTTGCACCCATTTCGTGCACTTTTTTAATGCGTTTGCAGCATCTAGTGTATTTTTCCATCAGTTGCGGGAATCGTTTTAATGCTATAACTTTTGACTCGCTGCTCATTTTTGAGCGCTTCTTTAGTCAAAGTTGCATGATTTTTCACACATTACGTGATGGCATTATCAATTTTGTAAATGCACTACTTTTATAAAGTGCCGCATTCTGGGGGGGTTGACTTGTACTCTTGGGCTTTCACACGCAGACGCATTATCGGCCGAGTCTGACGTCTTGCTTTTGTGCATCTTGCATTTTTCATCATGGAGAGTGCTCTTTCCAGACTTGAGCATCGTAGGATCACCTTACAGCCTCCGCCACTTCTCACCGGGAGAGGGAACTATTCAGCTTGGCGTGCTTCCATGGAACGTTACTTCACCCACGAGGGTCTTTTACCCTTCTTGCTTGGGCCAGTTCCTGCACCCACTGATCATCGTCATCTAGAGGACTTCCTTGACACTTGTGACCATGTCTTTGGTCACATGATGATGCATGTCTCTCGTTCTCTCTGGTTTCACGTGGCAGACTCAGATCCACCTCACCGTGTCTGGAGCATTCTTCAGTCCCTCTATGGAGACCCTTCACATACTGCCGCCATTGTTGCTGCTGCTGATTCAGTTGTCTCCTCCATTTCTTCATGTGATGACAGTTCCACTGACACAGGCTCGCTTGGTTCTACTTCTGATGACGAGGATTGTGCACCCAGTTCTGATGTCGAGAGTACTACAGAGGACTCTTCTCCTCTTTCTCTCACTATTCCAGAGAGTGTTGACACTTCCCACATCTCATCAGATATCGAGCAGTCTCCTATTCACTCTCATGCAGTCATAACACCCGCCTCCTTTCCACTTCCAGTGTGTGAGGCCCCTTTCACTCCTCTACCTTCATTGGATGACTCATACCTATCTGACATCGCTCTTCTGTTTGTTGAGCCCCCTCATTGGGACGAGTATCTGCCTGACCTTAGTCATCTTTTCACAGAGTCTACTTGTGATGCACTACAGGTCCCTCATCCATCTACAGGTGTTTCAGAGGAGTTCATCATCTCTGTTGTTGGGAGTGCCCCTTCTGGGAATCATGTCACTTCCACATTTCCAGAGACCTTCATTGATCCACCCTCAGCTGTGGATCCCTTTTCTGTTGTGGAGGATGTTTTGTTCCCTTCACATCACTTGGACATCCTTTCTACGGGTGTTCCTCTTTTTCACTCTGACAGTTCTACGCACGTGGCATTACCTTCGGTTCCTTGGCACTCACTCGCTAGACCTATGTCACACTTCGTGCACCAGACTCAGAGTTCTTCGTGTTGCTGCCTTCAGTTTCCTTTGTGGAGTGGGTGGACTTCCAGCACGTCATTTCTGTCCTTCCTAAGGGCAGGCACACAGTTCGTTGTGGGTGGCTCTTCTTCAGTCCAGAGGCAGAGGATCTCGTCATCGACATTCTTCTGGGAGACCTCCTAGAGCTGCAGAGTTCAGATCCGTCCATGGCATCTTCTGCATTCCTCTCGTCTCCCTCTTCTTCTCTCTTCTTCTTCTTTCTGAGAGATTGCCTCTTTGTACATGGGTACCTTTTCAGGCTCGTCTATGGCTGGGACCCATATTTGGCATCTTTCTTAGATTAGAGAGTGTTTTGTTCTCTTGTGGTGGATGTTTTTCCCACTGGGTTTTCCTTCACTGCTTGGGACTTCTTCTTGTACATGGGTACCTCATCAGGCTTTGTGCCGGGACCCATTTCTCATTTCTGACTTGCCGCCTCATCCTAAGTTACGATGAAGGGGGGGTGTTGGTGTGTGTTATTTTCCACATCATTAGGTGAGTCATCTCACTTAGGTGAGATCGTAGGTCCATGTGTCATTTAGGGGTCATTATGAGATTCTCTTTCGCTTCAGTGCGTCAGTGCGTCATATGCGTCATTGGGAGTTACACTTCTATTCTGGAAATGTAACTCCCCCTCTCTACTTGAGTTGTCATGATTGCAGCACTGGGGGTTACTCAGCACCTCCTATATGTACACCCCATTTGATCTATGAGATAGAGGAGAGTTTTATGGCTTAACCAGGTTCTGCCCGTTTGTTTCAAATCTTTGCATGCACATTCGGTTGATGCTCGCTCCTCCCGAGATCTCTTCACGCTGTCGTTCGCACGTCCGTTGATGTGCACGTCGTCCCTCGTGATCCTCGCTTGGGCCAATTTGTTTGGATTATGAATTTTTCTTTTTTATTTAAGGTGCCAATCAACTGGTGATTATTTTTTTAAATAATTTTCATTAAAAAAAATTATTCTTAATTTTTGTGACATATATACTTGATTTATTCTTGTCATATGAAGTGTAAAATGGTCATATTGCTTTTCATCATTGAAGGGTTGGTCCAATATTTGTCCTTCACAATAAAATTTAGACCAAACCTTCAAATTTGATCCATGTTGGTTGATAGACTTTTCTCCTTATTCTCCTTATTCACATACAAAAAATGATGTAATAATTCATTAATGCTCGTTAAATGGAGTGTCATGTCAACTCCAGGCTCTCTCCAAAGCATGACATTTATTAAAAAGGTCACATCAAAATGCTCCAAGACAAATCTATTTTCATGGAACATTTCCTAAGCAATTTTTTTAATTTGAGAGCAATATAATTTTTTGGGGATTTAAATTAACAACTCAAAATACAAAATAGCCCCAAATTTTAACCCATTTTTTATGACCTCATGTCTCACTTTTGAAGCTATTTGATGCTAATTGTTTTTTTAAAAACAATATTATTACCTTTAAAACAATTCAACAATTTAACACTGAGGTAGGGACTAGTTGCATTGCAACACTTGTTTATGTACTAGAGTTGAATAATGAATTTACCTTTGTTTTTCATCCATTCATTGAATTCTTAATTAATTGTACATTTCTGAAATGAAACATCGAAGTTCACCATTCAGTCAGCCTGAATATGCCTTTATTAGGAATTCTGATTTAGTTTTTTGGTAACATAATTAAGTAGTCTTTCCAACATACTGCCCTTTCAAGTTTTCAGTTTGCAAAAACTTTCTCATAAAACACCCTTTTATGTTTTCAATCTATGTGGGGATACTTATAGATATCTATTCAAATTTGTGTTGCATGTGAGCCTATTTATGTTGTTTACGATTCTCAAATGGGTTTGGTTACACATGCATTGATGGAGGAGAAGATGGAGGTGGTAGTGGTTGCATTGCCTTGATATTCTAGAGCATGAGATGAGGGACAATGTATTTTGGGGTGTTCTTCATGGTTTTCGTATTTGGTAGGAATAGTTCCATACCTACTTTATGTATATTATAATTTGTAATAGCTTCATTTAATCTATCGAAATATAATTGTAATTACGTCAATTCGTGCATGACTTCAAACAAATTATCTTCTTTTCTGTTTTTATAATTGGGTCCAACAAAGATATGTAATTTTGTATTTCCTTAATCAAATCTTCTATACAATCCCTCATTCATTGTGCATGTACCCCATGACAAAAGTATTACATAGTATATTGCACTCCTATTCTCACAATCTATTACTTACATTATCTCGATCGTGTTATTATTTTTGTAGTGCTTTGTCTTCCTCTTGATCATATGTCTCCACTATCCCACAATATTTTTCCAAGGTTTGTGTTAACTTGTTTCTTACTCAGTGTAGCTTGCAACTATGTATTCTAGTCTAAAATCTCAATTGTATTTTACTTTTCCTTCACTTCATCTTGTTGGACAAGGTTGAACTATTCACACAGTATGGTAATTACATCTTTCACTTTCTTTTTTATGAAGCATTTGTTCCTTCACCTGCATCGTGATCTCTTGCTCTTACCAATTGTCCACTAGTATACTAACCAAGGTGGCAAGTTGCATTTCTCACTCGTGATTTGGTCACTGATGACTTCTATGAAAAGTCTGGGACAATTATCTTCAATGTTTGTTTTGATTTTGTGTAATGTCTACTCTAATATTGCCTTTTATTGAGCCAATTATATTTATGTTCCACCAATGTTTTCTTACAACATATGCATACCCTTGATTTATTTTTACAGTGGTCTCTTCTCCACAATGCTCTTTTGCAAATGACAAGAAGTTATGTTGACATCTAATTTATGGGTCGAATCAGGGTTCGTTAATGGAACCATCAGACTAGTTATGCAATTTACCTACAACCCAAATTCAAAACCCCCTGACTTATCACCCTTAGTTGTTGACTTCAACAAATATTGTGGCCCTCCATCGGACATACTCAACTCCACACATTTTCCACTTCCTCATGTTATATGCATAAATTGTCGCCAAATTCTATTTATAATGTCTTTGGGCCTGACAATACATAAGGTGGAATGTATGATCCTTAAAAAGGAAACAATGGATATTGACAACATTAATCGCCAAGGAATGACACAAGAATGAGGTATACAAAAAAAATGTGTACGCATGGAAAGAAGAAGAAGCCAGACTTAGTTGTAAGAACTTCCTCTTCATTTTCAAAATATTTAGTTTAGATACTAAATCAATTCAGAAATGGTCCTTTAAATACAAACCTTTGTTTCTTCCACTATTCTCAACAACAATACATTCTTCACTCCTCCGCATCACAAAAACTTAAAACAAATTTAAAAATGATACATTTCACCAAATAAATACACTTCTAGCCTACTTTACATAGTTATCCTTTCAACCCTAGTTTTCAACTCATGTGCAATTGCTAGTTATTTTTCATATGAATAAGAGTTACAGTGAGATGCAAACCCACCTCTTTATTCAGTCACCGCCCAAAATTACAAAGAGCTTTAATAACCATAGATTTATGGAGTTCCCATCTTGAAATATATCTCATGGTTGTCTATATCAGTTGATGGGGAAGGATGCTACACATATAGCAATTGTCTATTGTTTATATGATGTGACCAATTTATTTAATTTCCTATTTGTTCGATGAGCACACAAAATGGTTTGGTGTTAAAAGTGAATAAATGATTAGCTAGTGACTCCTTACATGGATGGAAGCTCAGGCAAGAAGATTTTCATGGAATTGACGGGATTTTTTTTGGTCATATTTATGTGTTGTATCATTGATACACCTATAATATTAATGATGTCTCAATGTCATTTTAGAAAATCCCTGAACTATTACCAAAATTATCTGTAAAGGGAATACACACCCTTAGAATGCAAATGCAAGAAACATTTTTAGGTGAGTCTGTATATCACATTTATCCCACATGAAAATGCCCATAAGAATTGAGGGGAAGGAATATTGTTGGCCAAGTGGCTAGTGTGGCAAAGGTAGATTGTTTGAAAGGAAAACATTGAAGATGCAAATAAGCAATACATTTGGTTGAAAATATCAAATAACAAGGCAAAAATCAAATTGGTTGCTTGTTACTTTGCACTGAAAGGCTCAAAGACATATAAGAAAAGAAATTTGGATATGAAAGACCCATATGCTTCATTAAAAAAAGACATTTTTGTGTTTATTGCATCTGGGGAAATTATTTTGATGGGGGACTTTAATGCAAGGACTGTAAATAATCAATCTCTTCAGTTGGGCAACAAAAAAGGTGGAGATGACAATCCATTTTGGCTTAATGAAGCAGAGGACAAGTTTTGGGAAAGACTATCTCAAGATGGTAATGGAGGGGTGAATCATTTCGAGGTTGAGCTTCTAGGTCTATCTAGCTTATACGACATGGTTATTTGTAATGGCATGAAAGCTTGGCCCAGATCTGGCAATATCACTTGTAAAACCTACAATGGACAAAGTGTAGTGGACTATGTAATATGAACTTAGAGCTCTATTTGTAGGTTGCTCGAGTTTGAAATTGGAGATTGTACTATTGAGCTCAAATCTGATCATAATCCTCTCTTGGTCAAGCTTGGTACCATTTCAAATCAGCAACAAGGAAAACAAGTTCATCTCATGCAAGAGACATCTCCAAAACAAGGAAAAATCATTTTAAATAAAGAAAATCAGGAAATTTTTGTGGATTCCCTTGAACAGCAATTTCAGACGACAAGAAATAATATCGAGAGCAATACAAACAAGGGGGCAAGGGGTTATGTTTGTAGTAAGTTGTTGATACTTTTAATCCACAAGGCATTAAGTGCTTGCACAAAATCTAAGCCTAGAAAGGGGGCTGCAAATACTTTTCCAACAAATCTGTGGTATGACGAAGATTGTAAGACGGCCAAGAGAGTTATGAGGGAAAGTGACATGAACAAAGAAGAAAAGAAAAAGAAATACAAGAGATTGGTACGATAAAAGAAAGAAAGCTATGTGAATAGAAGAAGGTCTAAATTAATTTTTCTTGGAAAACACAATCCCAAGGGATTCTAGAAGGAGCTACAACAAAAGAAAACACACATAGAAAACAATATCACAGAAGCTCATTGGTTAGAATATGCGAAGACTCTCTACGAGCGGTCTCAACAGAAGGATATTCCTCCCATCATTCATACCTCGATCGAACTTTTTTCAGAGGAAGACATCAAACATGGCATAAAGAATCTAGCAAATGGTAAAGCTCAAGATGTTGATGGGTTGCAGGCTGAATTTTTAAAGTGGGGGGTTGAGGTGCTCACTCCACATATCAGAAAAATCTTCAATGATGTAACTCAGGCTGGGTTCCCACTAGAGTGGACGACTAGTGTGGTTATTCCTCTTTTTAAAAGTGGGGATATCAATAATCCTTCTAACTATCACACTATTATGATCAATCCTCTTTTTGGTAAGTTATTTGGGGGCATGATAGAGCGTAGAATCAACAGTTGGGCAGAAAGAGAGGGAAAAAGAGCAAAATGACAAGCAGGTTTCCGATCTAAACATTCAACCATTGATCATTGCATCACTCTTAGGCACTTGATTGAAAAGGTATGGGATACCCAAGGGGATGAAGCTTTTTGTTGTTTTGTTGATTTTAAGAAATCCTTTGACATGGTTCCTAGAGACAAATTGTGGAATAGGATGGAGGAACTTGAGATTCCAGACAAGCTTAGAGCAGCAGTACATAGACTTTATGAGCAGGTCAGAGCTAAAATCTAGAGAAGGTATGTCTAAATGTTTTGGTAGTGACATTGGGGTCAAACAAGGTTGCCCTCGCTCTCCCACTTTGTTTGGTTTATACATTGATAAGCTTGAAGAGTGGTTACGTAAAACCGAAGGAGAGGGTGTTCAGTTGGCTGAGTATGTGGTGAAGTTACTCTTATATGCCGATGATCTTATCTTAATTTCAACAACAGCTCAAGGATTGAGGGAGCATCTAAAAGCTTTAGAATTCTTTTTCCAGGAAGTCGGGATGCAAGTGAACATTAGCAAAACAAAAATCATGATTTTTTCCCTGAAAAGAAAAGAGAGGCAATTTAACTTTCTTTTTTAGGGGAGTACATTGGAAATTGTTACAGAATATAAATATCTTGGGATTGATTTCCACAACAAGATGAGCTGGGAGACTTGCAGAGCAAAAAGGATACAGGGAGGTTGGAAAGCATCTTACCTACTTCAAAATAGGTGTAGGAAAGCTGAGCTTTGGGACTGGAAAACTAAGAAAACCCTCTTTGGTTTGTTGGTTACTCCGGTTGCTCTTTACGGTTGCGAGGTTTGGGGAAGTAGCGTGTCAAAGCATGGATGACGACAATTAGAAAGAATCCAGAAACATCTAATCACAAGTACTCTTAAAGTTAAATCAACAGTTCCTTATGAGATCTTGTTAGCTGAAGCGGGTACCTTCCCAATGGAAGCATCAACAATAACTCAACTGATAAGCTATTTGAAAAAAGTTGAAAGCATGGACGATCTTCGTTGGCCCAAAATGGTTACAGAGGATAATCTAGAGCGTAGAAAGAAAACCTGGATGAAACAGAACAACAAAATGGATGAACAAATGGGGCATCAATTTTCAGGAGTGTCCTGACAACAACAGGGAAATAAAAAATTATGTGATGGAGAAGTTTAGGACTGCCATGTGGACAGAACAGATGGGTCGTAAGAAAGCACATTATATCAAAGAATTCAACCCCACTTGGGAGCATGATGAAAAAGCTTATCTAGGGGCAGTTATCAAAAGTAAGGCAAGGATTTTAGTGGCTCAGTTGAGGACCAGATCACATCATCTTCGTTGTGAAACCGGTAGATGGACTATTCCCAAAGATGATTGGGAAAGGAGAATTTGTCTTTTTGGCAACAAAGGGGTTGTTGAAACGAAATGGCATTTCATTATGGAGTGTTTAGCATATGATGATATCCGGATCCAGTACGAAAACAATTTAAAAGTGGACAACTTAAATGAGTTAGTTGCATAAACAAAACTTCAAAAGATCATTGTTTAGTGTTCAAGATTCACAGTAGAAGAGTCGATATGGCAAAGAGTCTGAAAACTACTTAATGTATCGGTTTCATTGGTCCCATAGACTCTTCAGTCTCGTGGACGTCATTAAAATCTTTCATTTCATTTCATAATCTCCTTCCCACTACACGAATAATGGGGTCAGAAGTTAGGGCCTCTACTCAACCATCTTGTCATTCTTGTAGCCCACCTAGGTGTGGAGACGAGTTGCCCAAGGGACTTAATGGGGTTAAATGTCGCTCCATTTCTCTAGAGGACTATCTCAAACCAAACCGACCACTTTTTAAAAAGTTATTTTCCTTATTTAGATGATGTTTCTGACTTGCAAGATGGGCATGGGGAACTTAGCATGAACGAAATTCCTACATGAATTTCATATCCTAAAATGTTAGATTCCTCACAAAGTCCTCGTGTAAATTATGTGTTGTAATTTTCAAAAAATTGGAAAGTTGAACTTTGTTGTTTACACGAAGTTAAGATTTTAGGGTTTCTTCTACAAGCTACATTAAAGTGCATCGTGTTTGATTTTACCCACTTCCACACTTCTCATAATGACGATTGGGGTGGTGTCAGCATATCGATATCCCCTAAGTTCACTCCTTTAATTCTAGCATCATGTGAAGATATATCCCATTGGGCCTTATGGGTCGTATTAAATGTCAACGACTACGCTCTTGGTATTGTTGATGCAATTAATGATGGCCCCAAAAGAGCTACTTTTGGAGATGGCTAGCTGACAACTTGCCACTTGTTTTTTGGCTTAGCTATGGAGATTTTAATATGATCAAGCATCCTAATGACAAAGAAGGTGGTCTATCCGTGTTGGTGTGTTGGAGAACGTGAAATGGATTTTATTTCAAAATAGATGGAGTTTGGTTTGTTATGTCAGCGAGCATTTACTTCACAGTCGTGGTTCACTTGGTCCAACTGTCAAGCCAGATAAGACAAAAATTTTAAAAGGTTGGATCGTGTTTTGCTATCAGAGCAAACACATGTTCTCCTTCACTAATATGGGCAGCAATTTAATAATTGTCCATCAGGAGTGCACTCTCTCTAACCATTGTCCCATCACTTTTCATATCGTTTGGGGAGGAGCTCACTTTAATGTGCCATGTAATTAATTTTTTTGAACACGTCGCTTTTACATCATGAGGGGACAATCCAAGTCATCGCGAAAATTTGGATCCTAGCACCTAGGTTGCCTTATGCTACTAGCTGGACAGAGTGGTGGAATGAGGTCATCTAACACACCACCAAATTCCTTTTCCACTTTGGTAAGTAAGTGGTGTAGGTCCGTAAGCATGCTAATAATGCTCTTCGAATGAAATTTCAAAGAGTTTTAGACTTCTTTGAAAATGATCCATTCAATCTTCGATAGCAATCTGAGGCGGTTGGTTTGTTGTACAAGCTTAAGCTTAGCAAGGCATATTCTGCCAGAGGAGCTCAAATTCAGGCCGGGTTACATTGGCTCAAAGTTGGATATCGTGATTCCAAGGATTTTTTAAATCCATTTGAGCCAAACAAACGAAAAAACAAATAAAAAGTCATTAAAATGGCTCAGGCTCAACTCACGAGTTTGTTCGACATTTCTAGTGCCTTTGTGGAGCACTATAAGTTGGTCTTTCAAGCTCGAGATTTCACCCAAGAATGACAAGATGCTCTTCAAAAATGTTTGGATGTTGTCTTTGCAAGCTATCTTAGGTGGCCAAAATTCGATGTGACTCCCCCCTTGAATTATATTTGGCCTTATAGTGCATGGCTAATGAGAAAGCCCCCATGATTGATGGGTTCCCATGTGAATTCTATAAAGTGTCCTGACACATTGTTGGCATGGACCTGCTTCAAGTCTACAAAGAAGTATTAGCCAATCATTCCCTTGGAGAAATTATTAATAAAGGCAATATTGAATTCATACCTAAGATGGGTGATTCAGAGCTTATAACCAGTTGGCGACTGATAACCTTGTTTAATGTTTCTTCCAAAAAAAATGTCAAGCTCTACCATTGCGGCTTCGCCACATTCTCCCAGTGATTGTAAGCTCTGAGCAAATGAGCTTCATTAAAGGAAGGTACTCTGGACAACATTATTGTTTTCTAGGAGGTTATGGAGTGGGATCGGGCCCTCTTGTCAAAAAACCATTTTTTCTTAAATTGGATTTTGACAAAGCTTATGATCAAATAAAATGGTCATTAATTTTAGCTATGTTGCATGCTCTTGGATTTGGTGATTTTTTTCTTCAAGTTATGCAAACTCTATTCTCTAAGGCTTCGGCTTTCCTTACCATCAATGGTCATAAATCCTCCAGCTTTGGTTTGTTTCATTCAATCCGACAGGGTTGCCCTCTTGCCCCGACCCTTTTTGTGTTAGTTGTATTTGGATATATGCTTGCTCACACTGCTTCCTAAAGGCTTATTCGTGGAATCTATCTCCCGAATCAATCCAGTCAACTTATAAACGGGCATTTTGCAAATGATTTTGTTCTTACACTTGTTGAGAATGAAGGTTCTTTCAAAGAGGCATTAGACTATCTAGACATTTTTTGCAAAGCGTCTAGTTCAACAGTGTAATGGAATAAAACCCTTTGCTGTAGGCAAATCACTCTCCCCATGTCAGATTGGCTTAAGTAATAATCTTGGAAATGGCTTCAACATGGTTAACAGTTTAAGTTTCTAGGCATTCCTTTTGCCTTTGATTGCACTCCTTCAATGCTTTGGCAATATGTTATGGATCGAGTGGAAAAGAAGATTTCTTTATGGGTCACTAAACCACTCTCTCTTGCCGACAAGTTTAAAGTTTGCACCAAGATTCTTACCGCCACTCAAGAATACTACTCTTTATGTTGAGCCCTGTCCAAGGCAGTTTATAATAAACAAGTGAAGTTGCTTTGGGTTTTCTTATGGGATAATACCAGACACACCAGGGGTTTTCATTGTGTGGCCTAAGAAGTTTGTTGCATCCCTCAAGAGAAAGGTGACATGGGCATCATGGATGTTTTTAACAAAGATTGCCTTGTCCTAAATGGATCGTTAAAGTTGAATCTGGAAATTTAGGCATGAGGGGCATGTAAAATTCAGTTTAGACATTGTGTTTCTGTGAGTGCTCCTCGTGGAATAAAATGTTGGAAGAATATAGGTCTGCACGCCATAGTGGTCACGTCGATGCCCATCCAAATTGAAGGTACCTTTATGACCAAGAGCTTATGAATAGCCTATGAGGTTGTCAAACCTTACGTGCATTGGTAGGAGATGGATTCAAGTTCGGGCTCTCGTTCAACAGTCGCAACATTTAGTGGTCTCCAATCATGACTAGAAACTACATCCCATTGGTGGAAACACTTGGAATTAAAGCTCTCTGACTCTTTAGGAAGGGAATTACCTCCATTCAAAGTCTTGTGCATTCTAGAGATTTGATTCCTTGGTCGGAATATAAAATCAAGTTTGGTCTTATCAAATTCAAACCTTCTTTCTATTATTAAAGTGTAGGAGGTTCTCCCAGATGTTATGCTTCACAAGTTGGGTCTGCAAACACCAATTGCTTGTTGGAAAGATTGGAGTTGGAATATGGATACCCCCTTTAAAAAATACATGTTGAGTCTACTCTACTAGCTTATGAGCCCCTTCTACCTTACCATTTGCAAGCTTAATTCTAGATGGAAACTCAATTCTTCACCTCATTCTTGGCTTCACCGCCTCAATTGGGTTTGGAATTCCCAATTAGAACCTAAAATAGTGCATTTTCTTTGTGCCTTGTTTATCAAGGCCTCCCGCTTGGTGATAGACTTAAGCACCTTGATATTGTTAGTCCCAAATGTCCTACTTGCGGAACCCTGAAACCTTCAAGCATGTGTTTTGGTTATGCCCCCATGCGCAAGTTGTTTGGAGTTGGTTTCACTCATTTTTCAAGGCTT
Source organism: Taxus chinensis (assembly GCA_019776745.2). Lineage (NCBI taxonomy): Eukaryota > Viridiplantae > Streptophyta > Pinopsida > Cupressales > Taxaceae > Taxus > Taxus chinensis. Next base: position 216,353,554 of record CM034157.1, read on the forward strand.
ATCACCCTGAGTCTATCACTTGGAAGATGACTCTTTTTGGAGATTCATCTCAATGGCTTGCTTACATTGCTTTTCTGTGGCAATTTTTTAGAGCTATAATTCTTTTTCAATTATGGAAAGCTAGAAATGTCACCATTTTAATAATGAAGCCAATTTTATTCATTTCTAATGCAATGACATTAATGTTGTTTCTTTTGTTTGCCCCCAGATTTAAGCACGCACCGAGAAAGTGGCTCTTGAATTCCAACATCTTCAGGAGTTGCTTGCACATTGGGGGATTGCCCCTTGCACAATGAGTCGAGTGTCACCAGATCCACTTCAATTGGGCTCCCCACTGCTAGCTACCAGGGGTTGATAGAGTTGCTCACAAAGTCGTCATCCCTCCCCGGTATGTGGTTACTCAACCACCCCGTCGCCTCAACGGCATGGTAGACGGAATTTTCCACCACCTTAGAGGAAGTCTACAATTGGTCCCTCCACTGCCACTCCATCTTGATGGCATTCCCCTGTGCAAGCGCTGAATGTCATGGGCTTCCCACTTCCTGGTTGGGAAATTATGGTTCCTCTTGCTATTCAATACCCTCATAATGGTTGGGTTGTTCAAGATCCTCTTAATGATGAGTCGTCTGCCATGGGAGCCCTCCCCCCTCGGGTGATCCTCCTCCGCCCAGTGTTGTGGCCGCTTGTGCTTTGTGTTTTGTTGTTGTATTGATGAATTAGTTGTTTTTGCTGATCTGCCATTTGGCTTGGTGACTGGGCCGTGACTTTTTCTAGCCACCTTTTATTGTAACATCTTTTTATAATAATATAATTGCGACGGTTCCAATTAAAAAAACCAAGAAAACTAACTTTGTCTCAATAACCAATACTGAAAATTCATTAAGATATATATTACCAACACTTTTCTATGTTGCTCTGCGTCTAGATCACATATATACAAGAAAATCTTAAGGATCCAGTTTATGGAAATAATTTGAACTCTTTTGAGAGTAAAGCCCAAATGGCTGGAATGTTATATTAATAATATGTATAATGTCAGAAGGATTTTATCATGACATCCTCTCTCAAAAATTGGCGTGGAATTTGAATGCAAAGGTGCTTCGAAATCTCTTTTAAGTCTATCCATTGAAATTATTTCTATAAGCTTATATTTCCCGCAATAGAACCTCTATTAGATGCAAAGGAAAATAAGGCAGCTTTGCTCTATGAAATGCAAAGGAAACTTGGGTAGCTTTGCTATCCAGTCTAAGAGAACAGGTTTAATATTACTCGGACGTGGCATGGCTACAAAAACTTTGTAGTAAATATAAGGCTAACAAACCAATGATATCACCTTCTAGAAAATGTTTTCTAGTTATAAAATACCGACACAGACTGTAGGTTACGAAAGAACCAATTGCTGACATACTCTAAGCAGTTCCTTCCGCATTCTGAAAGCTTTCATGCTCGATAGTTTTTCTCTTTTTTAAATACAAGTATCCACACGTCCTGTAGACTTGCAAAGCTTTCCATGGAAAAGTGACAATCAAGCTGGCTATAACAACTTTAACATACCAAAAAAATTAAAAAGTGTCCTGGGGAGCTTGTTTGCTCGCCCTCCTTAGAGAAGTGCCTTATCTACTTCCTATTGCATTTAAATATTTACATTGGAGCTTACTTTTCAGTTGACTGAAAAGTGTTGTTACAGCTACAGTAAGAAATCTTATTGGTGCACTGATGTCTTAAAAAACATACCATGATCCTCAAGAACTTCACTGTAACAAGATTCAATCACCATTGATATTTTGCAGCTAAAAGAACTTCCTCATATTGCTGTGCGGCATTGTCCCAGCTGAGGTCTTGGCTCATGCCACGTTTTTGAATTCCAAGCCAGCTTTTCTTGAAGTCACGATATGTCCACATTGCATTACCAAGAGCATGAATCAAACAGGATGATTCTGCACGATCAAACGTCCAACCAAGGCCAGTTTCTGAAAATGGATCAAAAGCCCTTACAGTATCTTTCAAGCCCCCTACAGCATGGACAACTGGGACAGTTCCATATTGCATGGCATAAAGCTGATTCAGACCACAAGGCTCAAATCTTGATGGCATTAGCAAAATGTCAGACCCTGCTGTTATGTGATGAGCTGTTGCTACAGAGAATCCCACCCAGCCACGGACTTTATCCCTGAACTGACCCTCAAATGAGCGCAACATGTTCTCTAAGTCAGCTCTTCCTGTGCCTAGCATCACTAACTGCAGATCTTGTTCAACCATCCAAGGGATAGCCCCTGCAATGATATCTACACCTTTCTGATCGTCTAAACGGCCAATGAAACCTATCAATGGCACATCGGGGCGCACAGGCAAACCAAGTTCTTTTTGCAGTGCAGCTTTACATGCAGGCTTACCAGTTTCAAGTGTTTCTATAGAATAATTAACATAACCATCATTCTTAAGATGGACATCAAGCTCTGGGTTCCACTCCTTATCATCAATGCCATTCACAATTCCTCTTAGTTTCCATCCATTCTCCTTTATTACTTCATGTAAGCCCCATCCGCCCTCAAGTGTTTGACATTCCCAAGCATAACCATGGCTTACCACAACGATTTGATGTGCAGTCTTTAGACCAGCCATGAAAATATTCAAGTGTTCTCCTCCAACAGGGTCATAAAGTTTGAACTTGTCAAGATAGTGCTCTGGCAAGCCTAACAATTTGTAATCAGCCAGTGGCCCACGTCCCTGGAATTGAGAGGTATAACAATTTTATCAAATTTTCCTATAGAAAATTAACTGAAATCCACAAAGTAGCTACTGTTCAAATTACAATTTCTCTTAACATGGTAAACCAGTGTAATGTGAATAAATACATATAGTTGATGCAAGTGGATACACAAGGAATCCATACTACAATCAAGAATGAACAAAGATGATGTTGCTGTTAGTTTTCATACTTTAGAAGAACCAAATCATTTAAAGGGATATGCAAGCTGAATTATGACATTGTTGACCATACAATTATGCAGAGCAAATACAAGCAAGCATGTCATTACTATATTAGTAACTAAAAAAAGAACGGGTCATTGTTAACACCGTAGAAATTGATATTGCAGAGTTTTAAATATCACCAGGCATCATTAACATGGAAACGGGGAAAACTTTATTTTGGCGAAGTATAGTTAGTCAACATATATTGTCAATATTTGAACTGAAGTTGTTGGTAGGCACCACTATGTTGCGTGGAAAGAACCTTTTTTCTATTCAGCATATGCAATTTGTTTGCCATAGCAGTTTAGATAGGAAGCCATGGGCTCAATGCATCCACTCTTTCTCACTTGTAGGATGATGTGAAAATCTATGCCTATATGGTTAAAGTGGAAATGGACAAAGAAAATGGATGATTTGAACCCACAGAGAAGCAATGATTGGCAGATTTGCTGATTTAATTTACAAAGCCAACTATGACCACTTGAGCTATAAATGCTTAACCAAAATGACATTTTTTGTGAGTACGCAGCAAAAACTAATGAGTTAGAAGCAAAACCTGATGTGCTAAATTATGGATCACTAGTACAGATCGGGTAAACTCCATCAAGCCATTATCCCGATAGTATGCCTGAAGATAGACTGGCAACAGTGCAGTGTGCCAATCATTGGCAATGAAAACCAAGTTACCATCCCCATAACATACACCACCACAAGGTACATGCCAAGGAACCTGTTCAAAAGACATTCAATTTAGTATCCTGCCCATTGGTGCAATATATATATATATATATATATATATAAACTTTAAATTGTGGAAATAATCTACCAGTACAGCATAAACATAAAGAAAAAAGTTAAAATAGGGTGAGAAGAATAAAACTACAAAAAAAGCAGAAAATTTCTACCAAGAAGAACCAAAAAGCAAATAGAAAGAATAGAAAAGCACTAAAGGACAGGTTTTATATTCACCAATCTTATGAGTACCTATATATAATACAAACACTTTGTAATGTAGTCTGAAGAAATGGATTTCAAAGATGAAAGTGCTAGTTATCATAAGTGATATGAATTCAAAGTTTGCCCTAGTTAGGAATTGAATTGAATAAGGGATAAGGAAAACAGATAGATGCTATTGAATATTCACACCCACCAGATAAAGTTTATTCCAAATATCACACATTTGCTAATATCTAATAGCATCTATGTTCACTGTAAGATCTGATGTATTTCTGATAATGGGAACACCTAACTTTTCCCTTTCCTTTGTTGAAAATACTTGAAAAATTAGCCTCTTATCGTATCTTAAACTGATGAAAATTTCACCATTCCTCGCTCTTGCATGTTTTGCATCTCGAGCAACAAGGTGAGGTAGCTAGTTACCTGCAAGGATTTTACAGATAGACCACATCACTGATTTATTCGCACTCATGGATGATGATAATACAACATGCATCGTCCTTCCAATTTAAGGTGATTTCACAGTTGGAAACAATGAGAATAATGGGCCTTGAATGTCATGCCAAGTATTGAGAGTTAGTCCTCTTGTACTGCATGTAAATATGGATTGATTGCATGTGGGATATCCTCCCATAGTCACCTGGATACATGGGGGTACAAGTACTAGTAAAGAGATGGGGACACCATTCTAGTGAGGGTATGTGCATAAATGAATGAGGGTATGGCTATATTACATATAAATCAATTCACCGGAAAATGTAGGTGTGGGGACAGGGACGAGGACATGGTCTGCATCCCTATACTGGAGTATCCTGGTAACTGTATTAATCCTCCCAAGAGAAGACATGTAAATTGCAGGCCCCACAAACTCCTTTCATATATTACACCACAACCATGCAGCAATTTTAACCTGATATAATGGCATACTTTGGAAGATGCTCTAGGCAGTCTGGCTGTGGATGTATATGTAAGCCTTTCGGTCCTATTAACCACTTTGGCTACTTAATGTTCCAACCTCAATTTCCTGTGCCCTCTATGATGTACCTATCATCTAATATTTATATGAAAACTGTATCAGCTAAGCATAACATGTGCTCAAAATCGTTGCTTGCGTAGAAGTATCATGACCTCTCTTACAATTTCCTTGACATGCCTGGTAACATCATATCTAGGTTAAGTTGCATCACCCTCTTGACTAGAAAGATAACTTATTATTTTGAAGAGGAAGTAATCACTTGCCTACATAGGAATTTCTCTCTTGCGATATAATTTCTCCTTCCATTCTATTACACAGACCAAGTCCCTTTCTCACCACTGCACTTCATTTGCAATCATCGTCTCTAGTTTGCATATGCAATAGATGATGTAGTGTACATAAAACACGAGGAGCGACTACACAAAATATAAAAGTATGGGGGCACCTACACACCCAAATAAATATATTGCACTTGCAAATCCAAAACAATAATGGAGGAAGACTTCTCCAAATCAAAATGTGATAAAACACATAAGATTATATTGATATTAAAATATTCATTACATAGTGGGGGTAAACCTCTTATTGTTAGGTAAAAACTAAAACCTTGATTAGGTAATTTTACATTGATTTTACCTTAGTTTTTACTTTTACCGTAAGTAACTAAAAAAAAATTTGGGTAAATTAGGTGGTTAATTACATTGTTATATTGAGGGGTTTTATAACAATATTTGTCTTAGTATTCATAGAGGAACCAGAGAAGCTTGGAGAACACTTCATTGTTTATAACCAACCAGGGCAATGATAGGACAAAAAGGCTTGGCCAACACAAAAGCCCCACAGGAGGCAAGGAACTTACAGCCTTCACTACATAATATATATTATTTAAACAGACAGTCCAGAGATAAAGCCGGCTATAACAAAAATACAAGACAACCAACAAGAAAGAAACAGTCAGCACACGGTCTGCCAACATTTCTTTTTCTTACAGCTTCTGGTTCTAGAACTTGGTCCCTGATTCTGGATTTCCATAGCCTGCATTGGTACCATTTTGATGGACATTCTGCATAAGGTTTTCCTTGCTGCAATCATACCTCCTAGTCAACTCCTCCTGCATCCCAGAGCTGCTTTATGGGAAATTCATTGTTTATGGTAAATAGTTTATTACTATCCCCAGTTGGGTGCAATAGGTTATTACGCGGTTATATTGTTTTATAACAATATTTGTATTATTGCACTCCCGTATAGTTTTATGGCTTATTAGAAAGGATTATTGTTACACCTGTGTAACCACATGTTTGTCTGTAATCAACTGTTCAATGCATATAAGCATTGCAGCTCCATATCCTGTAACTTGATTATTTCCATATCAATATACTATCAGGCATCGTGGATGTTTTCTCCTTGATTGGTATCAGAGCAGGTGGATCCTATTGTGGTCGAGCAGAAGTTGTTAGGAGGACAGTAGTTGCGTGAGAACTTGGAGAAGTTGCACCCATTGGAGTCGAGCTGTGCTACCTCCAGCAGCTTCCCAACCCCACCACTGCATCTCCACAATTTGCATTTACTGTTTCCAAGCAGTTTGCAAAAATTAGCTATGCACTGGGCAAGGAGTCCCCAGGCACTGCCTCCTGCACCAGGATGCTCTGCAAGAAAATCTGGTTCAAAAAAAAAGTCCCCAATAGGGGTTTTTCCACTAAATTTAGTGGACCATTTAGCTATAGCTAACTTTGGTTGTGCCGCTACATTTGGCGGTCTGTGCTACATAACTCTGCAGATCGAGCTAAGCGGCGTGTTACATTGGTTGAATCTTGCATTGAAACGTATTCCACCAAGCTGTGAATCTGCATTGGTCGGGTCACATCTACATTACATATTGGTCGGGCTATTACATGCATTGGCGAGTTATGTTTGGATCAAGCTAGGCATCAAGCTTGACCCTATTTCACCGAGCTGTGTAAGCCAACATTGCATTACCACCGAGCCACTCAATGTTGATTCCCTCCTCTTATTGTTCACTACCTTGCCACCGTGCAAACATTTGGATCGGGGCTATCCATCGCGCCAACACTACATTGGCCAGATCATCAACCAAGCCAACATTCGATCCCTGCAATGCAAAATGGTGGAAAACCATTGCAAACGGTGGAGGTCAGTGCAAAAAGGTGAAGACCCCTGCCCTTGCCTTTTTTTCCAACGAGAAAAATGCACATGCGTCAAATTTAAGCAGTGGCCAAAAACAATAATGTTAGCGGTGGAAAACCATTCCGTTAAACAAGATAATCACAACTAAACCACCCCTAAATTTATTTCCAGGAAAACCTAATTTGGGTTAATGTTTTTTCTCCCACATGCTTCAGAAAGTGAGCCACCTCAACTTTGAAAGGAGGGGTCCCGAAAGAGATTTTTCAACTATACAATTTTTTGCATTATGACTATTTTGATCCGGATGCGCACCAAGGCCCCAAAAACAAAACAAAAATTGCTTGGCATTCAATTTTTCCGCACAAGCGGCTGTAATCAAGTATTTTTAGTGGGAAGACCAAAATTTAAACTCGACTCGAGTTTGAAGAAATTTGGCCAGTTGTAAATGGTTCAGCAACCAAATCAACAGATGATGCAACCCAACAACATCAGTTTGATAGGGCCAATCAGAAGGCCAAGTTGATAATCTTGTTCGCAGTGTCCGATGACGTGCAACCCCACATTCGAGATGCCAAAACAACCAAAGAAGTGTAGGATAAGTTGAGCACATTGTATGAGGCCAGAAATAAGAACACCATCCTGAATTTGCAGAGTCAGTTGCATACACTGAAATTCAAGCCAAATGAGAAAGTGGAGGCTTTCTTGCATAGAGTTGTAGCATTGAGGGCTTCACTTCTAGTCCTGGAGAGAGGAGATACTACTCTCATGCCCATTGTTTTACTGCTCTTCCTCCCTTCCTCCCTCTTACCACATTTTTGTGATGACAATCAACTTGTCAGATCAGACCATCAGTTTTGAGAGGTTGGTGAATTTGCTACAACAAGAAGAGGCACTATACAACAAAGATGAAGAAGAAGAGCAGGCACTATCTTCTCATCAGAAAGGGAAGAACAAAGCACAATCTTCCCAAAAGTCCCAAAAACAACATCAACAAGGGGACAAGCAAAAGAAGAAATGTCCTATCTGCAAAAGAGGACATGAGTTGAAAGATTGTTGGTACAACACGTACAAGAAAAGGTTCATCGAGCAATTTCGGACCTCACAATCAACAATCACAACAGGGACAATCACACTACAAGCAAGGGGAAGAAGAAGGGGAACTGGAGAAAGAAACCCCATCAACAAGGAAATGTAGTTGAGCAAGAAGACCATTCAGATGATGACAACTTCTTGTACACTGCCCATTCTAGTGAAGCAACCACGTCATCTAGTGCAATCTAGTACGTTGATTCGGGAGCCACTCAACACATGACCGGACACAGAGACTGGTTCACCACAATATGAGACACACCCTCCAAAAATCATGTTTCATTGGGGGATGACTCTTCCTACACAGTCCAAGGTATTGGGAACATTACTCTTCCTCTTGGTTCATGAAATTGTAGGTTATCAGATGTCTTGTATGTCCCTGGTTTGACAAAGAACTTACTATCAGTTAGTCAACTTCTAGATCATAATCTGAAGATTGATTTTGATAGTCATTCCGGTAAGAAAGTGTGTTTGATTCGAGATAAATCCAGAAGCTCGAAAATTGTTGCAAGAGCTTCAAATGTGGGACGGATGTTCCAGCTTGATTTTGTCCACAGGGATGATCAGGCACTAGTGGCTAAGAATACTTCTTCTGCACAGTTGTGGCATCAGAGACTTGGTCACATCAGTTTTGGATATCTCGATACACTTCGCCGGTACAATATGGTGAGAGGTTTTCCATCTCTCAAAAAGGATACAGACAAGTGTCCTAACTTGCCTCGCAGGAAAACAACACAGAGCTTCATTCCAGAAGAGTACTTATCGAGCTCCAAGTAAGCTTGATTTGGTTCATATCGATCTTTGCGGTCCGATGCAACCTAGTCATTCTGGATTTCAGTATTTCATGCTTTGTGTTGATGATTATTCAAGAAAAATGTGGATTTTTTGTCTTCATAACAAAAGTGAAGCTTTTGAGAACTTCAAGAAGTTCAAAGTGGTTGTTGAGAATGAGACTGGTCACAAAATCAGATCTCTCCACTCAGATCGAGGGGGGAATTCACCAGTAATGAGTTCAAAGCCTATCTGGAAGCTCATGGGATTCGTCGACAGATGCCTCCTCCACATACACCACAGAAAAATAGTGTTGTTGAGAGAAGGAACCATACTATCATGGAGATGGTGTGTTGTATGATCGATGATTCAGGACTGGTGAAGACATTCTGGGCCGAAGCAGTGAAGACTGCAGTATATTTGTTGAACAGAGTGCCCACAGTTTCTCTTGATGGAGTAACTCCACATGAGGCATGGTCGAATCGGAAGCCATCCATTGCACACCTTAGAGTAGTTGGGTGCAAATCCAACATGCACATACCCAAGAAAAAAAGAAAGAAGTTGGACATGAAATCAAAGAAACTCATCTTCATTGGCTACAGTGAAGAAGCTCTTGGGTACAAATTGATGGATCCGAAGACCAGGAAAGTCTACACCAACAGAGATGTTGAGTTCTTTGAGAAGAAAGAAGTTGAGGCTCCTTCCACAGACTCACCTGATGTAGATAGCACACCTGTTGTGAAAACAGAAGCAGATGTTCCCACTGATGATGACAATGATGATGGGGATGATGGTGATGATCAGACAGGACCACAACCCACGGGAACAATACAATGTATGCCCAAGTGGTATACAAACATGATTCGAGATGCTAAGTTGGATGCTCCTCCAGACACATCCACCACTGGACCACGGACTCGCAGTAAAGCTCGTGAAGAGGTAAATTTTGTTTTGATGAGTAGAGTTGTTGAATCTGTTGAGCCCTCTACTGTCCAGGAAGCCCTACAGTCAAAAGCTTGGAAAGATGCCATGGATGTTGAGTATCAGTCAGTGATGAAAAACACCTGACAGCTTTTCAATCTTCCACCAGGGAAGAAGCCCATTGGTTGCAAATGGATATTCAAAACAAAGTACAAAGCAGATGGGACTATTGACAAGTACAAAGTGAGACTTGGTAGCAAAGGGGTATGCACAAAAGGAAGGCATAGACTATGAGGAGACATTTTCTCCCACAACTAAGATCAAAACAAGAAGGATGATTTTTTCTCTAGTTGCACAGTTTGGGTGAAAAGTTTGTCAGATGAACATGAAAAGTGCCTTTCTGAATGGAGATCTACAGGAAGAAGTCTACATGACTCAACCAAAGGGTTTTGTCATACCTGGAGAAGAAACAAAGGTATGTAGACTCATCAAATCTTTGTATGGCCTTAAACAGGCACTCCGGGCTTGGTACATCAAGATTGATGAGCATCTCATTCAACATGGATTTGTGAGAAATCCATATGATCCCAATCTCTACCTCAAGAGGCAAGGAGGAGAGATTGTGATAGTTGTATATGTCGATGATCTAGTCATCACTAGCACATAGTGAAGATGATTGATGCAATGAAGAAAGATCTTAATCGATTGTTCGACATGACAGATCTCAGGCTCATGCACTATTGTCTTGGATTGGAAGTATGGTAGAAGGAGAATCATATCTTTGTTTCTCAGCTGAAATATACCAAGACAACACTCGAGAAATTCAGGATGATGGATTGCACACCGATTGCTACACCCATGGAGACGAGACTTCAGTTATCTTGTACAGATCCATCTCCTCTGGTAAATGCAACTCTCTATCGACAGTTGATTGGGAGTCTCATTTACCTGACATATACTAGACCAGATATCAGCTTTGCAGTTAGCTATCTTTCACGGTTCATGCAGGAACCCAGAGTTTGTCATTGGAAAGCAGCAAGGCGGATCTTGAGATATCTCAAGGGCACTATGGATCTTGGTCTAGAGTACAAGAAGAATGATCAGTTCTTCTTGACTGGATATTCAGATTCAGATCATGCAGGTAACATTGATGACAGGAAATCCACTTCTGGATTTGTTTTCTTTTTGGGATCTGGACCAATATCATGGGGAAGCAAGAAACAAAACTTTGTTTCTCGCTCTTCTACAGAGGCCGAATATCATGTTGCAGGTGGAGTTGTCTGTGAAGTGATATGGCTATGTCGCATACTTGAGGGTCTTGGAGTACCACAGGAGAAATCCACTACCTTGTATGTTGACAATGAGGGTGTTCTCAAACTTGTTCGCAATCCAGTGTTTCATGAGAGAACCAAGCACATTGAGGTACAAGTTCATTTCATTCGCGAGCATGTTTTGAAACACAATATACAGCTTCAGTTTTTCCCAACAGCTGAACAACGAGAAGATGTTTTCACGAAGTCACTTGCACGTGACAAATTTGAGTTGTTCAGAGAGTTCCTCTCCTCATCTCTTGAGGCAATGCAAAATTAAGGGGGGAATGTTAGGTAAAACTAAATTTATTAGGTAATTTTACACAAAAACAGTGGATATTGTATTTTGTACCCCATTTACATAGTTTGATCATGTTTATACAGATTTAACATCATACTTTGGAAGATGTTGCAAGCACTTTGATTTTCATCCCATTGACCACTTTGGCTACTTAAGTGTTCCAACCTCAATTTCTTGTGTCCTTTATGATACACCTATTATCCAATATTGATATGACAAGCACGTCAGCTAAGCATAACACGGGCTCAAAATCATTGCTTGCGGAGAAGTATAATGACCTCTTACAATTTCCTTAACATACCTAGTAACATTATATCTAGGTTAAGTTGAATCATCCTCTTGACTAGAAAGATAACTTATTATAATGAAGAGAAAGTAATCACTTGCTTACATAGGAATTTCTCTCTGTAATATAATTTTCCATTCCATTCCATTACATAGACTGAGACCCTTTCTCACCACTATAATTCATGTGCATCTATCTTCTCTAGTTTGCATGTGTAATAGATGATGTAGCATACCTGCAAACACAAGAGGCATGTCTACACAAAATATAAAAGTATGGGGGCACCTACACACCCCAATAAATGGATTGCACTTGCAAATCCAAAACAATAATGGGGAATGACTTCTCCAAATTAAAATGTGATAAAACACATAAGATTATATTGATATTAAAATATTCATTACATAGAGAGGGTAAACCTCTTATTTATAAACAAATGAGTAAATTATAATACCCTAAAACTTAGTGGTATTCTACCCATAGTTTCACAATAAGAGTGGTTTCCACCTACTGTCACTAACTAGAAAATTCTAATAAGCAACTTTTGGAGCAAGCTATTAGCTAGAACCTAACATGTCTAGAAACATTGAACTTAGATAGCTTTTGGGGAAAGCTACATATTCAAACCCAACAGTGCATAGAATATGCGCTTCATAACAAAATAACTCATTTATATTAAAAATCATAATGCCAAAAATGGGTTGTGTTGTGGTACACAACATGCCCTCCACCTTGGGAAGCTTTGTGCCCAAATCTTGAAGACCAAATCAAAGCTCGCTCATGCATTTTCTTATTCTTCCGCTTCTTCCTTTTCTTTAAGATGAGAACATGACACCACATGAATAGGTAAAAGCTTTGACAATGACCTATCTTGATGAAATCATTCACATCATGCCGATGTTGATACTCAAAGGTGGCATGGATCAATATAGTGTTAAACCAAAGAAATATCAACCCTTGCACATATGTGATCAAAACTATCACCTCTAAACATGCCCAATGCTAGTTGTGTTGATGGAAATAACATTTGTGGAAAATCATGCATAAGCAATGTAAGACCAAAGAAATCATCTATTGAATCATAATTCCCATCCTCAAAAGAATGAGTTTTGAGATGAAGAGAAACTTTTTCTACATTAGTGTGACCACTCTCAATGATTGCTTAACATTTTTTGCAATGCATTTCCCTCATTATAAGAATCCGTTTGGAAGAAAGGTGATTCATTAATAAAGAAATTTGGGGATTTCATTCACCTCTTCTACATCACTCATTAGTAACATCATTATACCAAGGAGAAGAATTACATAAAACATAGACTGACAACAAAAAAATATCACATATGACAAAATCTTCAAAGAGAATCCAAAGCAAATTACTCTCATTCAACTAAAAGAAGTCCTCATACCATTCTATTTATCCTCCAAATCTAGCCATGCATCTTTTTCCTTTACATACTCTAATTTCACATATAAATGAATAGTACGATTATCAAAGGTACTATCAAATGCTTTTAAAATTCCTTTCAAAACTGAATGCATACCTTGCTTGAAATATATATGTTATTTCTTTTTAACATTCTTTTCTAGACTATGGTTTTGAGGATAAATTAGTCAACTTTCATATCTTTCTCTTCATTCTCCAGAAAAGATCATAAGAAAACAAACATTTGAAAGCTTACTAGGTCTACTTTCAAACAAAAATGGCACATCAATTGGGCCCCTGAATCGCAAGTTATACTCTGTTAAAATCATGTTACCAGAAATTGTTGTTTTTTCTAGGCTATTTCAAAACAACTACTTACGATTGATATGTCTCCCTAAATACTGCTCCAAACTTGATGAATTTATACTTACTGGAAATGCCTTCAAGTCTACCTTCTAACCAAAAAACAATGTCTCGATTTGACTCTCGAGTAGAAAGTTATGGCCTCTACATAAACAAATTTGTTAAAAACTATAAATTTGAAACCAGCTTTGTTACTACATGTAATATATCTGCAAACACAAGAGGCACATCTACACGAAATTTAAAAGTATGGGGGCACTTGCACACCAAATAAGTGGAGTGCAGCTGCAAATCTAACAATAATGGAAGAAAACTTCTCCAAATCAAAATGGGATAAACATATAAGATTATATTGATATTAAAATCGATTTGTTACACAGAGAGGGTAAACTTCTAATTTATTAAAAAAATAAGTAACTTTTAAAACCCTAAACCATAGTGGTATTTCACTCATAGTTTCACAAAAATAGTGGTTTCCGCCTACTACCACTAATTAGAACATTCTAAAAGGTAGTTCGTCGTGCAAGCTACTTATTCAAAACCAACACTATATAAAATATGAACTTTATTAAAAAAATCTCATTTACATTGTAAAATATAATGACAAAAAAGGGGTGTGTTTTCAGACATCTAAAAGGGGTGTGTTTTGATACACAATAGATGTATCCTAGTACAATATTTTGTATTCGGTATATAACAATTCTAAAATTACGTATATTCTCATCCACATGCATCCTGAACTTTTATGGAAGCCAGAAAATGAAAAATATTAGCCAATTATGCACTTTTACAGTGTAGTACTAAGTTTCACTGTATTAATCCTAAAACAAACGTGAACCTAGGGAAAGAACCAAAAAATAGTGACAACCAATATTTTCTCATCAAAGTCGCCCCACATACCTATACACAATCTATCATTCTCGACTACGACTTGAGGAATTAAACGTATAATCCTAAACTATGGGAATTTGGTAGTCGTGCAAGAAGACACATCCCCTACCACCTAGGGACACATCTCTGGTATGGGTACGCATCTTCGGTACAAGAGAAGGGTTCAACGTATAATCCTAAACTATGGGAATATGGCAGTGATGCAAGAAGACGCGCCCCCCACCACCTAGGGACATGTCTCTAGGACGGGTACGCATCTTCGATATGGGAGAAGGGTTCAAAGTCATCTCCCATACCCAGAAACATTCAACATCTCTTGGGTGTCTTCCTTCAAAAATTGCTTCATTTCCTACACAAAAAACCCTAAAACATAGTTTCAAACAAATCGTAAAATGTGTCATTTTGATTATAAAATACACTGCAATCAGTTCATTTGATCATCAATGCTCTGAGTTGAAGAGATTTGTACCGAATTCAGCTTGATAGTTTGTCAGATTTGCGTTAGCAGATTTGTGTTGACAATTGCCAAATTCTTGATAACAGTCATTGGAGTGTTAGCAGTTGTCAAATTCATGTACAAGGTATGCCATAATACCCACGTAATTTTCTCTTTCATATCAGTCTTAGTATTACAAAATAGTGGGGCTTTTTCATGGCATTTCCCTCCACGGCAATACCCCCTTTAAAAAAATTCAAAAATATAGTTTTAATTTAAGTTTTAACATAAATTTAATTAATATTGTTTTACTTTTTTACTCTTAGTTTTAACTTGAGTTTGAACTAGAGTTTTAAATTAAAACATCTCCCATACCCAGAAATATTCAACGTCTCTTGGGTGTCTTCCTTCGAAAATTGCTTCATTTCCTACACAAAAACCCTGAACATAGTTTCAAAAAACCATAAATGTGTCATTTTGCTTTTAAATAGCACTGCAATCAATTCATTTGATCGTCGATGCTCTGAGTTGAAGACATTTGTGCCGAATTCAGCTGGACAGTTTTCAGATTCGATTTGCCGGATTTGTGTTGGCAATTACCAGATTCTTGATGGCGGTCATTGGAGTGTTAACAATCGGCAAATTCATGTACAAGGTATGCCATAATACCCACATAATATTCTCTTTCATTTCAGTTTTACTATTACAAAATAATGGGGTTTTTTCATGGCATTTCCCTTCCATGGCAATGCCCACTTTAAAAAAAATTCAAAAATATAGTTTTAATTTAAGTTTTAACATTAATTTAATTAATATGGTTTTATTTTTAACTTTTAGTTTTAACTTGAGTTTTAAATAAAAACTTCTAGTTTTTATTTCAAATAATTTTTATTTTTTATTTTTTTAATATTAAATTTTAGTTTTAGCTTTTCAATGTTTAATAGTTAATTTCTTTTAACTTTTAATTTTTGATGTTTTAGTATTTATTTTAATAATATTAAATTATTAAAAATATTTATAATATTTAATTTTTTATTATTATAAATTTGTTATTTAATATATTTTTTTGTCAACATGTCACGAGGAAGGAAAGGACCATATCCACTTTGGAAGAACTGCGATCACATTCGCAAAGACAACGGTGGAACAACAAAGATCCCCTGTAAAATTTGTGTAAGTCCTTTTAGGGCACTGACATAAGAATGAAAGCCCTTTCTTCATAGACTAGGAAAAAGGGTTGACCCTTGTCCGAATGAGGTAGAGAGGTATGAAGCTATGAGAAAACAAAAAAGCACTAAAGGAAAAGTGACTCCTTCAAGTTCTCATGCTTCAAAACAAATCGCACACAAAGTCATCCTATAAGAGCAAACAGGGAAATAGAATCCCAGCTAGATTTGTCTTCCAAACATGTAGCAGAGAGTGCAGGGCCTTCTCGTAAGAGACCACACGTGGCAATTTGAACCTCATTGGAACATGTTTGATGTCCATGGTCGCAAAGCAATTGATGCAACGATTGCGCACTTCTTCGATGTGAATGGAATATCACTCGCTCACTCACCTTATTATAAAGAGATTGTTCATGTAATCGACAATGGGTCATCAAGGTATAAATCGCCTAGATGTAAGAAGCTTCACATGACTCTCATTGAGAAAGAGAAAACAAGGATAGAACAACAAACCAGGCCAATCAAAAGAGTGGGGTCTACAAAAGAAATCAACTTTTTCATGAATGGGTGGACTGAAACTAGAGACTGTCCACTTCTTGATATTATGGTAAATTGCTCCAAAGCCCCTTATTTTTAAAAAGTAATCGATTGCTCAGGGCAAGAGAAAAATGCAAAATTCTTTTAGAACTAGCTATGTGATGCAATTGATGAGGTGGGGGCATCACATGTTGTCCAAAGTTATTACAAATGTTGCCCCAATTTGTAAAGCAGATGGCTTGTTGATGCAAAAAATAATAATATATTTTGGACACCATATTGTGTGCATGCCTTGAATAATACGCTTGAAGACATTGCCAGTTTTCAGTGGATTTCTGAGCTCTTATTGAAAAGGGTTTGAAAATACAAATGTTTATATACATTCATCACTACATGCAACCTATTTATCGGAGATTTACAAAGGTGGAGCTTCTCAAACCTGCAGACACACGGTTTGCTTCTTTTTTCATACTTCTTGACCATCTTTATGTTGTCAAAGGGGCCTTATGTTCCATCGTAGTTAGTATTGCATGAGCAGATTGGAGACAATCTACATCAAAAACTACGGTTGAGGTGAAGAAGATGGTCCTTAATGACCTTTTTAGGGCGTAAAATTTGATGTTCACTTCATTCAGCCCATTTGTGAGGTAATCCGTTCTCCTGGTTTTGACAAGCCATGTCTAGGGGAGGTTTATGAAAAAATCAATTTTGTGTGTGAAAGAATAAGAAAAAGCAGAGACTTAAGGGATCTTTCTTTATATTTGTTTATTAAGGAAAAGGTACATGAAAAATGAAACAAAATTAACACACCTCTACAGTGTGTAGATTAGCTTTAAATTCAAAGTTGTATGATACAAAAGTCACCAATAAGAGGGCTTCATATGAAGACAGAAGTGATGAAAGAAATTTGGGTTGTGGTGAAAAACATTTATGGTTGAGGAAAGGAGGTTTTTATTTTCGGGACTTAGTAGAATATGTTTTCACATGGTTATGGTCAATTTTCTACAATGGAGACTCTCTGTGATAAGCGTTCACAGGACCCAATAGACTAGTGGTGGAACCATGGCCATGAAGCACATGAATTGCAATCATTTGCAATATGATTACTCTCACAAGTACCTAGTTCTTCATCTTGTGAAAGGAATTGGAGTACTTACGGTTTCATTTATTCAGTGAAGATGAACCGACTAGGGTCAAAGAAGGTCGAGAACCTTGTCTACAGTCAATTCAATTTTCATCCACTCAATTTTCTACTCTAAAATTCGCCAGCACTTGTCTATTTAAAATCCACATTATATCCCAACGCATCCCCCTCCTACCCTTCAATTTTCTACTCTAAAATTTGCCAGCACTTGTCTATGTAAATCCACATTATATCCCAGCACGTCCGCCTCCTACCCTTCAACTACTTCATACACAATGATTGATTTCCTTCTATTTTTTCACTTGCAATAGAAATATGATATATCTCATTTATATATGGTCCGGTGAAGCAAACAGCAATTATTAATGCTGCCCAGAACCATCTAAGATCCACAGAAGTAACATGTCTCACCCTGATTAAACTTCTGTCGAGCATCGCTACCATGTCTACTTTTTCCTTTGTTTATGGTCATTTACTCTACTAAAATCTCTCTTTAATGTAGCAATCACTTAGAAGGAACTCAGTACACAGGATAATAGAAGCACCCAAGAGGTACCTTGGCCAATACCAGTACCAGAATTGTAACAGTTCGGGTACAGGGCTTCCAGTACAGTCCTCAAGAACTATGTGAACAGATCATCATATTACTCTTCATCCAAATCACCAATTGGTTTGCTAGACCTAGATGCAGTAGAGAAATCAGCACTTTAGTTAGTTGTGTATGTTCCTTACTGCGTTTTTTCTTTTTTTTAATCTTTATTGTTTTTGTTTTTAATATGACAGTCTAGTACCCAGGATAATAGAAGAACCCACGAGGTACCCAAACCAATACCAGTACCAGAACTGTATCAGTTCA
Organism: Taxus chinensis; assembly: GCA_019776745.2. Classification (NCBI taxonomy): domain Eukaryota; kingdom Viridiplantae; phylum Streptophyta; class Pinopsida; order Cupressales; family Taxaceae; genus Taxus; species Taxus chinensis. Next base: position 216,372,099 of record CM034157.1, read on the forward strand.
GGTATGGGGACCTCCAGGACAGTACCTGGTAACATAGCCATGAAGAATAGTCTCTAATAGACCACCTGTAGCATGGATTCTCCATAAAACTTCTTTGTTTCCAAACCATGGTACCAGTGTTTCTCAATAAAATTTTATTCCAACATAATTGGTCAAGATAACAATAGGAATAGGGTACGAACAATTCTAAGAATAATCCTAAAGAAGATTAAAATACTATTTTAGAGAATGTAAGAATACTAATCTAGAACAGATAAGAATACTATTTTAGAGACATAAAATAATATTCCTAAAGTTTCTTATCATAAGACTTTCATATAACTTTTAATTACTTCTAAAACTTATGCTAGCCATTCTAATACAAGCTAGGGATCTTTCCCATTTTACACTAATCATTCTTTTCCTTGGCTGGAAATAGCGCATAATCTTCAGGTTTCATAACAGAGTATGATCTATTATAAACAATTTCCTTAATGTACACTTCAAGAAGTGCAGGGTTGAATTTGAGATAGCATGCAGGCGAATTCCGTCCAAGTGATCATTTTCAACACTTCAAAGCGACTCCAATTTTTGACAGATTTTATGCATTTTCAACACCCATTAGTGGTTTCTGTCTGTCTAATTTGCATGCTTCTATTAGTTCATTAGTTTCTAGCTGAGCTTAAACTTAAATTGTTAGTCACAGGTATAAAATGGCCAACATTTTCAAAGGCAACACATGTTCAGTCTACTCCCTGTTTGACTTATCACAAAGATAGTTTATCTATTCCATTATCTTTGAAGCACAACAGTACGAGTGCTGCTTCAAGAACTAAAAGGCAAAATTCAAGATAAGAAATGACATTCTAAAGCCCAAGATAGATGCCACACCTCAACTGCAGCTTTGCAAAAAAGGACCATACGCTTCAAAATATCCTGCATTTGTATCAGCAAAAATCGGCATTAGTTAATACAAAACCATGAGAGTCAAAAAATATGACAGAGAACACAATACATGTAAACAAAAAGAGTCGTGTTTTGAAAATGTTTTCAGGCAACAAATACTAAATCACAAAATCATACGTGACAAAACAATTGTTCAATAACTCAGAAACATGCAACTGTTGTCCATTCAGCCTATAAATACATCGGAACATCCATATTTTCTAAACTGCATTGCTGACGAAAAAAAACTTTAAAAGGGGTTTTCTTAAAATTCCCTTCTACCATACTAACAAGTATAAAAAGCATGCAGTAACACGGACAAAACATATGGAAATGTGAAATAACAGTATAAGGGAGGAAAATAAAAGAGAAAAAAACAACGTGATTTCATTTCACCTCACGACTTCCCCCATAGATGTTGTTGTTAAACCCACGAAATATGGGACTGTTGATAAATACAAAATCCACACCATCAATGTAAGTTTGGTAATAGCGAACTTCCATATCCTGCAAGAAATAAATAAAACGGTTGGCATTCCTCATAAAACATAATGGATCTTACTAAATCTACAGAGTCTATTATATCATGTTTACTTGGAATTTGTAATCAAACGACTGCAAAACTTAGAATTATATACCTGCCCATCTATCTTATATCTCTTCTGAATTCCCATGTCGGTACCTTCATGATAATCCCCATAACGAGGGGCCACAGCCTGAATAAAAAACATGAGTCATTTTATCGAAATGAACTTCTGTAAGAAATTTAGGATCCAAGCATATAAAATATTTGTACTACACAAATAATTGTTACAGAAGACAGAAACACGTTGCATCTCACCCCAACTGAGGAGGCTGAGAGCCAAGCTGCAATGATTGTTCAATAACTTATCAATAGACTCTGAGATTTAGAAAGACCACTAAGCCTTATTGATAAAGTGTGGACCCCAAGAAAAGACACTAAGCTCTTTCCCGCGCAGAGGTCCAAGTGAACACGCCGTGCAATGAGATGTGCAAGATCCTAAAACTTGGTCATGCGCACAAACAGGCACAAGCAGAGGTCTTGCATGACCTAGTTGTAAACCTAAGGCAAATGGATTGTGGGCATGTCGGTGGAAGAAAATTCCCAGAAACAAAGGCGTGCTGATCAATGGTGCACAAGCAAACACATGTCACGAACTAGTGTGGAGCGGCATATGGCATGGGATTGAGGCGGTGGAGAAGAACAAGAAGCACGTGGGGGAAGCTTCTCGATACCTGTAGTGTGTGATAGCTTAGCGCCAACCAAACATCCTCCAAGGTCTCCGGAGCGTATAAAAGTATATTCTCTTGCCAACCGGAAACACCGATGGGTTCCAGGATTTGGGTAAGCACCAGCAATGGTGTTGGCGACTTCTATGTTGCTAGGAGGTAGCGCGAGTTGATCTACATAGGTAGTTACTATTGTGCCAAGTACTAGCGTTGCACAAAGAAGGGTAGTAATACTGACTACAAGTACTACTACAACCACACCAACCATAGCTACTGCAACCCAGACTGCAGCAAATGTGGGGACTACTTCAAGTGGTCATGTACCTATAGGAAATGGTGGAACTGTTATGCAAGCACAACCTCAATTGGTACCGCAACAGCAGTTGTATTATGATATGACCAAGTTACTAGAGTACAGTGGGACTGAAGACACAACAGAGCATCTCCACAAATGCGGGATAGCTTGGCACGCAAAAGGAATGGTGTCTCTAGAATAGAATTCCAAATTGTTTGCGACAACACTAATGGGCCAAGCTCACACTTGGTAAAGGAAGTTAGATCCTAACCAAGTAGTGGTTGATTTTGATGCTTTGAAGACCACATTTCGAAAGGAGTTTCACATACCGGAGTTTGAGAAGTAGAGTTGCGCTTAGGGAGGTAAAGCAGCAAATTACATATGGTGTAGTGCATACCATGCGCAATTTGAGACCCTTCTTTTGAAGATTTCTTACATAATAGACCCATTGCAGCATGCCCAGTGGGTTCATTGGAGGATTGTTGCCTCTTCTCAAAAGACAACTCAAATAAGGTATGGGGAAATCCAAGACAACAGAAAAAGAAAAACTGAAAGCAAAAGGGACATGTGCAGCTCATAGCCCTGCATATGACCAAGAATAGCTAGTCAATGGGAAAATCAGTGATTATGATATGGAAAATATCTTCATTGATACCGCCATAGAGGTTAACATTCTGACTAAAGATGTGCAAGGGGAAAGCCCACATTAGTTTATTCCAAGAATTTCATGTATATGGCAAACAAGACAAAAGCAAAGACCATAGTTACATTGAATAATGCACAACTAGAGATTTTAGGTGTACCATTCATATCTGACTTTTAGGTCATCAAGATGGCCAAAGGGGACAATAATCCAGCATTGTTATCTCAGTCATGGTGTTATGCAAATGGGGGAGAGATGTGGTTCAAGCAAAGATTCATGAACTTTGAAAACGATGAACAAAAGGTGGGGATACCCTTGGATGAGAAGTTCAGCTCTATGTATGTGGGGAGTGTAGGCATACAAGAAGAAGATTCTAATCGATGAAATTATCCACAGAAATAAATGAGTCAAAAGAACTCGTGGAAGAAGATGAGGACATTGATTGGGAAAAGGAGGAACTAAAATCCTCAAATTTGGCAGGCACAAGATGGATTCAATCATTGTATGATATCAATGGAAGGAATTGCATCGAGGTAAGGAAAGGAAGTCAACTCAAAGTCATGGTAAGGAATGGAATGGTGAAGTGTGATACATCACGGGTTTAGATGCAATGATGGGTCCTAGCGTTGAGAGAGTAAGGAGTCCCACAATAGTTGGTGGGGTGATGTGCTAGGTCAAAAAGGAAGTAAGCAGCACACAAAGTCAAGAGAGCCAAAAATGAATGACATAGCGTTGTCGGCATTAACACCCAGCCCTAAGGTGAAAAGGAGGCTAGATTTCGATGAGATAATGAATATGTATACATTCAAGGAAGAGATCGAGCAAAGTGGTGAAACGATGGAGATTGAAGAGACTAAACTGCGCATAGGCCACAAAAGAATGGTTGACCACACTGCCTTGGAAAAGACCCATAGAAAGAGCAAAGGAGGGTTGCACCACCGAAACCCAATGATGCACCGCACAAGACACACGTCGGATTGGTAACCACGTTGGATCCCAAAGAATACATATAGCCTCCCAGAGAAGGCCTACCCACAAGATTGGACACAAGTGGAGTACCAAGTTTTCAATTTTTAATTAAGGAGAGCTATAATAAGTCCAACAACCAGAAATTGCCACCCGGTAATATTTCCTTGCTTTCTAGGATAGTTTTGATTTTGCATTTTTTGTTGTAAATTGCTTTATGCAAAATAAATGAGCTATTGCCCCAAGTTGTAACTATAAATGTGAATCACATAATCATGCAATTTAAACGGAAAGTCAAGAAAGTGTTGTATCAAAGAAGGATATGTGTGCATAAGGTTAATAGGAGCTGGTGTCCCCAGATTTCACTCTGAAATCTGAGACTAAAAAAAATCGTACTTTTAAAATAATGGGTCGTTTTGTGTTTTTATTGCCAGAAAATGTCTGTATTGCGTCAAGATATTCCCAGAGAGTCATATAAGCCAATTTCGACAAATACCCAGATGCCCAAATTCGTTATATTCTGTCGCTGGGGTTTGCCTGCGGGAAATTTTTATTTAATTATTTTAAGCCCCGTTTGAGGTAAATTGTGCTCCGGTTTAACCCTGTTGAGGTTTTACATGTCAATATTCCCATATACCAGTAGGGTTTCCACCAGGAATGAATCCTGGGCTTTGTCTGTGACTTCTGGCAACGTTTTTCGTTTTTGTGTATTTTTCTCGTATTTTTCTCTGTGAAATTCCCCTAGGTCAATTCCTTTGCCAGTTCAGTCTGTTTTCTTGCCTGGAGTATCTGGAGATCATCTACGGACGTCATGCCAGAAGGAATTTGCCACAGGAAGTCTGGTTCTCTCTAAAAAGACGAAGTCATGCACAAAAAAAGCCTCTTCTGGGCAAGTCGCATTTTTGGGAAAGGAAGGTTTTAAGCTGCAATGGGATTTTTGGTAGCAGCAGGCAGGTGGGAATTTTGTACCTGCCTGGCAGGGTACTTTTTCCCATGGAAGCAAAGTCACTTAAGTCATGATGGGAAAATTAGAGGCAGCAGGCAGGCGGGAATTTCTTACCTGCCTTGCAGGGTGAAAATTCCCATTATAAAATAAAAGAAAATCACTTAAGGCATTGATGGGAATTTCTTACCTGCCTTGCAGGGTAAAAAATCCCATTATGAAAGTCAAACAGCTTAAGTGGATCATGGGATTTTTGGAGCTGCAGTGCAGGGTGAATAATCCCATTAAAAATTGACTTTTAAAAATAGAAATCAGCCATGGCAAAAAGTGCGACCCACCTAGAGGAAGAATAATACTTTTTAAAGTATTAATTAATTGTTTCTATTCTTAATTTTGGCGCCCAAGCATGAGGAAAAGTCAACGCATGATGAAAGGATAAAGAAGATTGGAAATAGAATGCTAAAATTAAATAAATTTAATTTATTTAATGCAGCCCTCTATCATGCAAAAAAGTGCGACCCACCTAGAGGAGAAATAATACTTTTTAAAGTATTTATTGATGGAATTAATTCCTATTTTTGGCGCATGAGGTCAAAGCATAGTGTGAAGTCAAAGTAGACTGAAAGTAGAAAGCTAAAATTAAATAAATTTAATTTATTTAATGGCAGCCATGAGCATGCACAAAATAGGCGCCCAAATTGAAGAGAAAAGCATGATTTTTAATTAATTAATTGCCAGAAATAGGAAGGGCAATTATTAATTATAGAATGATGAAGGTTATATAAGCATGGGCTGCCATATTAATGGAGTTATTAATTCTTTAGCAAAGGAGTGCAGCCCAGACAATTTTGGCGCCCAAAGGAGGAATTTTGCTCAGAAAAAGTGTTTTCACTGCCGGAAAGCTTCAAAGTTTGGCGCCTAGGTTTGAAGGAGCTTGATTTAAGTCTGATTAATTGTCTGCATAATGGTACAGGTGCCCAGGTGAAGTTGAAAATATTTATGCTTGCTTTGCATGCAAGCAAAGCCTCAAATTTTAGGGCAGCGGGCTTTATATGCAGATTTTTATGATAAAAATCAAGTGTTCATGCTCTGGATTCCGTCTTTGTCTGAATTAATTGCAGGTATTCATTACAGGTGCTTATATAAGTGAAAGGGAGCTTAAATCAATGTCCAATACATTGAATATATCTTCCGAATCTGAAGAAATTCCCAGATCTGCACCAATTGTAAAGAATTCCGGCCGAATAAAAAGAAAAAGAGTTGCTCAGACAAAGATTGCTCCAGCCATGGCAAAGCGGGATGAAAGGGAAAGGCTCAGCGGAATCATGCATAGCTTCCAGATTTGCTGAAGTCAATAGCAGATCCAGACCCAGATCCAGATCCAGATCTCATAATTGCAAAGGCTTCCGGCAAAAATTCATCCTCTTGTTTCTAATGCAGCCCGTGTAGAAGTCAGTGCATGGAAAATTCCTTCCAGGATCTTGTGCATGTGCTCCCAATCTTCCAGTTGAAGCCTTCATTGAATTTGCATTCACCCGGAGTGCTTTCCAGAATTTTTAATTGCTCATATGCAATTAAAAATAAAAATGATGAGTTATTTACGGCAAACATTGCACTGATGCATGTACTGGAGAAGAACTACAAAAGCTTCAAGGATAAGAGGGAAGACAAGTCAAAGGCAATACCCGCGAGCAAATCACACTTGCTCCAGATCCAGCCGCTTCCAGATCCAGCTGCTTCCAGATCCAGTTTGGTGAGAATCAAAGGCAAAAGAATCAACTGCATGCAGAATATGAAAAAAGAACAAGACTGCAGCTTTCCTCTTTCTTCTTCTTTCTCTTATTTCCTCCGACAAAGTAATTGAGCGATCAATTAAATTATAAAACTTAAGTGATTGGTTTAAAAGCCATTACTTGAAGAAGTCAACTACTTGGAAATAGGTGGCAGACATGCAAAATAGAAGGTTCTATCTTCAGTTGCAAATCATGCATGTCATGCAAAGAGGAATTCCAGGAGGGAGATTGCCAGTTGTTTCCTTTACAACTTCCACATGTGCCAGTTCACTAAAAGCTTCCTATTTGTAATTTCCCCTCTACATGCTATAAGTAGAGGAAGAACCTACGGGTTAAGGATCAGAATTTGTAAGCAGCATTCTTGTGTTCCAGACTTTGTGCTGAAACCCCTGATAGCTATTTGAAGCAAAGGAATAGAAAGGAGCAGATTTCCGGAGAACTTTGTGTCACGGTGCATTTTGTTTCTAACTTTTTGTCTTAGATCTACTTATAAACTTTGTGTTATTCTAGATCTAGATCTGAAAGTTGCCTTTGCTTATAATTCTGTGTGTTAATATCTATTGGTTCTGTCTATGTGCATGCAATCAACTCTGTAATCTATTGATTGGGTTGCACATCTTCCCTCTTTCTTTCCTGTGTTTTTATTATTTCCTTCTTCATCAGATATTTCCTTTCTTTAACAGTTGCTTACTTGCTGCAAAACTATACAGCTATGGTTCATGAGCTGCATGGTTAAAGTAATACCCACAAATAGATACTAGCATATTTAATTGACAAATCTTACACGGGAGCCTCACCGGTAAATGAGGGAGATTTATCTCATGACTGCCTAGGTTTTCAGCTATGCAGAAAATCTAGCCAGGGGTTCTTGTAGATGGATGACAGCAACAAGAAGGGGTGATAATTCAAGGAAAAACACTACAATGGGGACAAACACAAAACTAGATAAGAGAATCGAAGCCAAACCAAGCATGCAGATGGACACATTTGTCTATCAGAGGATGCTAAGGAAACTAAGAGAAGTTTAGTCAAAAAAGCCCATCTATAAGTGCAAAGGAAAATTGGATCAAGCTAAGAAGAAGGCTTAACGAGGAGAGAGGAGTTACAGGATAAGGAAAGGGTGGCTCAGGAGACCAAGCCAAAGTGAAACTGCATTGATGTCATATCCTAAGGAAGTTGTCATAGCGGAGAATTGAGCACTTTATCATATGCCTGGCATTGTAGAGTTTAAACCATAGATAGGGAAAGTATTATTTCTAGATTTCAAAAGATGTCAATTTTCCTAGAAAGGGAGGAGAGACAACAAGAGAATGGTTGACAAAGCCTAAATTCTTGAAGGTGTATGAACTCCCATAATTTAAGGACGAGAAATTGGTGGTGTTACTATCACGAGTGCGTGAAGGAGGATTGTATATCAGTGCAAGGGGGATAAGATGGACTCCCGCACTAAATGGCCAATATAATAGGATTTCCGAATGAGGGGGGATTTAGCACTTACACTCAAGCATCAAGAGACTTGGGAGAACAACACTCAAAATAATGTTAAATAGGAATTAACACACGGTTGTGGCAAAATCTATTGAAGATGGGCAATTAGAGTAGTGTCAAGAATATTAACAACGAAATTTACAACAAGGAGTTGGATTCTCATTGATCGCCACACTCTAACCCTTGCTTATGCCATTAGCGCATTCCAGATGAAGTAAAAATTTGACCAAGTATGTCACGTAGGACTTGAATCGCACAATTGATGAGGCAAATAAAGGGAAGGATTTTCAATACGGCGGATACTTGATCATGGTCTTGCTTCATGAGTTTGGAGTACCAAAGGAGAAAAGATTCACAAAATTAAGTGCAAGATACATAACTGGCGCAATGACGTTCCAAAAATTTAGTTGTGGAGTACTATAGTGGATCACTGACAAGTGGAGGAGAGGTGGTATAGACAAGTGTTAGTGATGATTGAAGATGAATACAGGATTCTACCACATATGCCTATGATATACAAATATTATGCAATGTTTAAAGTGACGCACACTACACTTTGATCCTGCATATTGGTGGAAGTGTAGCATAATTGGTTGGGGCTAGGTTGCCTTACATGGTAATGGCCAATTATTTGGAACGGGATTTGGACTGATTGATAGTCATGGAACACATGAAGGTGAATGTAGAACTCGTTGATGCCCCAATGTTATTGAATAGCATTGTATGGTAGAGGAAGAAGCATTAGAGATGTTTATGATGAGTCAGATGACAAGAAGCAGGAGATAGATCTGCCAATTGATATCGTGGAGGCTAGCAAACCGGTTATGTTAGCTCGTACGTTCAAGCCAAGCCAGGAAAACACTTGAGGATACCCTAGTGAAGATCCCAGGTAAAGAAACTACAACTACACTGTTGTTTGTTGGCGAGTTCAAAATCAACAAAGAGTTGGCACAAGAACGGTTGCACAAAAGTGGGTGCTTTACTTCATGCAGAAGGTTAAGGGAAGGAGAAAGTGGTGGATAAGACACCCAAGAAGAAGGTCCCCTATCATTACACAAGGATAGATACGAGGTATTAAAGGGCTCCAACGATAGTTCCTAAGAGGGTAGATGCTCAACGTAGGGAATCATTAGTAAGGCAGATGAGTGCATTGGGGAGGACAGTCGTGAGAGTGGAACATACATAGACCGGGACACAAAGGAGTGTAGAATAAAGACAACAAGTTGAGCCAAGGCAAGGTGTGGTCACTCCGAGCCAAGGTACTCAACCTGTGGAATTTAACACATCAAGCGCAACCAAAACAAGCCAATGATACATAATAGTTCTAGCAAAAACTAAAACTCTGAGGAAACAAGTGAAAAATGGTGTGCAAGGGGAAACGGAAGCCACCAAAATGGAAGAGAGTATGCAAAAGGATGCAGCGGCTAACAGGAGGAAAGGAGATACCTCAAAAAAATCGATGAGGTACAGGAAGAGTTTGTTGCCGTGTAGAGGGATGCAAAGGCATAAAAGAATTTGGGCATGTTGCAATAGGATGCAAAGATCGAAAAGGAAATGCAAGAAGAGGACCACACAATACAGGATTTGGAAGACTCAATAGGTGATGAGGGACCTATTGGAGATGATTTGGTGGCCACAGAGGAATTGAGGAAGAAAATAAAGAAGATGGTGGAAAGTTTTGAATTGGGTCTAGGGACTCTAAGAGAAGAATGATAGGAAGACTACAAATTTTTTTGTAGATAAAGTGAGGGCCATTTACGAGGGAGTGGCTGAATAATATGTTCTGGTAGTATATAAAGAAACCCAAGGTTCGAACTTCCTCATAGGATTCTGGAACACGCACCCCCAAAAGGGGAAGATACAACCCAAGAAAGGGAACATGATTTAGGAATATGTGTAGGGAATCCTACAGGGATGTCAAGAAGTTAGTTGACGATCATAGTAGCGACCGAATTACTGGTGTTGTCAAAAAAAATGTGTGGAGGCCGATAAGAAGAAAGTAAGGGTGTGAGGTTGAGTGTACAAAGAAGCAAATCAAGAAAAGAGAGGCCAAAGCAAAGATGACCACACTACACAGGAAGATTGCGGGGATAGTTTGGAAGATAAAACAATAAAAAAAACAAGTATGGGATGACACAAACACGGAAGACCAAGAACCAATTGCAAAGCTAGAGCTAGTTGTAGAGCGCTTGCTAAAAGAAAAGCCCACAAAGTAAGATATTAAGGAAGAGTTCCAAAAGAAGAGATTGGCCAAAGCAATGAGAGCATGAAAGAGGTAGCATCAAAGATCAATATGTTGCAAGAGGAAGCCGAGGAAGCCGCAGAAGTGTGTGATCACTTCTGGTTGATGGAGGACTTCATCACATAGCGCACTAAGGCAGACGAAGATGTATCGTGGGAGGTAGTTGCATGCGTTGATGCAAAAGAGGATGGAATTGAGAAAATACAATTGACCAGGTAATCAAAGAGACTAAAAGATGTGCAAAAGTAAGGGAGGTATTCGAGAACTTCAAGGAAAACGTAATAATGGAGGATGTAATTGTACAAGATAGGTACAAATTGTGTGACCTAGAATGGAGGAGCTTGTCAAAGAAATCAACATAGATTGAAGATGTGAGGGTCCCAGATGACCTAAATGAAAAGATGCAAGGGTTAAAGATGTTGGTGACGGCAGCCCGATGTCAATGGGAGTTGTTTACAAATGACCTACGCGAGAAGGTAGATGACGTGTGAAGGAGACCAATTGAAGTGCCATGAGTAAGGAGATGCCTTGTCTGAGGAAAAACAAGAATTTTGGTATGGGGACATGTTGACCCTAGGAAAAGGCACTAAGTCATTTCTGACATAGACTTCCAAGTGTACACATTGCACAAGTGATATGTGCCAGATCATAAGACTTCGTCATGCACACAAACAAGAACAAGTAGAGGTCTTGTATGAGCTAGTCGCAGACCTAATGCAAATGAATTGCGGATGTGTCAGTAGAATTAAAATCCCATAAACAAACGCATGTGAATCAACGGTGCACAACCAAACACGTGCCAAAAACTAGTGTGGGTTTGCAGATGGCATGGGATTGAGGTGTGGAGAAGAATAATAGAAAACGCGTGAGGAAGGTTTTGGATACCTGGAGTGCATAATAGTTCACTACCAACCAAACTTCTTCTAAGGTATCCAGCAAGTATCAATGTATACGGTCTTGCCAATTGGCAAGACCAAATAAGCACCCTCCTTGGGCTCCTCATTTCTAATGGTGGGAAAGGGGTAATGTTGAAGCAATAAAGGAGAAAAGCTAGTTTTGTGCAAGTTCATGGAGTGTCAAGCTCCATCCACTAGTTCTCCACAAAATTATTTGTTGTCCCCCAGAAATGTACTGCCCAAGGGACAAGCAGTTTGGAAATGCCTCCTAAGGTGTGGGACCTCAACTCCTTTGAGGCAAACTTCCGGAGAAATCTGGTACGTTCCCTAAACTACTCTAATGCGTAGCACTAAACTAATCCTAAACTTAAGATTCTAGAAGGGGAAAAGGGAGGGAAAAACTAAAATAAGGGTGTGATTGAACCAAAATAGAAGGGGATCACTCCTTCCCTGCTCCTATTGACACAATGCACAAAATCCTGCAACTATAATCCACACCCAGTGTATCACAAGAGAAACAAAAGGTAAGAGACAAAAGACAATGTTAAAGGGCAGATACAAGCCACAATCAACCTTATATTAAGTTTAGAAGAATGCACAATTTGTTACAGAGGTGAGAGAAGCGTTGGACGCATTACAGAGATTAGAATACAGAGGTTTGGACACAAAGGAATGCTACTCACTCAAAAGGGCAGAATAACTATGCACCCAAAGAATATTTTTACGTTTATAACAGCGGAGAAGAGAGAAAATTTGAAACTTGGAGGCCAAAAATCCACCCAATATGTGGTTGTGGACAATAAATCACCCAAATCTGACTCCTAACTGTAAAATGTTATGCAGAAGAATGTCAGACCTGAAATCTTCTAAAACTGGGTGGTGCATTGATGGAGAACAGGTCTGCATGAAACATTGTAGTCTTGGGCTCAAGAAATGGACTCCATCAAGTTTTTTATCTGCCTAACTTGCATTAAATGAGAAAAACAGCCACAAGAACTTTGAGTCCATACCACTCGTAAAACACAGGGGTTTAGGGCCCAAGACCTATTATATTTAATGGCATCTTCGAGAGCTCTCCAATGAATCCACTCTTGCGTGATTTGGTGCCCAAAATCAAAAGATATGGCCCAAAAACCAGATTTCTACCACCCATCCATGCCACTAAAACTTGGAGGGAAATTTTGATTTTTAAACTATAGTCGGGTCCCCCTTTTCCTCATTGGACCATGTGGCAAACTTTGATTGGTTTCCTATTCGCTGCCATATTGCAAGCCGTGATTTCCTCGAGTTCCAGTTCACTTCTCTGCTCTAACCCTATTCTCCTATATCATCCATGTTGCCCAACTCCACGTGATCGTGCCATATGGCGCAATCCTAGCTTTCCTGTCTTATTTGATTTCGCCAAACTCAGGACCACATGTTGCCCATTCGGGCCTCCGCACTATGCCAACTCTGTGGGATTCGGTACCTAACTTTGTGCCACGAGGAGGAAACACTTGATTTTTAAACCATAGTCATGTTCCTCTTTTCCTCATTGGACCACGTGATAGACTATGATTGGTTTCCTTTTCGGTGCCACATGGCAAGCCATGATTGCCTTGAGCTCGGGTTTGCTTCTCCATTGTCTCCATTCTCATCTATCTTCAGTTTGTTCGTCTCCATAGGATTGTGCCTCATGCCGCAATCCCGATTTTCTTCCCTTAATAGATTTCGTCAAGCTTGGGGCCATGTGTCACCCATTCGGGCCTCTACACTATGCCAACTTTGTGGGCTCTAACAGTTGAATTCATGCCACATGGAGGAAATTTTTTGTTTTAAACTATAGTCATGTCCCTTTTTTCCTCATTGGGCCACATGGCAAACTCTGATTGGTTTCCTATTCAGTGCCACATGGCAGGCCATGATTGCCTCAAGCTCCAGTTTGCTTCTCCACTTTGTCTCCATTCTCCACTATCTTCCCGATTGTGTGACTCCACATGATCGCGCCTTGCGGCACAATCCTAGTTTTCTTGCCTTAATTGATTCCGCCAAGCTCAAGGCCATATGTTGCCCATTCGAGCCTCCGCTCTGTGCTAACTTTGTGGGCTTTAGCACCTGACTTTGTGCCACATGGCACTTGATTTTCTGCTCACCTATTCAGCCGACCGCCGCTCAATTATCGTTTTTCTGACACCTGACCACATGGGATCCAACCACGTGGTGCAATCTGGGCTTTCGAACTATGCCAACTCTGTTAAGTTGTTTTTGGAGCCTGACTTTGTGCCACGTGGCACTCATTCGTGTGTCCACATATTCGGCTTACCATCACTCAAACTAAACCTTCTAAGTGCCCAACTTCCCAAAATCATGCCATGTGGCTCAATCCCGATTTTCCTGCCTTTGGGCTTCTTTTCATGCCTCAATCGATTTTCGCTTGAGGTCAAGGCCAAGGATCATGACAAATGTCATCCATTCGGCTTTTAACTCGAACCCATGCCTTAGCCAATTTTCTTTGTTTCTCACCAACTGAACACTTATCCACTTCGCCAAAAGGGACATTAAGTCCATGGAGTTCATTGCTCCACTTAGTATTAGAAGTGCTTTTGCATTTAAAGGTTCTCACGGCCCTCTCCTTGGTGAACGTGAGATTAATACCTGATGTCAAAAACAAATACAGTCGCCATGTCTGAATGCAAGTGAGATCTGTGCAGCTATAACATGAGAGTATGACATGGGCAGCCGATTGCAAATCAAAATTGGAGCTCAAATCCAGCTCAGGCCAGACTGTGAATACATGTAAAGCCCAGATTTACCCCCAAAACCGACTGCAAAGAAGAGAAAAGATGGAAAAATAGGATGGAACATTGAATGGATGAACACTGATGGGGATAACATTGTTCCATGCTCAAACCCCTTCCAAACTCTTGCTACAAGATGACAAAAGATCTGCAGACTGCAAACACCCAAAAAATGATGTTAAAGCTCTTGAAAATGTGAGAAAACAATGGATATGTAGCTCAGTAGCACAAAATAGAGCAGGAGGCTCGTTTTGGCAGCAGTATTTATAGCTCTGTATTCAGTTTATTGTATTGTATGGCACAAGGTGCATGTTATTGTACTAATGCAATTGAGCTTTTAATCAATATATGAGAAGTGTGGTTCTGAGTAGTTCATTGTGCGTATCCACATTGTATATCATGTTCAGGGTTTTAATTATCTGTATATGCATTCATGGATGTTGTAGTACATTTTGTATATGTTGATGATGTTATGATCATGTTCTCATGATGGTTTGTAGCATAGTTTTAAAACTCGTACTGAGAAATTCTTGGTAGCCTTATCGCTACTTTAGAAATATATAAATCCATTAAAAAAACTTACATAACATGTATAATTGTTAAATGACACGAGGAATGAATGTAGAGAATGCATAAACATATTTTCTGTTAAATTTTGACCAAAAAAGAGTATAATGTCCAGTTTTAGACCAAAAACGAGTACAAACTACAATGCTCATAGACAATTACGGGGCAACCGAGTAATGCCAATCAATGTTGTGCAATGCAAGTAATGCGGAGTAGCCGAGTAATGCCAATTAAATCATGAGTAATTACTTGCAAGTCTGAAGGGATGGTTGCTTGTTTGCCAAAAAAGCAGCGACTTCTTGTGATTACTCTGCGAGTTTTAGAACAATGGTTTGTAGGCTAATTGTTAATTTCCTTAAGGTGTGTTAAGTTATGGTTTGATTTAGCTACATTGCAATGCATGATCATTGTTGTCACATCGCTTTTTTTACAAGGTTCACAATGATCTCTCGCTTACGTTTCATGTTAGACCTCTATGCATTCATGCGTGGTTGAATGGGCCGACATAAGTAGTGAACTACTCTACTTGTAGTCAACAAAGTCTGAGTCTAAGCACAAGGATTCCTTGGGCTCTTATCCTTCCACCCAGAGATGGAATGAGGAAAAATAACCAGCAACATATGTCTAGTATCTTAGTAGACATTAATCATTCTAGACTTTGGCGTCATTGCCTTAAGAAGAACAAGGAACAAATCAAACTTAGTTCGGGAAGTAACATCAGTCAACAATTCTATTGACGACAACATGGAGAATTAACAAGTCAATCAATCAAAGAAACAGTTGAATTAAATCAACAACATAAAGAAAATACAAAATATTTCCAATATCTATGGTAACTTTCTACATGGGGGAATGTCAAGGAATTAGCAAGAAGAACCCAAGTGCCAAAAAAATTCTTCTAGTGCAACATGGCAGTAACATATCACCTACCACGACTCATTGGCAGGCACTATATTATTTTTCTAAACGCCAGGCTGAACATGACCAAGAGAATCAGAGGCAACAAATCTTACAAAGGTACAAAGAAAGGCAAAGTCGTGATGAGGAGAAAAGATTAGAAAAATGATGTCAATGCCATTAGAACCGAATAAAGGTGGTCAACGAAAACAGAGGTAGGATAAATGACATAGAAACTTTGAAGATCTACTAGACTCTTAGAACAACAAGATCAACATATGGAGGACTGCAAGAAGAAACCACCTTCAGAAACAAATGGTGGGAAAGTAGCAGCCCAAGCCCAAGAAGAAGCAACAACCTAGGCCCAAGCCAAAGTGTAAGTAGTACCTGAAGTCAAAACCAAGAGAGGGTTTAGTTGACACCAGCACAATTGAATGATCACCCTATACCCTACTCTTTGTAACACATTGGGAGAAGATTCCTAGGCATCAACCTCTATGGATATAGTTGGAAAGTCCCTTAGCAAGTCCAATTGAATCCAATGAGGACTGGACTCGAGTCTTTCCTTCTCAAAGAAGTCTTCCTTCCGATAAAGATTGAAAATGACTTCCTTATAGTGGATGAACGGAATGTAAACAAATCAACTATCTGAGGGGTAAAAGAATTAGTGAGAGAAAGTTCTAGTACTATACACACAAGGGCAGCCAAGAAAACAGTCTCAACGGAAAAGTTGAGGGTTAATAGCACAAAAAAGGGAACCTGAAAGATGAGTAAGATAGAGTACAGATAACTGTTGACAGGTAGGTTGGAAGTTAAAGACGTGTCCAACAATGCTAAGGAACATTCAGATATAGAGGGTCCCAAGGAGGAAGATCGTATTCAGGGGAGCCACATCAAAAGACCCCAAAACCCACAACCATGGGAACCCCAACTTATCACTTGATAAACCAGAAGTTGCCAAAATTTAATGGCAATGACGTGTCTTAAGATCTAGTGCGACAATGACAGCATGTACATCAATATTTGGAATGCCGAGTGGGAAATACTGAATGAACGTACTGTGGTTAAGATTTTTCCTAGCCACCCTACATGGAATGGCTATTAACCGGTTCACCTAGAGGCACCAACTAATGGACTCAACAACATGGAAGGACTCTCTCAAGCTAGACTTCGAGAAAGAATTCAAACTCCTAAGGGAAGACAGCGAAATTGTTGTCCGAAATTTACAACACTTAGGCAAGGTAGGCACAAGATGGCAATACGAGCTTACAACAAAAGACTCGAGGAGTTGCTTGGGAAATCTCTACAAGGAACCAATCATTGGGATAAGAAAGAGATGGTTTATTGAAGGGTTGGTTCCCTTTTGAGAAAAAGGGATGAAGGTGGTTCCACCATGTCATACAAGGATGCCTATGCAAGAATAAAACAAGAATAAAACAACCTCATACACAAAAATATGGAATGAAGAAGAGGAGTCCAATCCCAGTGACAATGAACTAGGGTCTATACGAGCTCTTTAAAAGGTCATGGTCTGAATGATGAGAGAACTCAAAAAAGACAAGGAAGAAGGAAAGGACATTTGGTGCACTAATTGAAAATAATTTTGGCAAACAGAGGACTAAAACGTTTTCCAACCCAGGTGTAATTTCGTGGAGATCATCGAGAGAAAAGAATGTGTAGGCTCAAGAAGAGAGGAGCATAAGACAGCAGGCACTTCTGAACTGTGGGTGGAGCAGCATGAGTTAAAAAAAACTGAAGTTTGTAGCCTCTAATGTGGCAGAATTATCATCTTCTTGTCCAACATACCCTTCAAAGAACACTAAATACTGAGTAGGTGATGCAAAGATTCATGAAAACCCTTCACACTAGTTCGGAGGTGTCAAACAAGAGGTACAAAGAAACTACTACCGTCAAGGTTAACCTAGGATCCAATAAAAAGCGTCCAATGATCATGATGGGGGATGACTAGGACCTTGTGTTGAAGGCTGCAACATTCTAGATCTTCATGGAATACAAGGATGTGTTTACTTACACCTACAAAGACTTGAAAGGAGAACCACTAGAGATGTGTGTACCTGGAATCCCTTTAGTCCCAGGAGCTCGTCCAATGCACAGAAAAGCCTATAGAATGAATTAAAATTACCAAGAAGAAATTGGGAAGATACTTGATGAAAGTCTAATCTTCAGTGGAGATGAGAAAATGGGTGTCCCTGATAGTGATCAATCTAAAGGAGTCAACCCATATAAGGATATGTATCGACTTCATGAATCTGAATGTGGACAGAAAAGCCCATAGAATGAATCAAAACTACCAAGAAGAAATTGGGAAGATGCTTGAGGAATGTATAATCTTCAGTGGAGATGAGAAAATGGGTGTCCCTGATAGTGATCAATCTAAAGGAGTCAACCCATATAAGGATATGTATCGACTTCATGAATCTGAATGTGGTTACTATCAAGGACCCATTCCCAATCCCATTTACAAACTTCATTCTAGAAGTAGTACAAGGCCACGAGATATACTCCTTCGTGGATGGATTCTCGAGGTACAACCAGAGTATCACGGAAGAAGATAGATTGAAGACTACTTTTATAGTGGAAGATGGAATCTATGCATATAAGTGGATGTCATTCGGACTTTGGAATGCTCTACTTACCTTCCAACGAAACGTCCTAAACATTTTCGACAAGATGGCGACAAATAACTCCAAAGCCTTCTTAAATGACTAGTCAATCTACAGTAGACAAGAATCTTATATGCGAGACCTAACAGAGTGCATAAGACGGTGCAGAACAGTAAAATTGCCCCTGATCCAAAGAAGTGTCGGTCCATGGTTCCATAAGGCAAGCTTCTTGGTCACATAGTGTGCAAGGTTGGATTGAAGATTGACTGGGACAAAATGCAAGCAATCGCGGAAATGGAAGCACTTAAAGACATCATCAGGGTAAAAACATTCTTGGGACATGTCAAGTACTACTAATGATTCATAAAAAGCTTTGGCATGTCTTTCACCCATTGGATGTTCTAACAAGAAAGCGGACATCAATCCTATGGTCCAATGAACAAGAGAATGCATTGAAGGACTGTTACCATATTTTTCCATGCAAGAATGAACAAGGGTATTTTTAAGAAGTTGGCTATTTTTGGCGAAAAGTCTATTTTTAGCGTTTTGCTATTTTTAGCACTCGCCAAAAATAAAGTGTTCTAGATGGAAAATTGGGTGAATGGCGAAAATTGCTATTTTTAGCATTCGCTAAAAATAGCGAGTTTCCAAAATAGAGCTGCATGCATGGGAAAAGGCGCCAAAAAATAGGGATAAAAAGAGCTGCTAAAAATAGCATGAAAGGATTAAGAGTGGTTTTAGGCGCTAGAAATAGGCTAAGAATAGGAAGTCAAGAGCATGAGTTTCATGCTAAAATTAGCAAAACAGCTGGGTCTATTTTTAACATAAAAGCAACAGTTAGTAGAATGGCATGTTAGCTAAAAATAAGAATTAAACTTCCAGCAGCTAATTAGCCAAAAAGGAAAAGCAAAAAAGACAAAAGCAAAAGCAAAAGCATCAAGTCCACGCAGCAGTCAAAGGGCAAATTTTGCTATTTTTAACTACACTTGCATGTCTTAAGTCCACGCAGCACCATATCCAAGGGGTACAATTACTTATTTTTAAACACCTTTTCATGACCTTTGCAAACAGCATGCTCTAGATTAAATCCACGCAGCTAGAAGGGGCAGAGTTTGGTTGTTTTAATAAAACACTTTTTGCATGCTCTAGTTTTCCACACAGGCAGCAGAGTTAACTGTTAATTTAACATTTTTTACATGAT
Organism: Taxus chinensis; assembly: GCA_019776745.2. NCBI lineage: Eukaryota > Viridiplantae > Streptophyta > Pinopsida > Cupressales > Taxaceae > Taxus > Taxus chinensis. The sequence goes on from CM034157.1 coordinate 216,391,606, forward strand.
ATTTTACGCAGAGGGGTATGACTTCTTTTATTATCAGTTGAAAGCACTTGCATGCTTCCAAGGGGTGTAAGGGGTGAATAATTTATTATTAAAGTGCTTGCATGCACAATTTTCAACGCAGGTTAGAGGGCAGCAGCCTTTTAAAAGGCTTATTTTTGATGAAAGAAAAATATACACACTCTTTCAGTTGTTCTATATTGGTAGTCCTAGCTTGTACTTGCATCTCTGAATAAAAACTTCATTTTTGCCTTCTCATATCGCTGGTTTTTTGAGTATTCATCGTGTTTATCAGGGTATTGTATTGCTTTGTTGTGGAATTTCTTCCCTATACTGTTGTCCCTTACCTAAACCTTTGAATTAATTTTGCAAATTAGCCTAGAGTTGTGCATGTGTGTGGATCTCTATATTTTTTGTATGCAGTAGTACATGTGTGTGTCAAATCATTGGTGTATCACCTCAATTTTATATTTCCCGCATTCCTTCTCTTTTCCTTGTCAATTTTATTAGTTTTAGGTGATTCACAAGGGAACCAGCCCACTCTGGAGGTTCACCTCAGTCATAGGTTACCCACAACCTTGAGGTGTTCCAATTTTGTCAACAGGAGAGAGAGTACACACCATTCTCTATCAGGGTGCAACTTCTGGGTGACAACAAGTATTAGATAAATTAGCATTTAATTAGGCAAACAAATAGTTATCATGTTTACTAAAATTAGTTGGATTAGGTAGTCTATTCAAAGCATGCAATCTTTTGTTTATTTGTGTTTTTTACACAGTTGAGTCTGTTATGGGCATAATCTTATTTAAAGCAGCCATAAAGCAATCTATTCACCGCTTGATTAATAAAGCTTATATATCTGTGGTTTGGACCTCCTCATCATTTTGATTAATATTCTCTGGGATGGAACAAAGCAGGTGTAGAAGTATGCTTGACCCAAATTACATTAAGGACTAGTGCTTTTTCTTTTTGAATTGGATGTCAGTTATGTGGGGGTGCATATTGTAAGTTGGCGTTCGATCTGACAATGTTCACATTCTTATGCAGAAGAATTGCACTATTATAGGTCAAGCATCTTTGTTTGTTGGGATGTGGTTCTATAGGCTGCAGTTCTAATATCAAGACATTAAGTTGACTGACTGAGAGGACAAATAAGAAGAATGATTTAATGTATTATAAGCACTGGCTTAGGTTGACGGATGGTTTAATCCCCTGATCAGGATTTGGGTCCACAAGTTTGTAAACTATTTACCAAGCTTGTAATCTTTTGGTTAATTTTCTACCCCTATACTCGAACTTAATTTACTTTGTATTATGCTTGTAATTTTTGGGGTTATATAATATGTTATGTGGCTCGGTACACCTTTATTTTGTCATATCATAGGAATAGATAGGCCGAATTTATTTCCATTCTTGGTGAGTATGGTATCTTCCATGAATTTTGGATGTGAATTCTCTTTTGTCACTAGCTGCAATGTAAGTGCATAACTTTGTGCTATTTATAATTAGTAGTCGATTCTCACTTGGGATATCATTTCGAGGGAAAGATTTGAAGTAGCAGACAATAAGGGCTAAATAACTTAACACTGAGGGATTGAAATGGCTACTTCCCGATTCTGCGGGGCATTAATGTGTGATGCTTAGCTTTATCTCCAATCTAGCTAAATGGGTGAAGGATAAAACTGATTGCTGTTATCCTCTAATGCATTTCCTGAAATTTTTCTGGGCAGCTGCGGCTTTTGATACTGTTTGAGGTTACTTTCAACTTCTGTAGATTGTAAATATATTCAAATGGTTCTTAACTTCACAGTATCTACAAATATTTTGCAATTTGATATGAGCTTATTGAGTTTTTTTTATTGAGCCTCACCGATATTTATTTTAAATCACGTAAGTCCTCCTATGTTGATAAGTAATAGCTGTCCGCAGGTTGACATTTTGATTAGAGGATTTTGTGGATGGAATACTCGTCGAGCTGTAGCTGTATTGGAAAAGTTTTTCCCAAAGGTACTACTGGTATTATACATGTTAAATTGCATGTGTTTCTTATTTCACATTTCTTGCATATCCTGCAATGTTATCTTTGTTACTTTTGTTTTAAATGTGATGCATCAATATGGAATATCTTGGAGAACTGAGAAAAGTTCTATCTCTAGTATGGTCTGGCGACCTAAACTAAGTTATTATGATCCTTGGCTAGAAATTACTCAATGTCATTCGCGATAATTTCATGATGATAATTCAACCCAATAGCTCAAAAAACAGCTCTTGGGATTTCATTGCCTTATAGTATAGAACAAGTTTCATTTCGTTCTCTTATTTTGCTGATTTTGTATCTACCATTTTTTTAATGGTGTTTGTGATTCAACTTTATGGCTTGAATCCCTGTAATGAGTTTAACTGCACATACTTATGCACATCTCTATTATTTGGATCTCCTATCCATGCTTCCCTATTGCTGGTGAAGATGTGTTGATCTCAAAATTAGAATACCATGGTAATTCAGGATCAGATATAAGTGCACATGCTATTGTAGGCCCAGTTATAGGTGCAAGTTCCAACCAATGGAATTGGTTGAAAGGAGTAAGGTACTCCTAAATATGTCAAGACAATAATGTCATATCTTACAAACATCACAAATAATCATGACAAAGGAAGATATATTGCCAAAGGGAATAGGGCCGATGACAGTCATGACTGATGGTGATTTGGAGAATGGTTTGGACAAAGTGGCCCTAGTTGGGGGATCTGTGGGTGTAAAGAATGTCTTCCAAAGACTCTTCTAGCATCCAGGGCCAACAATCCTCTAATAGTAGAAAGAAAGCTGGTGATGCATGTTTGGTTGAATCTCCTAGAATGTTGATGAGGAGGGTGGCTAACCCATTGGACCATAGAAACATTAGATCCACCCCTTCTAGAGCGAGAAATGCTGCATGAAGGTATCTAGTAGTTGCTTGTGGAGGATGCATTCTCACCAATTTCTCACTAATTATGTGTGTAATTGTGGCATCTAAAGGATGCTTAACACCTCCAACCAATGGTTGGTTGGAAGGAGGAAGTAATAAATCAAGGAGTACTTGACTTCACTGGAAAAACTAGATACCCCAAGTCATTGAGTCAGTCTTGTTTTGCATTATGCGAGGAGAGGGTAGATTTGATCCATAGGATCAATTCGGAGAACAAAACCACAATGAGAAAAATAAGAGATTGCTTATGTCAATACACACAACAATGCACAAGGCTAATTGATTAAGCTATCCAAAATTTCTTTCAACTACACAGGGAGTCCTTGGTAAAACATAACTAGGTGAGTTTGTTTCACAACAACCTATTACTTGAAATGGACAAACTATTAGTTAGGATACGTGACTAAATATGCTCTCGAAAAATTTGTGTGCACATTACAAGTTGTCAACGTGATCAACCTAACAACCCTCCCTAAAATTGAGATTAACCTTATTCTAGTGTGAATATGCACAAAACTAGGCTGGTTTAATAAAAAACTACTTCTAGTGTAATGTGAACACACCAACACCCTCCCTTAAGCAAAAGTTAGGGAGAGAGGAAAAAGAAAAGCAAAGAGAAAGAGGCAAATTGTAATATCCCCTTCCCATTGTAGTAAGACTTTTGGCCTATTCTGTCAACCCGACGGCCAAAGGAAAAATATAGGGTGACTTAAGTTTTATTAATTTTATTATATTGTGCAAAACTAAAATACAACATTATAAAAACACATATAATAAATTAATAAACTTAACTTTAAAATAAAAGAACCTATGAGCATGTAGGCTCCAAAAGTAAAAACAAAATAATAATAAGCAAGTCTAATTGAGGATCGGAAAATCATTTCGAGAGCCCTGATCTTGGCGCGACCCTCTTGATTGGATATTTTGGAGGTTGCTTTGGGTCATTAGTTTTCTTCCATGTAAAAGCAGTATTATTCATATCTTGGTGAAAGTTGGCTTAGTGTAGCCCCTTTACTCTGTCTCTCTCTCAAGCTTGAAACCCCTTGGGTTGAGAACCTTATCCAAGGACGAAAAGCCTTGGTTGGGAAACTTATGAAGGCAAAAACCCTTCATGAGATTTTGTGTGTGCAAGTTGGTTTGAAAGGCAATAAAGTAACTATTTCTTGCATATTTGGTTCTTTGGTGCCATATTATATTTGCTTAGAGTGGAGCGGCCCACTTTGGAGTGGAAATTTGGTATATGTGTTACTAATTTGGCAAATCTGAAATTACTAGCTTGTTCTTCATAATTTATAAGGCCAATATCTTGAATTTCATGAATTTTGGAGCTTCCTAAGTTGAGTTGTGAATTTTTAAAGTAACGTTGCAGACAAGGGTTTCGTTGAAATTCATATCTTCATATCTAGGGTTTTAAAAATCAGATTTTCTTGCATTATATGATTGTTGATGATAAATCATATTTTTGGAGACTCGAGTGAAGCTAATTCGAAGGGTTTTGAAGTCACAAAGTTGGAGTTGAAACCCCAAAACAGGTCACTGCCCTAGAAAAGGGTTTAATTTGCAGGTTTACATGTTTATAACAGTAGTTTATCCATAAATCTGATTTGTGAGTTCAGTCCTTTTTAGTCATTTCTTGACTCCACGCTAAAATGGGACATTACAACCACTAGGTTGTCCATTCTCATCGGGAATAAAAGAATCAAATCAGGTTGGAGCTCGAGAGACCACTACAACTTTGATTATCAATTGGACGAAGGATACACATTGGAATTCTCTTTAATAACTACTACCCCTTTCTATGCGACAAAATACGTCATAAGTTGAAGATAATTAAAGATCCTTGTTAAAAGTGATGTGATAAAGTTGACTCTTATGTGTACCATATTAGACCCTGATTAAAAAGGAGTACTAAACCCTTATTAAGATCGTAATGAAATATTAATATTTAAATGGGAGTGTAAAAATGTGGTTATGAATGGGTGTGTTTGTCAACTACCTGAAGAGACCTAGATAAAATTGAATTTATGTAGGCATCAAGAAAAACATTGAGAATAGGAATACATTTAGAAAATGTCTCCTAGTAAAAAAGTCACGGGTTATTTTCATTGTTTCCGATGGCTAAGGGATGGAAAAATGCAATTTATAATAAATCAATTTTAAAGTGCAAAATAAAACTTTATATAAGCACTTAAATTAATTTATTAGTGGAAATGAAATTAGCAAAGGAAAAGTCATATTACATAAAGGCGACCCATATGGGGATGGAAAATATTTAATAAAATGAAGAGAGTTGATTGGTTCTTTGTGTGGCTAAAGTGCCAAAGGAAAGTTATAAAAGCAAGTCGTCGTGCATGGAGAAGGCATCACTTTTTATCATATTTTCATATCTGAAATTTGGTTAAGCTAATTGCTTTCCATTTTTACCTCAAAGGACTAAAACCCTTTGAAGTGTTGCATTAGAGGACGAAAACTCAAAATTGCCAAGGATTGAAGAACGAAAATTCTTCATCTTTTATGAGAGGGAACCTATTTAAGGGTTTCCATTGAGTTTCAAGGATAATTCTGAAGTTCTAGTAGTGTTGAAGGTCCTAGTTTGTAGATTTCTGTTACATCCAGCTAGGGTTTGAAGAAGAAGAGTGTAGTTGATTTTTGGCATGCATTTCCAGCCAGATCTAGGGTTATCTACACCCTTGTGAGTGAAGTTTGACACATTCTAGGGCACGGCTGATCCGGATCTCATCTCCATCTTCATTGCCATATTTTTAAAGGTCATTTCCAACTTGTATGCATCTGATTTGGGCTTTGGAAACATTTTTTTCCAGCCTTGTCTATAAGCTGATTTTCTGCAGACTTTAATAAATTTTTCAACTCTTCTTCTTGATCTAAAAATTACATTTTTGGTGTTCTTGCATCTATAATAAATTTTGAATTGTTTGGTTAAAGATTTGGATGATTTTCAATCAGCTTTGAGTATTAATCATCTCCAAGGCAAGTCGCATTTCCTCGTAAAAATTCAGATCTGCATTATTTTTGTCAAGTGTACCTTCTATAAATTGCTGCTATAGATCGGATTTGCAACTGTTCTGTTTGGGGTTAGAAATTATTCCATCGGAGACATTACATATTTGCAGGTTCACAGGTTTATAACATCTCTATAAATATGATTTGTGAGTTTTTAGCCATTTCCTGAGTCCCCCTAAAAAGGGACATTACAACCTTATTCCATTCCTTCCTCGTGGGACTAAGGATTTGGAGCTAGAGGAAAGTTGTCTGAAGATATCTGGATTAGTTTTAGGAAATATTGCACTATTTTATGTTGTATTCCTATTGGATGCCTAACGCTTTAATAGATGAAATAAATTACTTAGTTAATTAGTTGTTTGTTGAGCATATATGCTCAAATTAGAAATAGACTTTAATATTATAAGGTCAGCCTGGCTAGATTTTCTGCACAGCTGAAAACCTAGGCAGTCATGAGATAAATCTCCCTCATTTACCGGTGAGGCTCCCGTGTAAGATTTTGTCAATTATATTTTCTAATATCTATCTGTTGGTTTTACTTTAACCACGTAGCTCATGCACCATAGCTAGGCAATTTTGCAGCAAGTAAGCAGCTGTAAGAAATATGTGCAGAAGAGGGGAAATAATTGAATACGAGAAGAAAGGAAAGAAGATGTGCAATCTAACCAATAGTTCACAGAGTTGGTCTCATGCACATAGACAAAACAAATAGATCTTGAAATACAAAATTTAAAGCAAAGGAAAGTTTCAGATCCAGATCTAAGATAACATAAAGTTTATGCAAAGATCTAAAAGAAATAAGCAACAGATGCACCGTTGACACAAAGTTCTCTAGAAATCTGCCTCCTTTCAATTCCTTAGCTTTCAGAAAAATATCAAGGGTTTCAACTCAAAGTCTGGAACACAAGAATGTTGATTACAAATTCTGATCCTTTAACCCGTAGGCTCTTCCTCTATTTATAGTGTATAGAGGGGAAATTACAAATGGAAACTACAACTGAACTAGAACATGTGGAAGTTATAAAGGGAACATCTGGCAATCTTTCTCCTAGAATTCCTCTCTAAGTGACATGCATCTGGAGATTAAGCCAAAGTTGTGCACATCTGCCACTTATCTTAGAGAACCTTTCCAAATAACTTAAAGTAATGGCTTTTAAACCAATAACTTTAATCTTACAATTTCATCCGGGAACATAAGAAATAAGAGAAAGAAGAGAAGAAAGAAGATCTGTCAGATGTTAAACCCTATGCTTTCTTCTTGTTCTGATATTGAATATACTTGTCGAACATATAATTCAGCAATTTCCCATCTGTTTTAGCAACAACCTCTTTCTCGGTCCTGAACTGCAGCAATCCTTTGGACAAAATGTCAATGTTTACTTCCACTTCCTTCAAACTAGGCCCGAACTCTTTAATGTCTGATTGAAGTGTTATCAGCTTGTTGATGGAATTCAATGTGAAAGTTTTGACAGCTTTATCAATCCTCTCCTGAACCATCAAAAGCAACCCTTCAAGAGAAGCAGGCATCTTGTCTGGAATGGTTCTTCTGTAGGAAGAAACATCCCCAGCTACTTCCTCCTCGGTGAAAGCAACTACATTGCCTGGCAATGACAATATCATATCCTCGAGCAACTGCATTCTTTTCAGCATAAGCTTGAGAATCTCCATGCGGAAAGAAACTGCAAACTCAAGTTGCTTGCCCTTTTCAATCAGTCCATCAGGCACAAGTTGCTCCACAATCAAAACCTCCTCCGGCAGCTTATTTATTTTAACCAAAATGTCCAGGTTACTTTCAGCCATTGTATTCTCATCCACTATGCTTGTCATCAGTTGCTTCAGCTGAGATAATGCACCTTTCATAATTTCCAGACTAGTTGGTACCTCCTTGAGTTGTTTTGAAGCTTGGTGAATGATTTGGCTTTTCCATTCATTGATAGTCGTGACTTGATTACCTGCATCCTCCACCTCTTCAATCAGATGTTTGCTCACCTGCTCATGTGCTAAAACTGGCTGAGAGGAAGGTTTGGCAACCTTAGCAATGATTTCACACAACTGGGAAACCTGCTCTTGAAGTTTGGTTTTCTTTGCCTTCTCTTTGTCCAGCTTGAGGAATAAAGTGTTTATTAGTGTCTGTGTATCTTGCTTTAATCCTTCCGTGGTAGTCTGACCTAATGGCACTTTGGTTACTGAGATATCTGCCGCCGTGAGTTCTCCCTTCTGCTTTCCCTCTGCTGGAACTGTCAACTCGGCGAACTTCTGCCCTGATTCTTCAATAATCAACCTTGAAGTTACCTTGGCAACTTTAGGTCTTCTATCCTTTCCACCCAAACTCAGGAGTAGTTGTAAGTCATGCTCTTCTAGGTTGATCTCCTCTCTGGCTTCTAGAACTGTCTGCAAAGCCAACCATGATGAAAAATTGCTTCTCGGGGAATGAGAAGTCACTGAGTGTACCACCCTCTCATGCTCAGACTCTTCTGCATCCGAATTTGCCACAGTGTTGTGGTTGTCATCCTCTGAATTGTCCAAAGACAATGCTTTTTCAAACTCTGTCATCTGTGCTTTCAGCTTCTCTACAGGGGGAGGTGAAGATCTGAGTGGCTGAGGAGCAAATACAAATGATGTTGGATTCAACGGAGGAATGAAAACATCTGTTTGGCGTTCAGGGGCTGCTAAAATGCTATAAGTTGACGCTAAAGAAGCTTTGTTTGAAAGTGGTACCAACAATAGCTGTAGACTTGACCTTTTCCAGTACCTGAGACTTCTTGTATACTTTAAGCTTCTCTGGTCTCCTGCTACTTTCACCTTCATGCTTCCTTTTGCTGGAGTCTCCTGCAATAAAGTTACCTGTGATCTGATTCATCAAAGCTTCATCCATGCAATACCCCTTTGTTAATAACCAGTTTGAGGTGTTAACCAGAACTGCGGAAGACCTTTCCTCAATCGTCTGACAACCACCTATGCTTTCCTGAAGAGCAGCTCTATCTCCTCCCATTTGATGGTATGTGTCAAGTACCACATGCCCATCATCCGCGAGATCTGCAGGTATCCGTGCTAAACCATAATCAAACACTTGTTGCGCTGATAACCTGCTGAAATCTTTCTTCCTGACTTCATACTCGCTTCTGCACTTCATCCAAAAGTCTTCCAACGAAGGTACATGTGAATATTCCTGGGAGATTGTCTTCCTCGCTATCCCATATGGATCAAAGTTCAATCGTGCTGGGAAGAACTCATGCTCATATCCAGAAAACATTTCTGCTTCGATTCCTCTAGCTTTATGGATGCTCTGGCAGCTGTAATAACCCACTGTGACCAGAAAGCAACCTGTAGATTTGTGCCGCTTCGATTGTAAGTCATGCATTTCCACGAGCTACCTACACAACTCCATGATGACCCATTTGTCACTTGGATACCTCGGCAACTTAACTGGTTCTCCTGAAAAGCCACTGACCCTGAGATACGTGAAGTCTGCAAACTGGATGAAGATACAGCCATGTTGGGATACAGCTTCCCAAGCTTCTTTGCTCACCCTGCTGGTCTTCAGATCACTATTTAATTTGCAGATGAATTCGTAGAAGAACCCATCGTTGACCACCCTGTAATCTTTGTGGCATTCAAGAACTGTCAATTGTGGGAAGCACTCAAAAATAGGATCTTTCGACAAATACTCCTCGTCTATCCAATTTGGAAAATATACCCTGCGAGGCTGCTGCATATACCAGGTATGAAGTCATTTTGAAGTTGAACGTCCGCCTCACACTTCGGAGCTGCTCACCGATGTTGTCACTGATGATCTCCGCCCAATTGATTATGGAATCAGCTCTGTTGATCTCAATGGTTCTCACAAAAGCGTACATCCATGAGCGGAAGTTATGGGTATTGGCTTCTCCGTTTAACCTGCAAAGCAATTTAGTAATATCATCAACTTCCTGCACCAGATTGGATCGTGGAAAAGTCCTTGGGAACTTTGATGGATATCTGGGCTTCTTCATGTATCTGTTATTCATTATGCCCACGCAATCTGCTTTGTGCTTCTCCCATCTATTGCCAGCATCCAACATGCTAATTGCAATCACCACTGGTCGTGTCAGAATCTTCAGACAATAATTAATAAATTGTGCATCCAACCTGATTATTGTCTTTCCTGCAGCATCTCGAATTGTTCTGGAAAGAGGATGATAAGACCTTGCACACTCCATAACAAATTCAGGCAACTGAGCTGTGATTGGAAACGCTGAAGCTTGAATAATCCCGCTACTTTTAATTGCCCGCATGAGAGATGTCCTTCCGGCTCTGGATCTGTCAATTAAATCAGTGATGGGTTCAGGGCCTATGTCTGTATCATTGATGTTAGCAAATCTGGAAGATATGCATGAATCTGTTGATCCTTCTCTTTCATCATGCTTCATCATGCCTGGAACAATCTTTGTCTGAGCTCTTTTTCTTTTAATTCTGCCGGAATCCCTTGTAATTGAATCAATTTGTGCAGATCTGGCAATTTCTTCTCGGAAGATATATTCAATGTATCTGACATTGATTTGAACTTCCTTTCACTAATATGAGCACCTGTGATGAATACCTACAATTAATTCAGACAAAGATGGAGTCCATGGCATGAATACTTGATTTTTATCACCAAAATCTGCATATAAAGCCTGCTGCCCTAAAATTTGAGACTTTGCTTGCATGCAAAGCAAGCAAAAATATTATTTAATTCACCTGGGCACTTATACCAACATGCAGACACTTAGAATAACAAAAATCAGGCTATTCCAACCCTATGCGCCAAAACTGGAAGCTTCCCGGCAATGGAAAATACTCTTTAATGCAAAATCCTCCTTCCCTTGGCGCCAAAACCTGTCCGGGCTGCAAACTTCATCAAAAAGAATTAATTGCTTCTCCCTTATGGCGTCCCATGCTTATATAGCCATCTGCATGCTATTTTTAATAATTGCCCTTCCCTATTTCTGGCAATTTAATTAATTAAAAGTCATGCCTCTTCATCCAATTTGGGCGCCCAAGTCTGCATGCTTCTGATTGTTTTTTAATGAATTTATTTTATTTATTTTTAGCATGCATCCTTGACTTCTCTTTAGCTCATCCACTTGCATTGACTTTCTTCCTATTTATGGCACCAAACTTAGCTAGGAATACCATTAATAAATATCATTAATTACATGCATTAATGCCAAGGTGGGTCGCACTTTTTGGCAAGGGAATTTGTTAAAAATAGAAAGTCAAAGTAATGGGAATTTCCACCCTGCATTGCAGCTCCAAAAATCCCATCTTTCACTTAAGTGATTTGACTTTCATAATGGGAATTTTCACCCTGCGTTGCAGGTAAGAAATTCCCGCCTGCCTGCCACTGCCAAAATTCCCATTAGCAGCTTAAATCCTTCCTTCCAAAAAGTGTGACTTGCATGGAAAATAGCCTTCTTCTCAAAAATGCGACTTGCATGGGTGAATAAACTTCTTTGATGGGAAAAGTTACCCTGCTAGGCAGGCAAGAAATTCCCGCCGGTGCTTTAAGTGATTTTTCTTTATAATGGGAATTTTCACCCTGCGTTGCAGGTAAGAAATTCCCGCCTTCCTGCCACCTCTAAAATTCCCATTGCAGCTTAAGTGACTTTGACTTGATGGGAAAAAGTAACCTGCTATTAAGAAATTCCCACCTGCCTGCCACTGCCAAAATTCCCATTAGCAGCTTAGATCTATTATCCCAAAAAGTGTGACTTGCCTAGGAGAGGCTTTTTCTGCTTAAATTCTTCTTTTTTGGTCAGAAGTCAACACTCTGTGATTAATTTCTTTCTTTGTTGAGGCCATGGATGACTTCCAAATGTTCCAGGTAATTAAACAGGCTATACAGAGTACAGAACGGATCAAGGGGAATTTAACAGACAGACCACGGAGAAAACCGAAAACAAAAGCAAAAAGAAATAAATAAAAATGAAAAACGTTGCCAGAAGTTGCAGACAATTGCTCTGAATTCATTCCTGGTGAAAACCCTATTGAGATGTGAGAATACTAGCATGAAAAACTTCAACAGGGTTCAACTGCAGCACAATTCACATTAAACGGAACTTTATTTATTTAATAAATAATTAAATAAAATTCCCGCAGACAAAACCCGGCGGAGGGATAAAATGAGTTTTAGCATCTGGGTATTTGTCGAAATTGGCTCATATGATTCACTGGGAATATCTTAACGTAATAGAGACAACTTCAGGCAATAAAAACACAAAAAGACCCGTTATTTTAAAAAGAACGAAAATTTTTTTAAAGGGGTAGTCCCAGATTTCAGGGTGAATAGGTGTAATCACTTGTTTTTTCCATTTCTTTGATGTAAATTGGATTGATAAATGTTTTCATGATTGGATTAATCATTTAGAAGCATTTTCAGTTGTGTTATTACATGGTTGTATGATGAGTTGAAGTCCCTATACAGTTGCCTACTAGGGTTTTTTGATATTTTTAGATCTGTTATAAAAATAAAATTACTCTCAAATGGGATTGGTCTTGTATCTTATTTTTCTGTTTTAGCGCTAGAAAGGGACATTACAGTGCGACAGTAAAACCCTACAGCAAAGTGGATGCGACAAAGAGGGAAAGGAAGAAGATAAAATCATACCTTGAAGAGATCAGATCCAAAGTTGTTGTCAAGACACTATCATACGCTAACGCTTGGGCAATCATGTCCTTATCTGGGCGTTTCTGTCCGAAGGAGTTTCAAATTCCAATTTTTCAGACGAAGCATATCCAGTCTAGATCCAACCTATTCCACTCAATCTCCAGCTCGGAATCAGTCCAGATCTTCAAATACAAGCTAATTCGCTCTTATCTCCTATTGTACATGCTTGTTTCTTGCATGATAGATCTTGCTCATTACCGTTCTATCTATTTGATCTCAATCCTCTGATTAAGATTTAAATTCTTTTAAATCATTTGGTGAACCCATTTATTGATCAAACCCTAGCTTTCCCTAGGATCTCTCATTTCGTGAGATCCTCATGGCTTACCAAAAAGTGTTGCGAAACCGTTGTCCCAAATCCCCTTCGCCCAAGTATGATCCTAGGCAAATTTATAATGTCTAGTGTTTAATGAATACGCTGGAAATGGTCGCAACTTGTTGGAAGACTCAAAACCAGCCACAAAAACCTTGACACTAGCCACAAAATCCCTGAAACCAACCACGATGGAGAAAATACAATTCGCGCAGGAGAAGAAAGCCACGAAATGGTTTTAGACGGGCACATTTTTTTAGATTTGGTCATTTTTTGCTTTTAAACCTGACTGATGCAATTTTCCACAGTTTTTGCAATGATTTTCCACGATTTTTTGGGGGTTTGCTCGCCAGAAATCGGCAATACGAAAATCGCGATTTTCATAAAGATAAATCATTTAATATACCCTAGACGATAAATCACGATAAATGTGCGATGAATCGCAATTTTTAATACAGAGTTATAAACCCTCGCCCTGATGTTTCACTCCTACCCCCTATTGAGACTACTAGTTCTTGTGAATCTGATAGTGATGTTGCTTCTATTGCTACGAATGAAACATGTGTTGAAGATTTAGTTAATTTTTCAAATGAAGGTCTTGTTAATGATGCTTGTGATACCCGCACTTCTTTTGATATTGTAGATGTTGTCCTAAATGGCCCTCACCCTGTTTCCTCTTCTCCTCCACTTACATATGCACAAATCATTAGAGTTGATCCTACTACTATTAATAATGATATTCAAAACCCCTCTCCTTCTCAACCAAGTGCTTCTTCATTGAATATTGTGCCTCAAAAGTCATATCTTTCTTCCTCCACCTCTCGTGTGCTTCTTAATGATGTTAGTACTCATCTTCCTCCTCAAAATGTGTTAAAATCTGCAAAAGTTAGTGATGCATGTGTTTCTACTCTTGACATTTCCAAAGTGTACATAATGATGATCATAAGGATAGTGTGCTTCTTACTATCGACATGCCTCAGTTACAACTCCTTCGGCCCTCTACAAGTATGTTCTTCTTATATCCTTTATACTATTGAATTTCATCCAAATAGCATAAAGGGGGGACAAATGTAGAGACAAATTATGCACTTATTTCTATTACATCACACCTCTAGTATGTTGTATACATGACTTCGAAGTACGAAGATTTGACACTGGTGACACCCTTTCCAAGTCCTTTTATTGTTTTATATTGCTTTTAAATGTGACATTGTCTTATACTTCTTGGATTTACATCTTTTGGTCAGGTCAAAGGGACCCCTATCCCCATTCTTGGTCCTATTTCTATTTTTTGGCCTTGGGACAGTACCGCCCAGGAAGGACACTACCACCCAAGCGCTCATGTCCATTCTCTTTAGTTTTCTAAATTTTCGTTTGGTATTTGACTTTGGGTCTTCGTTTGGTATTTGACTTTGGGTCTTTTCTAATCCTTATTTCATAGGCTGGGTCAACCTTCAGTGTCACTAAGTGTCGAAATTCAAACAAGGGAATCATATATATACATGACTTACTATTGTTTGGGTCTGGAAAATTTGGGCTATTGCTTATTATCTACTACTTGGGCAAAGAGCAACATTCAAGGATTGCATTTTGGGCTGCATTATTCACTGCATAGGAGGGGCTATTTCTCAATTCTATCTCACACATTCATCTTGGGGGCAAAGTAGTTGTAGCCCGCTATCTTGGTGCGACTAGCACAAGGGCAACCTAGCTTCAAGGGACACACACACACACACACACACACACACACTACATAGAGTCTGAAATGTAGTGCAACGCTCGCTGAAAATCACATTGGGGTGACCGTTAAGGTCATTCCGACTCAAGCATATGCATTATTTGTTTCATCTAATGTTTTCTTGAGCCTTGTGCAAGTAGCTAGGGTTTGTTTTGCAGGTTCAGGTGCGACAATAAAACCCTACAACAAAGTGGATGCAACAAAGAGCGAAAGGAAGAAGATAAGATCAGACCCTGAAGAGATCAGATCCTGAGTTGTTGTCAGGACACTAGCGCCCGAGCACTCCTATCCTTATCTGAGCATTTCTATCCGAAGGAGTTACAGATTGAGTTTTCTAGACGAAGCATATCCAGTCCAAATCCAACCTATTCCACTCAATTTCCAGCCCAAAATCAGTCCAGATCTTCGAATACAAGCTAAGTCACTCTTATCTCCCTATTGTACACGCTTGTTTCTTGCATGATAGATCTTGCTCATTACTGTTATATCTATTTGATCTCAGCCCTCTAATTCAGATTTAAATTCTGTTAGATCAGTGGGGCCCTTGAAAGTAAGCAACACACATCGATGTAGGTACACTATAGTGGCTATTGAGTGCTAAACAAAATGGGTAGAAGCTAGAGCATTATTGGACAATAGTACTCAGAGTACAATAAAGTTTATTTATGAGCAGACAATGACGAGGTTCAGAATTCCTATACAAATCACAAGTGATCATGGGGGGCATTTTGTTAGCCATGCAATTCGCTTTATTAATTCGAAGTTCTAAATCTTTCACTAACTTTCTAGTCGATATTACTCAATGGAAAATGGCCAAGTAGAGACGACAACAAGGTGTTAATCTTTGTAATCCAAAGGTCGCATGGAGTGGAAGGGTTAGAGTAGGATGAAAAATTATCGACAATATTGTGGGCTCACCTAACAACCTACAAGGTAACCATAAGCCATACACCCTTCCAAATAGTGTATGGGCAAGAGGCAGCGGTTCCAATGGAGTACATAGTGCCATGTTTAAGGGTGGAAATGGAAAACAAACTCGGCCACAAGTAAAAACGTAAAGAACAATTCACTCAATTGAATGGACTAGATGAGAGACCACCAATGGCATAGTGGGCAACTGAGATCATGGGAACAAGGAGGAAGTATTAACATGATAAAGAACTTTGAAAATGAACTTCAAAGTTAGAGCCTTATTCCAAGAGGCTTGAAATAAAACCCGACTACTTTAAAGTAATGTTGATCGATCTGTTTAAAATTATAGAAATCATGAACAATGAGGCATTCGGGTTGGAAAACTTGAATGGTACGGTAGTCAATGATACAATGAATGGCTTGAAGTTTAAAATGTATCAATCGAGAAAGGAGAACGACGACATAGACATGGGTATCGAACTCCTATGTACAAGCGACAAAGAAAAGGGGACAAACAAAGGTATGGATGAGGTTCATGAAAATGATTTGAAAAATAATAATCAAATATCGTAAAGTAAATATGCCCCACTAAGTCCCACTTCAACCTCACCCAACTTCGGCCCCACAAATACTATACGACATCCCTTAAGAGCTTATTCTAACCGCTTTAATTCTTCCAAGCAGATTTAATGCCCTTCATCAATCTTACACCTTTAATCATTGCACGTATCCAAATGCTTTAGCTTGACGGAACAACCCAAATGCCTTGTGGCCGAATGTGTTAACACCACCGTACACCTTGTTGACGTCATATGCTCTATTGATGCCATCGTACACATTGTTGTTGCCCCGTAAGGATTGTGCATGTTGTCCACCTTCTACCCAAATGTTCACCCCCTACTACACGCCCCCGAATGTGTTGGCACCACCATACACCTTGCTAACATCATACGATTTATCGATGCCACCATACACCTTGTTGCTACCCTCATAAGGATTGTGCATGTTGTCCACCTTCTACCCAAATGTTCATGCCCTATTGAACACCCACCTCATCCTATTGAATGCCATTTTTCTCTCAAACGCTCCCCTCCTGATCGACACCAATCCTATCAACCACTGTGTAGCCTCCTAGAAGCACCATACCTTGTAGATATGCAGTCCAATGTTTTCCAAAATTATGTAAATCACGTTCACCTTGCAGATTTCAAAAGAGTGATTGGTTGGTAACATCCACCAAAAGCACAACATCCCCAGAGAGTCTTTTGTGGGGAACATCCATCAAAAGCATATCATCACCAAAGAATCCATGGTAGGGAACATCTACCAAAAGAAAAGCATCGACAAAGAATCCTTGGTGAGGAACATCCGCCACGAGAAAAGCATTCCCAAAGGTTTCTGATGCAGGAGCATCTAAGGTCCAAAGCAATCTTGCACATATTTGGCTAAGTGTGGGTGTGTGCGAGGATGGAAGGCGCATAGAATGGAGAAAGGAAGCGCAACAAAGTGAAATGGAGATTGCGTAGAAGTGCACGAGGATTTTGCGCAATGGCTAGTAATAAGGAGTGCAATGCAGAGTTGAAGTGGGCGCGCAATAGTGCGTGGAGGTTTGGCAAAGCACAAAGTAGAGTGGAGCGCGCAAGTTTTTGCAGAGAAGGAAGCAAGGCATGGAAGAATAATGCATAGTGATGCGCATAGGAAATTTGGTGGTGCGATAGAATTTTGGCTCAGCCTAATGACTAGATGCACGCAAGGATTGCGAAGGAGTTATGCGCAATAGCAAAGAGAGTGTAGTAGGCACAGGAGATTGCATGAAGGGATTGTGCAATAATTTGCATTGCGAAGGAGGCGTGCAGATGTTTTGAAGAAGGCACAGAAACCAAAAGACAGTGCACGAAACAAAGGAGAAGGTGAAGTCAAACATAAGAGTGCATGGTAGAACAAAGAAGGGGGGTGGCAATGGAGTGTGTGGCAAAGTTGGTAGTTAACAGATAAGAAAAGGAAGGTGTCAAAAGGTATCTGACAAGTAAGATGACGTGGAATCAACAATCAATCGAGCCCAATGACTAGATCGACATCGCACTAGTAGGTAACCTCTAGATAAGGTAGTTCAAAGCATTAAGGAAGCTCAATTCAAATTTGAATTTGAGCGGAAGATCTGGAGGCATCTAGAAGGCATCAGTCCGCCCAAAGGGAAATTCAAGTGAGGAGAGAGAAGCAAGAACGCGCAGTTGTAAACAAAGGATGTGTTCACCATTTGGGGGTTAGCTGGAATTAGCTCAGTTAGCTGAGGAGGTTGTGGAATGTGCATGTGAGGCATAAGGAGCAAGCTAAGCGCAGCTAAGTAATTGTAGGCCATTAGAGCAGAGTCGAGAAAGAAAAGCAGTCTAGGTTAGGTCCATAGGAAGGTACAACAAAGTCTGTAAAAAGCTCCATGAGAGAGTTTGTGATCTCCATATAGGGCAATTGCATGTAGATGTCATTAATTCCATTGAGTAATAGAGGAAACCATTGATTTTCATTTTCGTTGTGTTAACTCTGCAAATAGTGTTGGATCGTCTCATTCTATCGTGTCATATCAGTTTCTTGGTCGGAAACTTCTGCCAAAAGCAGAGCATCGCCAATTAGTCCTTGGTAGAGAACATCTCTCAAAAGTTGAGAATTGCCAAAGAGTCCTTAAAGGAGAATATCCTCAAGTAGAGCAGAGTCCTTGGCAGGGAACATACACCAAGTGCAAAGCATTCACATAAAGTCCTTAGTGAGGAATATCCTCAAGACGTAGAGCATCGTCAAAGAGTCCTTGGTGGTGAACATTCGCTAGATGCAACGCTTTCCCAGAAAGCCCTTGGTGGAGAACATCTTGCCAAAAGAAGAGGATCGCCTAAGTGGAAAAGAGTCTTTGGTGGGGAACATCCACTAAAAGCAAAGCACCACCAAAGAGTCCTTGGTGGGGAATATCCGCCAGAAGCAAAGTGTTTCCCGAGAGCTCTTGGTGGGGAAGATCCACCAAAAGAAGTGCATCACAAGAGAGTTCTTAGTGGGAGACATCTGCCAAAATTAGAGTATTGCTACAAAAGTACTTCGTGGGGAACATTTGCAAGAAGCATATACCATTATATTCCCGTAAAAGATATTGTTCAATATGTTAAAGTAGAAGTTCAAAATATTAGAGGAGGCTCATATAGCGGAAAAGTTGGTCGAGGGAGGAAATTTGGTCAAATGGTCCATACAACGGAGAAGTTTGTGAACAATACAAATTTGATTGACAAAGGAAACTTGGTCAACAAGCTTTTCATAAAAGACTATCGTATGGACATCTTTTTAAAAAACCAAGTTCGAAAAAAGGTTTTTGGGAAATTTTCACTTAAAAGTTGATTTTGGAAAGAATTTGAAAAAACAGAAGCGACATTTAAAAGAATTCAAGGAATTGGCACATATCATGCCCTCAAACCAATGTACTGAAATAAGTACCAAGTGTATTTTGTAGAAGAATATTCTCCAAGCAATCACTACTAGATAAGCATTTGTGACAAAAGAGCAAAAACATTGCAAATTCTTGTGCCAATCACCCACCAACGAGTTATTGCAATGAAATTATATATCACTAGAGCAGAATAACAAGCATAGAACACATTATGACAGAAAGAAGAGAAGAATATTGAAGCATATGACAAAGCCACTTCGAGGGGGCAACCTCCACAACCTTACAATAAGAATAGAATACCCAATATGATGATTTGCCACTAGCCCTACCTCCTATATATACCCTAAATATGGTATGGATATTCCATATATCGAACCTAATACCAATATGAAGATATAGAAACTAGCATATGAACGATTCAACAATTATGCTAGCCACAAGTCGGCCACACACATCCCAATACATGACATAGGTTAAGGGCATAGCAGTTATCGAGTGTCAACAAGGACACCAACAAGAATGGGGGTTAGATGCAGGCATAAAAAATAAGCAATCATTTATGTTTGCATTAATGTAATCAAACATTTTGTACTATGTATGTATGCATAAAGGCATTATGTTTTATGTTGTGTAATGTTCATGGGCATAATTTTAATTTTTGGTTAGTCATGGTTGGATGATTTTTCCAACCAACACATCTCTCGATTTGGTATGCTACTTATAGTACATTCTTGGATTTTTTAACGGAGTTCTCATGTGTGCACATCCTCCTTGTATTCTTGTTTTCTATGACTGATCTACATTGCACATATATGAATAAAAAACAGCCTTCTAGTTATTTCTTGTGAGATGTTCATAAATTCATTGTATATTCTTGCACTATCATATTTTTTACACTATAACTATATGGTTTATTTTTTGCACACAACATATATTGACATATATTCAAGTCACATGGACCAATCACTCGCATGACATCAGCAGTAAGATGGCTTCCTATGATGAACATTTTCTCCAAATTATTGACGGCACAATCTTTCCTCTTGACTAGATCCAATGTCATGGGACCCGTGGCCTCCAGATTCCTCTTGGCTAGTTAAGACAAAGCCCTCCATGGTTACAAATCTTGACTCACCACTGCGGTTACGTGATTTGTTGCCTTATATCTCTAAGAGGTGGAGACAGGGGAGCATTTTATTTTCAAATGTTTTGTCTACTATGATATCCTAGGGAAATACAAATGCCAAAGAGATTTATAAGGATCACTCAATGCATTTGTGTGTTGTCACTTGACCAAAGGTGCTTAGCTCTTTGCCTCACAAAGTAGTCACCCTAAAACACCAAGGCTTGTGGCAGACCTTGGGGACTATGAGATGAATTGACCTCTATCAAACCTATTCAAACCATTGAAGGTATTGTGAATCCCTTGGATGTTAGACATACAAACAGTGATAGATCGATAAGACATGTCCCACTCCACAAGCAACTATTAGGGTATCCCATCCTCTTTTTTCTCAAATTAGACATGGCGGATATATTTTTCTTCAATACAAAGAAGTCTACCACCCATCCCGTCAACTTTCTAATAGGTCCAAACAAAAGTGCATTACTCACATCCTCCCTACTTTTGGAGGCTCATCAGCCATGGATACTAGGAGACGTCCTTTACTTCCCTCACCATTTCCCAACCAGGACAACCCACTTACTGCATTCCATTCTCCTATGGACATTATCAAATCTCATATCATCTCTACCATGGTGGTCAATCAAGATGTCAGTCCTTCCTCTTCTTTGCCTCATAATACAAATTAGGAACACCCTTTTCCTCCAACCATGATCTCCATTAGCTTTATCTTCTTCAGTGATGGGTCTTCCTTTTCCCGTGGCTATTTTGCAATTACCATACTACATGAGATTGTCTTTTTTGAAATGATTATAATTAACCCGTTTGGGACCATCCTCTAGTTAGAATCTTTTCGTTGTTATGGTTTTAGTTTTGAACTTTTAGCCTCTTGTTTCATTTCGATGGTGGAGCTCACCTCAACTCTCTCACTTTCTAGTCCCATTGACTTGCTTTGGTTATTTATTGGCATTAATGTAAGTGTTTCCTTTCTTTATTGGAACATAAACCATATTTTCCCTCGATGGTTGAAAACTAAGGAACAAATACTGATCTAGTAATTTGGTACAATGTTATTGCAAGTATTTTGATGGGTCCATCCCCTAGATAGAATATTTTTGTTGTTCCACTTTTAGTTTTTAACTTTTAGCCTCTTGTTTCATTTTGATGGTGAAGCTCACCTCAACTCTCTCACTTTCCAGTCCCATTGACTTGCTTTGGTTATTTATGGGCATTAATGTAAGTGTTTCCTTTCTTTATTGGAACATAAACCATATTTTCCCTCGATGGTTGAAAACTAAACAACAAATACTGATCTAGTAATTTTGTACAATGTTATTGCAAGTATTTCAATGAAAGTAATAGAGCACAATGAAAAATTCCCTCAATTACTCAAATATGGCTTCCAGTTTATTGAATATCTACATATCACACCATGGTTCCCTCAATTGTGGAAAACTAAAAAACAAATACTGATCTAGTAATTTGGTATGATGTTATTGCAAGTATTTCAATGAATGTAATAGGGAACAAGGAAAATTTCCTTCGATAACTCAAATATGGCTTCCATTTTATTGAATATCCATAGATCACACCATAGTTCCAACAAAACTCATTTCCAATTTTTATAGTGACCCTAAATGCTGAGAATAGTAAACAAATTATGAAACAATGGTGCAAATGTTAAAAAAAAATGCTGAGAACAGTAAATAATTGGAGCACCTACACACCCAAAGGATGGAGTACACATGCAAATCATAAATAAAAATGGAGGAACAACACTTCCCCAAAATAGTGATTGTCTTGATTCGTGAAGAGATGGAAATTACAAAAATAGGAGGGATACCCCTATTCATGACATAAGGTTGCTTACTCCATAAGCTACTAACCTATGACAGGGGGGTTGCAGGGGTGCGGGGGTGCCAGGGATGTCCCAGCCACATACTGGGTAATCACCTAAAAGGCTAAAACTAATATGAAGAACATGGGCTTAGTGATAAAATAGGCTATAAACAGAATGCTAATAACACATGTCTACGTACCAATAAACCCTATTGTTTTAAACAAGATGGAGATCTTGGTGCAAAAACACCTTGAAATAGTTTGTTTTATTATCTTTAGATGATAGATCAACAATTTCTATTTGACTACTGGGTTTCACTATAAAATACCATACAATTAATTAATCTAAGCTGTCAATGTAAATATTTTCCAACTTACAATCAAACTTTTCTTGTGAAATACTCTTACAAATAGTAGAAATCTGGTTGTTTAAAATCTAAAATTATAATCTACAACATAGTAAAGTAGATTCATAATAATTGTTCAAAGAGCGCTTATATTATGTATTAGCCTTTAATCTTTGTGATATACACATGAAGAGAGGCCTATTTCTAGATTTTTAGACAGGACAAACTTTCCTATCATGCAACTATGTGTCACGGTTGTTTCATATGCATCACAAAAGCAAGAGTTCATCTATGTTAGTTTCTAGCCAAAATTATTGCTTTTATTAAATAAGCTACCTCAGGATATGTATCTTGGCTATTCCTATGATCATCTAGAATGTACAAGAAAACAAGCGAGTTACGTGCTCAAATGATAACTTCCTTCTTAATACTTATTGATGAGTACAATAGTTGAAAATAATAGTCAAGAAAACATTGTTGTCAACTTAACAGCAACAAAACAATTCTCCACCAAAGGTAGGTAAACGCAAAACCGTATCATTTATCCATCCAAGGTGACCTGCGTCTTTTTCTGAGCATGAACACACCCATGGGTGCGTGCATATCATGTCCATTGTAATGATCCTCTATTTCTCATTGCGAGGATATTTCTACATAGACTATTCTGTGTATTGTTTTTCATGTTCTCAAACAAATTATATAATAGGATCTTTCTTCTAAGGGCTTTGTTCTATGTTAACACTTACCATATTTAATTATGGGATTATGGAACACATTAGTAATCCAATTCTTCTCATCCCAGATGATATCTTCCCCAACTCCCTCCTTCCGAGCTTACAGTTGTATTGCATTTGCAGCCTACATCCATTATAAGTCTTTGAATACTCCATATTTTATCTATGTAGTTCATTTATTGTGATTGTCAAGGACTTCATCTCAGGCTTCCACGGAGATAAACTATGCACTACCACATCAATCAAATGATAAATGAAAATATGCTCTTGCTGAAAAATATGCTAAACACACTCCTCTAGATGCAAGTAGCATGCCTGTAATCAACAACTTTAGCGAATAATTTCAAATCAAATGTGAACAATAATTCAAGCTCATTATTTCAGGACAAGTTTACTCACAAAGCAATTACCAATCCATGTTTTATGGCTGCCTTTACCTTCATTGGATGTGCTTCTTGTATGTGTGGTTGGACAGATAGCATTCACTGGTTCAATGGCTTATAGGATTATTTAAGCACTTTACACCTTTAGAATCACTAATTAATGTGCTTGAATTATGCCTATTTGGATCACAACAGATTCAGTCAACTTCATGTATTTCTAGAAAGTGTTTGAGATTAACTTATAGAAGGTATGCAAACTTGCAATATCCCATCTCAGATAGGAAGTCTGCATACCTTCTACAAGCTAATCTCCAACACTATCTAGATAGAGTCTAGACCACATATGTCATTGTAAAAGGCATATACCCCAATCATCTGAACATGCTTAGTCTCAAGGGTATGTGACATTTATTGCACCCATGGCGGTTCCAATTTTTCTCTCCAATAACATAAAAGAAATTTTACAAGGGAGGAAGGAGGCAAAATTCCATTAACGCTTCTAACAGTTACGCAATAAGTTCAGGCAGCCTTAGAGAAATATTTAGCCTTTGACAAACTCTAGTTCATTTTGATGAAGATTCCTTAATAAATTTGCAATTTTGAAAAACCTAGAAGTAATTTTTCCTAAGCTATCCAAAACATGGAAAAGTCAGAAATTCAGCAATGAAAATGAATTTGTATTAGCACAACACATGGTGTCCAAATAACACCGTTCTTTAATAACTCACTTTACAGACCTACTCATTGTTTTATGTCAAGAAGCAAGAAATTATACCATCACTCGATGTCCACGCCGAGCCAACGCCTTTGGTAAAGCACCCGCCACATCACCCAATCCACCTTTATAAAAAATCCACCAATCAGACAGACTACTCCAGACACAGCCTAGTGTCTACCCAATCTAAACAGCTTACTGAGAAAGGACTAATTCCTATCCAAGATCCAAATTTATTTTCAATCCGAAAAAGGCTCGTGGGTAACTAATTGACATTAAGCTACCTCCTCAAAGAAGGAAATGAATAAGAAACAGTTAAAGATGACAAAAGCGAAATATGAATGACATTGTCAAGCGTTGAAGAAAATAAATGGTAAATACCCGTTTTGGACCAAGGAGCACACTCTGCAGCTACAATTATAACATTCATCACATTCGTCCCAGCCAATGGAGGGGGCTTTGCATCTCCCTCGACAGACACTGTTGCAATTTCAGCTCTGATATCAGTCTTTGCTTTTGGTTCTTGTTCAGTCTTAGAGCGGTGAAGATCTTTACTTTCCGGAACAAATGTGTGTGGCACTGGCACAACTGAGGATGTTGACAAATCTATTTTAGATGCATTAAATGAAGAAGGTGCAGAAGCCTGTCCTGAAAATTCCACTGCATCTGATGTCTTGATGTTAGGTAGGGCTTCTGGCAAGACTTCATTTTCAGAAAGAATTTCTGCAGATTCTATTGTTAACAAACTCTCAGAAGATCCCTTTGCATGCTTTACACTGACATCTTGTACCTTCGACTTGTCTTTAATCTTTTCTGATGTTTTATCTTCCTCATACCTTGCATCCGTCTTATCTTCTTTAATATTTTCTGATGCTTGATCTTCCCCATACCTTGCATCTTTCTTAAAAGATCGCCCCTGCTTAGCTTCCTTCAACGATGAAACAAGTTTACTCCGTTCTTCAATCTGTGAACCAATCTCAAAATAATATAAGTCAAAATAAATAAAATGTGTACTTAACAATTTGTATTGGTGAGGGAAATTAATTGTATGACTAACTAATTATTTAAGATATACAAATAATGGAAATTTATTAAAAATGCTAATTAACAGGTCTCCTTTTATGTGACAATATAATTCAAACACCCAGTTAATATAACATAAGGGTCGTGCTACAAAATACATTGAAGGTAAATGGATCGTAAACAATGAAAGAAAGAAGGAATATTTATGTCAATGAATGACTAGAAGAGGTCAATGGGGCCTGAATGTACAACCAATTACAAAGGCAAGGGGGGCCAAAAATGAGCTCTAACATCTAAAAGAAACAAGAAGCTAAAAGCACAATAAACTAACATTCTAACTAGGGAGAGTAAACCAAACAAATAATCATGTGAAAGGACCTATCGCCGGAGACGATAATGTCAATGGAGAACATGGCAAGAGGCAAGAGCTGGCCCCAAAGGTTAATATGTATCAAAATGCAAAGACATCAAAGGACCAATATCCTCAACAATTGCCAAAAAAGAGCCAATACAAGATCTGATAATATCTATAGGAAAATGTCCTAGACAAAAGGTCTCCATGAAAACAGTCCTAGGGTTGCAAAGATCATCCCTTGGAAACTCTATTGACATCCATTGCCAATGATTCTACAAAAGTAGAGAAGTAGCTGGTAAATTGTGCATCTTTCTAGATCTCCTAAAGTATGGGCGAGGATGAGTTGTTTACCCTCTACAATGAAGAACAACAATCCCAACACTTCTAGTGCAAGAAAAGGAGTATGGAGTTGCCCCGATAGTTTCTCACAAAGGAGGACACAACCTCACTAATCTATCACCATTAGCATGAGTAATTGTAGGCATCCAAAGGACACTGAACACTCAAAATAGCTGGGATAGGTTGCAAGGAGGCATGTAACATGGTAATCATGAGAGTACCCTACAAAGCCTGTTTTCTAAAGGTGGACACTTCTTGAAGCTAACGCAGCAAGCACCTTTATTTGCAGAGAAAGGTAGCAAGCTCCCCTTAATCTGTTTAAGAGTGCGTGTATCTCCCTCAAATCTCTAGTAGATAGGACATAAAAAATGTATGCTCCTTGTTCACCTTCTATAGAAAACAAACATGACAGATCCTATCATCATGGAGAATATCATGGCCAGTCTCGTTCGGTAATTGGTGGGAGAAAACACTCAACTAGACAAGAGGGATCCTAAGGCCTCAACGACACTTATTATAATTGGGGCAAAAGATGATCATATCAACTTGCAACAAACTTCTCATCATAAAAGGCCATCTAAGGCTAGGAGCCTAAAGGAGAGAGATCTAAATGGCCTAAACATTCTATCAATATATGTCCTTGTTAAATTCTTATTAGCTGCAGACTTTTTTAAGGAGATGAGGACTTAGAATAATTGAATGGAGTGAGCCAATTTAGGGAAACGCCAGCGGACTAGAAAACCACACTAGTGTTAGAAAAATAAGCAGTGTAGGGAGAAACAATCACAGTGAAAGCAATAAGAAATAAACAGATTCAAACGTATGCTCCTTGTTCACCTTCTATAGAAAACAAACATGACAGATCCTATCATCATGGAGAATATCATGGCCAGTCTCGTTCGGTAATTGGTGGGAGAAAACACTCAACTAGACAAGAGGGATCCTAAGGCCTCAACGACACTTATTATAATTGGGGCAAAAGATGATCATATCAACTTGCAACAAACTTCTCATCATAAAAGGCCATCTATGGCTAGGAGCCTAAAGGAGAGAGATCTAAATGGCCTAAACATTCTATCAATATATGTCCTTGTTAAATTCTTATTAGCTGCAGAATTTTTTAAGGAGATGAGGACTTAGAATAATTGAATGGAGTGAGCCAATTTAGGGAAATGCCAGCGGACTAGAAAACCACACTAGTGTTAGAAAAATAAGCAGTGTAGGGAGAAACAATCACAGTGAAAGCAATAAGAAATAAACAGATTCAAAACACATACACAGATATTACATGGAAAACCTAGTAATGTATCAGGTAAAAAACCACCAGAAAAGGTCTCTCAATATTTTATTACTCAGGAATAAATTCATTGTTACGTCAATGGCAGTCACCACGAACTACCTCCAATAATTACAATCATGCAAATTTACTATTCATGGGTTCCTTTTATAGAAATAACTCGTAGTACAAAACCACGTGTAGTACAAACCGTGTGTAGTACAAACCACATGTAGTACAAACCGCGTACTGTATTGTATGAACTCCCCTGAAAACATGTTGTACAAATGCCAAAAAATTCTGGCAAGGGCATTAGGGCTACAACTAGCCCCCCTGCGACCCCCTGCCAATTAGGCCTTTAGCCACACCCGGTGCATGCGATTCGAAGGGACTTCGTACGCTCGGGTCAACCTGCCAACCTGCCAGCTTGGTCGCTACCTGCTCACTCAATGCTGACTTCACATACAAACTAGTCTTTGTGTACCAACATCATCATTGTCCAAGGGGAGTTGTGAAAACTACCCACTGTAAAAAAATAAAAGGACTAAATATAGATCACCCATGGCTAGAGTCTATGGAAGTGGAAAATGGGCCTTAAAATGATCTCAAAACAAAGATTGAGAAAAAGACTCAGATCAATTGATGCATTGAAAACCCGTCTATTTACAACTATCATATGCTAGATAAAGATATTTTCAACCCTCTCAAAACACACCCAATCAATATCCCCAAATCTTGGAACCCAAATCTCAAACCCATATAGAACAGTTGCTTTAATTACAATGTCAAAGATTCACAACTTCATAGCAATGTCTTCGAAATGCATCTGAAAACAATTATGCAAAAAGAGAGGCATATCCCTTACAAAGCTATGACTGAGAAGCAAGCGTAAGTTATACATTTGTAAACTAAACCCCTTATGTATATGTTGGAATTTAAACGAACTCACGTTTGATATAAAACCCTTAGTATCACTAAGGTTAAGCACTACTTGTTAAACTCACAAAACCGAGCTAGAGCATATGTTGTATTTGCAAACCCTAATGAGATTACAAAATAAATGCCCCTTGAAAAGAAAAAGAAAAGTTACCTGAAACTCTTTAGCATAAATCCCCCTTTAATCTCAAAATCATTTCAATAGTGTTGCCTTTAAAAAGCTCATAATCCTTTTCCTTTATTCTAATATTCTTAAACGTCGTGAAAAAAGTCAAAAACATAGAGAAAATTTATTCCAGAATATGAAGATGAGAAGCTTTTTTTTAAATGATGTGGAGAAAAGGACTCTTTTTTGACGATGGTCTACTAGGGTATCTATTGAGATAAGTGGCAGACTTGAGGAAGCTATTAACAAGAGTTCAATAAAAAATTGCCTTAAGCATTTTAAAATGTTGGAGGTGTATGTTAACAGTTGTAGCTTTCCTCCTTTAAAACAATAACGCCCAAAAGAGCAATAAGAGCCTACCTTCACCACTAGTGTAGGCATTAACAAACCTCTTCTCCCAAGTGGAAATTCATTTTTCAACTTTCACAGGAATTCCAATGCCAACGCATACAAGATCTCAATCTTGAGATCAATGACCAGATCTTCCTAGGTGGCATTTTGAATAGGAACAAGCCTTCTCAGGGCCATGCAAAGATGTATAAAGGGTTATAAATGTCCCCCTCCCAAAGCACAAAAAAAGGTGATAAAAACCCTTGTGAAGATTAATGCCCCTTTACGATGCAAACAAAACCCATTAACTCGACTTCAACAATGAGAAGGTGAAACAACTACCCAATACAAAACATTGCTTAAGGGAACAAGAACCCCTTATACAAAGAAGACAATTATCGTGTCCCACGATTTGCCCCTTTTATATGAGTAATTGCTCCTTTAAAAAAATAATTAAATACGCCTTGAAATCTTAATAGGATTTTTTCTAATACAAAAACAAATGCTCCTTGAAAAGAAAAGAGAAATTACCTAAACCACAAATCTCCCTTTAGTTTAAACATCATTTCAATAACATTCCCTTTAAAAAGCTTGTAAGATTTTTCTTTTTTCCAATATCCTTAAACCTCACTAAAAAGGTCAAAAACCAAGAAGAAACTTTTATTTCATAATATGAAGATGAGCATCTTCTTATAAATGACATGAAGAAAAGTATATTTTACTATGACAATGGTCATCAAGAGTATCTACTAAGATAAGTGGCACAGTTGAAAAGGATATTAACAAGAGTTTAATAAAAGATCATCTTAAGCATTTGAAAATGTTGATGTATGTTCGTTGTTGTAGCTTTCCTCCTTTGCAATCCATTTTCCCAGCATCTTCTTATTCTTAACGAATGCAATTTGGAGATTTTTGGGTTTTGTGTGCTCAATGGAAAGGAGATAATCTACTTTCTAGTGCAATGGTGCTGAAGATCCACCCAAAGAACCAGAATTTGCACAGTAAGAAAAGAGGGCACAAGGGAATTTTCGAAAATTTTATTATCATAACCTTCACTCAAAAAGAACACTCACTTTCTTCTCCTGTGTGTTGCCTCTAAGTTATGGTTGTCATATTGTAGGAGGTTGCGTATACCATTTTTACCCCCCATACACTACTCACAATGAAGAAGTTGGCGTTGGCTGCACTGAATGTTGCAGTTGTCCTCATAGTTGTCTTAGCAGCCTGGTGGGTTGCACGTAGTGTGGCTCATACTCAGAGAGGGGAGCCAGTTTAGAAAATCAATTTTGAATGATGCCCAGTCTTCTATCCCTTCCCAGATCAAGGCGAAATATGTGTGCAATTGTGCCATGATTTGTGTTGTGCCTAACAGAGTTCCTCATCCACAACTTGGAGCAACAATTTTTTTATGGCTATGCGCTTTATTGATTTCATCCCTGAGCTGCTCTATACATTTTGGGAACCTTTTTGGTTGTATGCATGTAGAAGTATTGTGCGGCATGTCTAATTCCCATTACTTGATTTGTTTTCTTTTTCGTTGTCTTCCTGGTTATCCTTTATCATCTCCCCAAGTCCTCATGTTGTGAAGTCTAGTCCAATAGCTGGATCACAATATTCTTTGCCTATGTGATCACCTTTGTTGACATTTTCTTATACTCCAACAGAAAAATGACAGAATGGGAGTCTTCTTTCTATTTTTGCACATGAACTTTGATCACTTCCACTTTTTCTCTTATGTTCTAGTCTGATGTTGAATTTGTTACTTAGTGATCTGCAATTGATCAGACATCATTTACCCGCCAATCATGACTTTAACTAGTTGTTGATACTATTCTTTGATCACGTGCTTAACTTTGGCCAGTGTGTCCTCAAGAGTCTTATTCCTTTGGTGCAGTTGCAAGCCAGTGTTTTCAAGTGTAACCCCAAATGTTTATGTGCTCTCTATTTGTGCCTCCATCGAGAATTTGTCTACATCAAATGCAATTTTTTCTTGGAGGTTAGTGGTGGGTAGCCACACAGTTGGTTGCATATGTTGCATTGTGGTTCATAGATGTCCTGTGGACAACACAAATGTTGTCCTCTTATCTTTTTGTTGTTATAGGATCCAACAACCATGACTCCAAAGTGTCATCACCTTGTGAGCCTGACTGCCTAGTTTCTGATCCTGCAGTCTTTTGCTTTGAGGTCTTCTTAGTTTTTGCTTTTTGCGAAGTATCTTGGCTTTGGGTTGTTGGTTCTGCGTGTCCTTTGTGTGGTCCGCTCTTGTATCTTGGGCTTCTTGTGCATCTTTATTCTTTTCTTACGCTTCTTCTTGCGAGTCTTTTTGTTGTGCCTTTGAGCCCTTTTGTTTGCTTTAATGCCAAGGGTTTTACCGTCTCCCCAATTACTTGTTCTTCACCATCTCTTAATGGATTTGGTTGA
The DNA here is from genome assembly GCA_019776745.2 of Taxus chinensis. Classification (NCBI taxonomy): domain Eukaryota; kingdom Viridiplantae; phylum Streptophyta; class Pinopsida; order Cupressales; family Taxaceae; genus Taxus; species Taxus chinensis. Next base: position 216,422,652 of record CM034157.1, read on the forward strand.
TTCGAGTAGGTGGGAGATTGTGGCTTATCTAGTTGTGCACTGGTAGCTTCAAGAAACTGCTCCTGAGATGGCTGGGCTGGATTGTTGCGCAAACATAATGGGAGGGATGTAGGATACCCCAGGTGGATTCCATGGTGTTGTGGGTGTCTTCATAGTAGTGTGTGGTAGAGAAGTGATAATGGGAGGAGAATGAGGTGGTGATGTTGTGACTGCTAGAGGGGAGTGTCGGAGTACTCCAATTTGTGAGGGTGTGTGTGTAGTGGAGATGGACGTGGTGATGGAATGGGGGACAATGATGGTGGCATGATTGGTGAATCCGGCGGGGATGGGACTATTGTCTGTGAGGGGATGAGGCTGGAGAGGGAGGAGTGTTGTCAGCTCTTGTCCCGTAGCGATAGTTTGTTGTTTGAACACCCTTAAGTTTCTCCGAGCTGAAATTAGTGCTTCTTTTCCTTTCCTTTCCTTCAATCCTCCCTTTGTGTCACTTCCTTTATCATCTTCATTGCTTCATCTTTCAATTGTTCCCTCCATGCTCCAAAGGTGCGTCATTGTTTTTGCCATTGAGGCATCTATGTTAGGGCTTCCTATGCACCCTTGTGATTTTTACAAACCAATTTGAATGTGCTTGCCTATCGTAGATATTATTCTTTGCTCGACAGCTCAACATGCTTGTGCAGATTGTGGGTCGTGTGTGTAGAGCGATTTCTTCCCTTCTTATCAGGGGTTGTAAGGGCCTCACTGGTGGTTTGTCCAAGACATTTATAGGCACCATATATGATTGCAATTCTACTCCTGCAGGTGCACCAAAGACAGTTGCTTGCGCCACTGCATTACTCTTGGAACCTAATATCGACACACAGATGTTGGCATCAGTAGGAGATCAAAAACCTTTTTGGCACTGACCATGTCCTACATTTGTGCAATTTGCACCACTTTCCAAAATGTGACAATTGAGGGTTTGCTTTGAATAGAATCAGTGACCGGTGAAAAGATGAGAGTTTGCAGCAAGAGGAAGAGAGGGGCATTGTTTGCAAAAACAAGGTCCTTTTATGAGGAATGCCTTTGATCCGGATCCTAAGGGTCCAACACTCAAGATGAGAATCAAAAACCTTTTTGGCACTGACCATGTCCTACATTTGTGTAATTTGCACCACTTTCCAACATGTGGCAATTAAGGGTTTGCTTTGAATAGAATCAGCGACGTGTGAAAAGATAAGAGATTGCAGCAAGAGGAAGAGAGGGGCATTGTTTGCAAACAAGGTCCTTTTATGAGGAATGCCTTTGATCCGGATCCCAGGGGACAACACTCAAGATGAGGATCTAGATGTGTTGTATATGAATGCAGAAGCTATATTGCATAAGTTAGACTAGAGAAAATAATAGAATGGAACAGAAGATTATTTTAATTTGTGTGTTCTATGTACATGGTATATTCTTGAGAAAGATGTATGGCTGTTTGCTTTCTACTATTTCATTGCTATCTAATGTTACAAATATGCATACATGTACTACAAAGCCATGAGGCATAAAAACCATTATGGAAGTTGAACCACTTGGGATTCCATGTATAATTCCTTACCTTTCGATTGTTATGTGGTTTGGCCGCCAAATGTGCAAGTATGCTAACAAATTCTTTGGCATAATGCAGGCTTTGGATTGCCACTTGGCATGGCACAATGTGGCATGGAGTGCCCACTTGGCCAAAGGGGTTTTAGAGGTCCTTCGTAGGAGCTGGACTATGCGAAATGCTTGTTAGGTTTTGCGAATGGCTAGGTGAGATGGATGCTGTACATTGTTGGAGATGATTTGAGATGTAAGTGTTGCGAGTGTGATGCGATATTGCAAGTGATGTGCATTATTGCAAGATGCTCCAAAAGGTTGCAAGGTTCTCAAAAAATTGGCATAGCGAGTTGCCTTGTGAAAGGGGGGCGCTTCCCCTCAACCTTACACCGACTAAGACTTTGAAAAATACGTGCTTGCCTATTGAGTGTGTGTGTGGTGTTGTCTTCTAAGTTGTGCTGCATCTTCCTTGGTGCTGCGTTGAACGTGTATGGTGCAAGGGGTTGTGAGGTGATGCTCAATGCACGGATTTTATGCGGCATGTTGCAGTATAGGGTGTGCATGATGCAAGGAGATGTGCGGAGTGGTGCAAGTAACCAAGGTACTCAAGGAAAGAGTGCAAGGTTGCGTAGTTGTGTGCGGATTCGTTGCCGATTCTTGAGAAGCAATTGTCCCAATTGCATTAACTTTTGGATAGGGGGTGATGTAATCTTCTTAGTAGTTTGAACGGCATGATTATAGCATGGAATCACTTCAGCTATCCTCTTATCACCCATTGATGTGGTGACTCGTTGAGGATGATTGTGTACACATCATGGTGGCTATGCATGTGTGCATGTCCAAGGGCAACATCTCAGGAATAAATTGATGCCACATCACAAACTAGCTCCTCTTTGAAAGGATGGATAACATATGAGAAGTGGCATTGATGAGTGATGTGTATACTTTGGGTGTGGGAGGAACTAATCCATCCCAAATGGTATGGACGTGGATGAGGTATGGTTCATAGATCTGGTTGCATGATGGGTGATTTAGAGATGAGATTCTTCATGCTTCCACCATCGATCTAAAAAAACTAGTTGCTGCCCTTACACACACATGTGCAAATGGAACATGTGTTTTGCTTTAGTGTCTTATGCTGCTGGTGTGGTTGTTGTGTTGAGACAAGTAGCTTCAGGATCTGTTAGCACTTTTGAGGATGGCTCGTCTTCAAGATCCTTTGCTCCTATGTGCATAAAGAAGTTCTTCTGCACATGGTACATTGCGTTGGAGTGGTTGCGAGTTTTTGGTTTGTGGCACCATTTACCTATCTTCGACAATTGTTTCTTGTTTGAAGGTGTCTTCCTTAGTGCATATGATGTGTCCTTCTTGCCCTTCATTCTTTGAATCTTTCTCAATGATCATTACATAGCGATATGCTCCGCCCAACTTCTTGACCTTGGCCATGCTTCAATTTGGACCGAATTAGTGGTCTTAGGCCATTGTGGTACTTGAGGATTCTATGCTCCTCTAACTCAAAAGAGCCCAACTTCACATACAGGTCATGGAAGGCATCGGTGTAGGCTTGGATGGATTGGTAATGTCCTTCCAGTGTTGTTTCCACTGAATGTAACAGTCATCATAGACATCTTCAGCTTGAAGGCTTCCAAGAATGTATCCCAAGTTGGATAAGATTTCCTTATTGTCAAGTCTCCTCCCCACATAGTATGTGCTTGCCACAACTTCTTGACGAGCAAAGAAACTTTTAGAAGTGAGATCTCGATTCCTCTCTTCATCAGAAAATTCATTCATACAAAAGTAGGAATCTGTCTAACTAGATGCTTGCATAATCTACATTTATGTTTCCTTCAAACATAGGAATGTCTAGATTTACTTGCAACCTCGAGGGGACTCGACCACCAAAAGCTTTACCTGATGATGAGGTCAATGAAACCCTCATTTGAGGACTTCTGCAAACTAGTTAACACAAATTTCTGTTGTTTCATGAGTGCTTCTGTGACTTCATTTTTGATCATCATGTGTATCTCATCTTGAGTTGGTTTTGCCATTGGAACTTTGTTAAAACGACACGGTAGGGAGTATGATGGATCTCGTGGTTTGATGTCGAGGCTCAGGTACTCCAACCTTGTTTGATGGGACATGCAAGAGGAACCGCTCTGATACCAATGATCCGAATCCTTGACAACACTCTAGATGAGGATCTAGATGGGTTGTAGGCATACGCAGACACTACACTATTTAGTGAAACAAAAAAGAAATACAAAACTAGAACAGTAAATGTTTTCTATATATTTGTGTCTTTACGTGGCATACTCTCAAGGGATAGGTATTGTTGCTTATCTTCTATCTATCTACTTCCTATCTAAGGCTACAGTTGTGTACATATATACTACATGGCCGTGAAGGCACAAAAACAGCGTTATAAGTCAAATTGAACTATATGGGATTCCATGTGTGACTCTTCACCCTATGACTGTTATGAACTTATGTGAGTTGGCCGCCAGGCAGTGTGCACGGGATGCTGTCAGGTGTTTTCGAGTAACACATGTGTGCCCTAGATGTGTCACTTGGCCTTGTGCATAGCGATGTCACAGGGTGCCCACATGGCGCTGGTGAGTTGTTGCAGGTTTTTCGCAAGCATCGGGCTGTACAACATGTCTGCGAGGGACTGCAAAGTGCTGCAAGTGCTTTGCAGTGTTGTGAATACTTTGCAGTGCTGTGAGATACTGCAAGTGTTGTGCAGTTCTGCAATGTGCCACAAGGAGTTTCGTAGTGTTGTGATGGGCTGCAAGTGCTTCATATGTTATGAGTTGGTGTTTTTGTAGCTGATCTGTATGATCTCTGACGCTGTGCAGAGTGCACATGATGCAAGGAGTTGCAACATGAAGCTCAGAGTGCGGATGGAGTTTTCTGAGTCATGTGGGATGTTCTCAGGCACTGCACAGAGTGTGCATGATGCAAGGGGCTCCTCGCAGGTGCTTGCAGCAAGGATGGAGCCTTCTGAGTTGTGTGGCATGTTACCAGGTGCTGCGCAGAGTACATGTGATGCAAGGGGCTGCTCACAGGTGCTCAAAGCAAAGAATTGCACAGAGTTGCAAAAGTTATGAGGGCAATCAAGGCAAGAGTACAAGGTTGCACGCCTTTGCACAGATCAGCCTTTTCTGCTAATTAAAAATAAATAAAAGTGCACATAGTTTTAGTATTAAATATGCATTTAATGGAGAGTTTGTCTTCCCTCCAAAAGGGAAAGGTCGGTCTTTATTGAATATTGCACACTTGGGCCTTAGTTCTATAGCAAAGGGAGATTGCATTTCTTTAGAGGGGATGTTAAATGATGTTGAATTGATCATTTGATTTTCACTCCATGCTTGGAGTTTGGGATGCATGCCCATTAATGTTCTCTCTCTCTTGAATGTGGGAGTTATTGTGGTGGCTTGATATTCAATTAGAAGTGAGATTTTCATGAGATTTGCAAATTTACTTGTAGGTGATTCCCTTTCTAGCTTTGGCAAACTTGTTTAGAGTATTGGCGCATTGGGGATTTGAAGCATAAATCTACATGTTATTGACATGCATTGTGAAAGGATTTTATGGTGCTATTATAATCTGCTGGTTATTGCTGATTTTATTCTAATTATGGCGACTTGATCCTTGAGAAATCTTTTAGCATGTTTTAAGAGTGATTCATAAGGGATATTTGTAATCTGATCTGAGTTGGCTTAATTTTCTGAGTGTTGGGCAGCCATTGTGTGATGTTTTTGTCAAAAGTTGACACACTAAGAGCTGGAAATAATGAAAATTTCCCAAAAACTGGAATTTTATGCTAACCCTAGCGACTGGCTTAATTTAGGATACATTTGGGGGCTGTGTTTTGATGAGGGTTTTCGTGTGGGATAAAAATTCAAATCTTTAGTTCTTTGGAAATCTCTTGAATTATAGATTAGTTTGCACTTTATTTCACAGCAAAAGATGAAGTATTGAGCAAGTTATGAATTTTCCAAGTTTCAACGGGTTTTATCTACACAGTTTTCGATTTTCTTTCATGTGTAAAATTGATTTGCATGCCTTCTACTTATCCAAGTGAATTGTGAACTATAGCTTGTTGGAAAGCAAAAAATATTAAGAATCTTTTGGCACTGGTTTGATAGAAAAATAATGGATGGTGAAGGAGTTGTTAAGTTTTGAAATTTGCAACAATCTAGTGTATTTATTAATTAATTACTGCTGTAATTAATTTTAGATTTGAAGTGATTAATTTCCTAACTAGTTCTCACATCTAATCCACCACCTTGGCTCACTCCAACCCTTTTTGGGTTGTATTGAAGCTAACATTGGATTATTTGAGGTCGAACTAGGAGGGTTTAGTCCTTCTAAAGTGGATTTAGTGAATTAATTTGCATATCTGGATAATATCTCAATATCCCAAAAGGGGATATTACAGTGGTATCAGAGCTTCTTTCCTCTACATCTTGTAGGGAGTTTGTGTGGCAAAATCTACAAGGAGGAATAAGGAGAAATTAATTTCATAAATTTTAGAGTTGAATTGGTGCAGTAAATGTGTTGGGCGACCTATTTTTTGGGCAAAAATCTAGGGTTTGGTGTTGGCTATGCAAAATACTGGTTTTTAGATATTGCAATCCCTCATATTTTTGTGGCCCAAGTATCCAAAATTTCAGCTCTTTCCGACTTCCCTAGCCAAAGATACGGATTTTTGAAGTTATATTTTTCTGCAGTATTTCGGGTTTTAAAAATTAGATTTCAATTATTTTCATAAAATTCCTTTTGGAAAAGTTGCTCCATAATATTATCTATCATTCCCCAAAGTTTCATGCAATTTTGGGGTGTTTTGAGCAAGATATGCAATTTTCCTAAATTCAACTAGGGATAGTGACAAACTATTTATAGCAAGTCTCCCATTTTCAGATTTAGAAAATTTTCTATTTTGGCATATTCAGATTAGAAAAAAATATTTCAGACGTATTGCAATTTGTTGTAGGTAAATCAGAGCAGTTTTCTTCTTTTCCGGCGGGTATTGTTTTGCAGATTATGGAGATTGTCAGTGATGGAGGTTTGAGAACTAAGACTTTCTGCGGGTAATGCCTTGGGAAAAGGATCAAGAAACTTTCATTTGAGAAGAGTGTATTGCTCCACATTCTTGAAGAGATAGTGAGTTGTTTATGTTTGATAAAGCAATCTAATTATAGCTCTATGTTTTCAGTTGTAGCTCCTTTGGTAACACGCTTGGCTAGAACTAATTTGTTGAGACATGAGGAGGTGGATGTGAGACTTTTGGTCATTGCATGCATTAGTGAGATCACACGGATAGCAGCCCCAAGTTTGTCATATGATGATACTACTATGGAGGAGGTATATGAGCTTATGATTGGAAAACTTTCAAAAGCTTTAGGACATCACAAACCCTCACATTGATAAGAGGGTTAAGATCTTGAAAAACATGGCTCAAGTAAGGTCTTGCATTCCAATGTTAGATCTTGATTGTAATGACTTCATTTTGCACATGTTTGAGGTTTTCTTTGATGTTATATATGAGGAACATTCACATGAAGTAATGGATGTTATGTAAACAATAATGTCCCTAATGTTGAATGAGTATGAAAAACCTCCACAACCTTTGCTATACATACTCGTGGAAGGATTGGAACAAAAGGAGTCATGTCTTGCTGACTCCTTAACAAGAAGAGCTGTAAATCAATGTGCAAGCAAAGTAAAGACATTCATCCAAGGTATGAGCACTTTTTTTTTATGAATTTTTGGCATCTAATGATTGCATGGGTTTGAACGGATGCAAGGAGAAATCAGATTTGGTTGATGGGCATGAAAAAGATATTAGTGTCAGGCATATGCATGATTAAGGATAAATGATGGCAAGGGAACATGTGATGGAAAAATCAAATTTGAGGGGAGTTGTTCAACCCCACCACGAGCCATTTGAAGGGCAAGGAGAAGGCATGGTCAATGACCTCACCATAGAAGGGTATACTCATCCTCATATAATACATCATATTGTGTATACTTCTATGTGGCAAATAGAAGAAATCTTGAAACATTCATTGCAGTTGGTAATAATCTTTTGATGTTTGACAAATTTATTAGTGCCTACCAATTGCATCAAGTTGAACATGAGTGCAAAAGGAGCAGGTTTTCAAGAAGACTATGAAGATGGTTGCTTGTGAAAAGGTATGCTTATGAAGGAAGGACATCATGGAATATTTATAGTAATTTGTACTTTCGCTGTAATTTTCCGATTCTATTTATGGGCCCTAACGGGCAATTGAATGAGGTATTGTCACCCAAGCATGAGTCTCATGGATGTCCCAAGTCATTACCCACCAAATATGAATGCTTGTGGGGAAGACAAAGAGGAAATTTAGACAAGGATTTCTACCCTAGTGAGGAACTAAGTGTATGTTCCAAACTCAACAATTCTGAGTTTTGTAAATTGGGAGTAGCCCAAGGTATGGAAAAAAATTTCTTGTTTTATTTCCCCTTATATGTTGACTTTTGATGGGTATGATTTTGAGCATGATAAGGGAGATGGAAATCCACCTGGTGCAACAAGGAGTATATTGGTTGCATTTTTGTTGGTACTCTTGCATAAAAATATTGTGGGTGCATACGGAGCATGAAGGAATTCCCACCTGCCTGTCACTACCAAAAGTGATATATCACTCTTCCCAATGATGGAAGCCATAACAATAAACTTGCTGGTCCTTATGAGGAAGGTTCATCATTAGAAGACACAAAGGTATGATGATTTCATGTGTTTTGCCCCCTATCATAAGGGACAAGTCATTGGCACAAAGTAAGGTACTTCTGGTTCCTTGGTTTATCTATGATAAATTATTCATAAATACATGCATTATATTTCAGCTCTCTCCTTTCTTTTTGAGTATAGAAGAAGAGAAAAATTGTGGTGTTATCAGATGCACAAGCAATTACTTCATGTGGTAAGGGGATGCCAAAAAGAAATAAGCAGGTTTTGTAAGGTTTGGTTCTGGATACAAGAATATCATTTCATTTTCTTTGTCAAATGATGTTAACTCCTATCTCTAGGATTGGAAGACTTGAAAGAAGGACTTGGCATCACATGGACTACACTTTGCATAATTAAGAAGTTCATTTTCAGATTTTGAGACTACAGTTATGTCTGATCCATTTGAGTATTTGGCATTGATATGCTTCCAAAGGTCAAAATCAACCAAGGATAGGTATTGGGTATGTTTGGTTGATGTTGCTTGCATGGCCACAATCTTTTGGGCTTCAACACAAAAAGTATGAGAAGTTTGACCGAAGAACATGGTATGAATTTTTCTTAAGGCATTTCATTTTCAGGTGTCCATGTGGATAATTTTTGGTTTGTTATGATTGAGCCTGAAATTTCTATAAGTTCCCTATATGCTAAAAATCATTTTTATTCACTAGGTTGATGATCATTCTATGTTGTTGGAAAAAAATGTCTGCAATTATGTTAACTGTTGTCCTCTCATTTTTTATGGATAATTAGATGGACATAGATGGAAAACTCGCCAAAAAAACTTGCAAAACGGTTAAATCACCCAAAACTCGCCGATTCCAGGAAAAAAAAACTCGCCAAGTTTTGGCGAGTACTCACCAAGTTGACTTGGCGAGTACTTGCCAAAACTCGGCGAGTTCGTGGGTAAAACTCGCCAGACGCGGTTTGCAAACACAGGACACGGTTTTCACACGCAAAAAACACTGTTTTTACACGGTTTTGGCTCTTTTTAAGGCCCTCTACTCCCTCATTGTCACTCACACAACCATTTGAGCTTGCATTGCTTGTGTTGAGTGGATTTTGGAGCGAATTCGAGGAGAGAATTTGGAGATTTGCATTTGGAGGTAGGGTTTTTTTTTTTTTTAATTCTTTGAAGTTTTTCCAAATTTTGTGTATATTATTTAGGTTTTATAGATTCCTATTGTGATTCTAAATACATGTAATGTAAAATCGAATGCTTGTAATTTTTTTATACTCATTTGCAGCCAGAGGTATGTATTTTTTTTTTTTTTTAACGCAAATTCATTGTAAATTAGTTAAATTTTATGTATGTGTATTGTAATCGATTCGTTGTGTAATTCTAAATACATGTAATGTAAAATCGAATGCTTGTAATTTTTTTATACTCATTTGCAGCCAGAGGTATGTATTTTTTTTTTTAATGCAAATTCATTGTAAATTAGTTAAATTTTATGTATGTGTATTGTAATCGATTCGTTTTGTAATTCTAAATACATGTAATGTAAAATTGAATGCTTGCAATGTATTTTTTTTATTTACGCAAATTTGTTATTCAGGCACGTTTTGTTTTTAAAATTAAATTAAGTTTACGTTTTCTAATTTTTTAAATGTGCATTGTGTTGCAGATTAGAGCTTAACAATGGCATCAGGCTCGGCATCAGGTTCGGCATCTGAATCACTAGCAGGGACCGTTCCTCTGAATGCCCGTTCCATAGCATGGAAGTATGTTGTACGTGGAGCTTGTGAGGACGAAGTTTTTTGCACTTTCTGTAACAAAAAATGAATGGAGGCATCAATCGTTTGAAATATCACCTTTCAACTATTGTTTGCCGAGATGTTACAGTTTGCCCCAACGTGTCGGAAGAGGCAAAGCGAGAGATTAGAGCAGAGCTGGCAGAGTTAGAGGAGAAGAAACTAGAGAACGCAAGGCTGAAGGCAGCCATAGCACAAGCTATTAGACCTGGGGCTGCAATGGAAGAGGATTTAGACGATGATGCGGCAACAATTGTGGGCTCTACTCGTGGTCCACGCATACGAAGAGGAAGAGCCGGAAGAGGCACATCTTCATCGAGTTCGAGCAAAGGCATACCGAGTTTTTTTGTGGCAAGGAACACACCTGGAGCACAACCTTCATTGGAAGGTACAGTCTGGAACAAAGATATGCACGAGGAAGTGGATAAAGCTTGTGCAAATTTTTGGTACTACAACAACCTGTCGTTCAATGTGGCAAAGAGCCCATACTGGGAGTACTTGGTGACAGCGTTGACAGTTGCAGGGAAAGGGTACAAGGCACCCTCTCCAAAAGATTTGAGTGGGAAATTACTTGAGGGTGCAATTGCAGATGCCACTACCATGCTAGAAGAGCACAAGAAACAATGGAAAAAATTCGGATGCACCATTCTTTCAGATGGGTGGACGGATGGAAGGAACCGCACCCTTGTTAATTTTTTAGCAGCTTCAAACGGTGAGATGGTGTTTTTAAAGTCTATTGATGCCTCTAACATAATAAAAAATGCAGAGAATTTGAGTGTTATGTTAGAGACAGTTGTATTAGAGGTTGGTGTACAGAATGTTGTGCAAGTTGTCACAGACAATGCAGCAGCATATGTGGCGGCTGGGAGACTACTGCAGGAGAGACATCCATCACTCTTTTGGACTCCTTGTGCAGCTCATTGCATTGACCTTCTTTTGGAGGACATAGGCAAAATTGATTGGGTGAGGCCGGTTGTAGAAGATGCAAGATCTATAACGAAGTACATATACAATCACCCTTGGGTTCTGAGCTTGATGAGAGTACACACAAAGGGGAAAGAACTTGTTCGAGCCGGTGTCACAAGGTTTGCAACTAACTTCTTGACGTTGCAAAGTATTTCTAGTTTGTTGACACCTTTGAAACAAATGTTTGTGAGTCAAGCATGGCTAGACTCACAATATTCAAAGAAAGCTGACGGAGAGAGGGTTGCAAAGATAGTTTTTGATGATATCTTTGCAAAGAGAGCTATAGAGATCATCAAGGTAATTTCAAACTTCGATTTATATTTCATTCCTTTATTTTAATTTGTTAAATTATAAATATTAAATATATTGTTCTACTTTTCACTTTTTTATTTCATTTCTAATATGTATTGTAACTTGTAAGTTTGCAATCTTACATTTTAATTTGTGTGTAGGTGTCAGAGCCGTTGGTGAGAGTTTTGCGTTTGGTTGATGGGGAGCAAAACCCCATGGGGTTTGTATATGAGGCCATGGATAGGGCCAAAGAGTCTATCCAAAACTATTACAGGGGGGATATCGTCAGATATGGTCCCTTTTGGGAGATTATTGATCGGAGGTGGAACAATCAACTCCACCAACCTATTCATGCAGCGGGGTACTACCTCAACCCCAAGTATTTCTACTCTGACAGCTTCACAGATGTGAACGGAGAGGTTATGGAGGGCCTTTCAACATGTATTGAGAGGATGATACCAGATGTTGAGACGAGGGACCTCGTCATTTTAGAGCTGCAGAGTTACAAACATGCTAGGGGGAGACTCTTTTCTTCGGTGCTAGCTATTCGAGGGAGAACCACACAGTCACCAGGTAATAAAAATTAGAATGTTTACCAAGTTACTTATTAGTTACATATTTGATTTTATTAATTAATTATAAATTTTTGATTATCTTGTTTGTAGGTTCTTGGTGGGAGGATTGGGGAGGGAATACCCCAAATCTTCAAAAGTTAGCCCTCAGAATTCTATCTCAACCTTGTAGCGCTTCTGGATGTGAACGCAACTGGAGTTTGTTTGAGGCCATTCACACGAAGAAGCGCAACAAGTTGACTCAAAAAAGGCTCAACGACTTGGTTTTTGTGCAATACAATCTCCGGCTTCGCACAAAAAAAGTTGAGGCCACATCAGAGGAGCTCATTGATTTGGATGAGATAGATCCATACAGTGAGTGGACTGGGCAAGAAGAGGAAAACCCTGCATTCACAGCAGACGAGATTGCTTCTTTTGAGAGGGAGGCTATGGAGGGAGAAGCACTAGCAGGACTCCGAGGAGATATTGGATTGGATGACATCTTTGGAGGTGATCTCCAACATGTAGCAGAGGAGCCACTAGCACCACCATCTAGTTCCATGATCGAGCCAGATTCGCAGCCTTCTAGGAGGAGCGTGGAGACGCAGCCGAGTGTGGGGACTAGTAGAGGCACTAGACCCTCTCCCTAATTTTTCTCTAGATTGGGGAAGAGGAAAATGTAATTTATTGTATATTGTAACTTGCATAGATATGAAATTTATGATGATATTTTTCAATGTCAATCATCATAAATTCATATTACTTATCAGCCGGTTGTCGTATTCGCATGATGATGCGATTTTGTATTGTATTTGTATTCAAATCTAATAGAAAACACTTCTCCAACATTTTATGGGCTCATTTGATACATTTTGTAGCTATGTGTTGCTTAAAATTTATGTTTTTTAAAGAAATTTGAGTATTTTTTAAGTTGCCGAGTATTCCCGAGTATTGGCCGAATATTGGCGAGTTTTTTTTTTTGGGGGTCTGGCGAGTTTTTGGTTTTGGCGAGTTTTCCTACTATGGAACTTAGGACTACTCATATTCCATATACATTGTTCCTAGTTTTGTCACTAACGATTGAACAACCTTGTCATTTAATAATACTTTCAGTATTTAATCCTAATGATAAGCCTATGCCAATAAGAAGGAAGATAAAAGTGTTTGAAGGGTGTAGTCAACAGGTAAAAAATATCTTGATGCTTGGCCAAGAATAAAGCCTAGGCTAGATTTTATGCATAGCTAAAACCTAGGCAGTCATGAGATAAATATCCTTCATTTACCGGTGAGGCTCCCGTGTAATTTTGTTTTCAATTATGTTTACTAATATCTATCTATGTGGGTTTTACTTTAACTGCAAAGCTCATGAACCATAGCTAAGCAATTCTGCAGCAAGTAAGCAGCTGTAAAGAAATATTTGCAGAAGGGGGAATAGTTGAATACGGAAAGAAGAAGAAGAAGATGTGTAATCCAACCAATAGTTTGCAGAGTTGGTCTCATACACATAGATAAAACAAATAGATCTCACAATACAGAATCAAAGGAAAGGAAAGCTTCTAATCTAAATCTTAGATAATGCAAAGTTTATCTAAAGATCTACACAGAAGTAAGAAGCCAATGCACCGTTGACACAAAGTTCTCTGGAAATCTGCCTCTGTTCAATTCCTCAGCTTTCAGAAAAGATATCAAGGGTTTCAGCACAAAGTCTGGAACTCAAGAATACTGATTACAAATTTTGATCCTTTAACCGTAGGTTCTTCTTCTATTTATAGTGTATAGAAGGAAATTACAAATAGGAAAGCAATAACTGAACTGACACATGCGGAAGCTATAAAGAAAACAACTGGCAATCTTTCCCCTGAAATTTCTCTCTACATGACATGCATCTGAAGACTAAATCAAAGCTTTGCATGTCTGCCACCTATTCTCAATTAAGGACCTTTTCAGATAACTAAAAGTAATGGCTTTTAACCAATTACTTTAGTTTTACAATTTTGTCTGAGAAAATAAGAATAAGAGAAAGAAGTGAAGAAGAAAGACAATATGTCGGCCGTCATACTCTACGCTTTTTCTTTGTTCTGAAACTGAATATACTTGTCAAACATGTGACTCAGTAACTTCCCATCTGCTTTAGCAACCGCTTCTTTCTCAGTCTTAAACCGCAGCAATCCTCTGGACAAAGCAACAGTGTTAGCCTTTACCTTCTCTAAACCAGGCCCATACCCCTCAATATCTGCATGAAGCTTTATGAGTCTGCCAATTGAATCTAACGTGAAAGGCATGACGGCTTCATCAATCTTCTTCTGCACAACCAGAATAAATTCCTCACGGGAAGCAGGCAATTCATCTGGAATGTTCTCTGGTACTTCCCCCATCTCGTTTTCCAGCAACTGCATCCTCTTCAGCATAAGCTTGAGGATCTCCATGTGGAAGGAAACTGCTATCTCTAACTGCTTCCCCTTTTCTATCAATCCATCAGGTACAATTTTCTCTGCAATTAGCACATCCTCTGGCAATGAATGTATCTTAGCTAAGGTATCCAGATGACTTTCAGCAACTATGTTCTCATCTTCTATCCTTGTCATTAGTTCCTTTAGCTGAGATAATGCCCTGTGCATATTCTCCAAGCCAGTTGGTATTCCCTCGAACTGCTCTGAAGCTTGGTGAATAATTTGCTCTTTCCATTGAGCAATAGCTTTGACCTGGTTCCCTGCATCTTCAATCTCTTCAACCAAATGGCTGCATACCTGTTCCTGCACTAACACGGGCTGAGAAGAAGGTTTAGCAACCTTAGTGATGATCTCACATAACTGGGAGATCTGCATCTGAAGCTTATCTTTTTCTGCCTTCTCCTTGTCAAGCTTAAGGAATAAAGCGTCTATCAGTGTCCGTGTATCTTGCTTTAATCCTTCCGTGGTGATTTTCCCCAATGGTACTTTAGTCACCGATATGTCTGCAGCAGTTAGCTCTCCCTTTTGTTTCCCTTCAGCTGGAACTGATAATTCAACGAACTTCTGCCCTGATTCTTCAATAATCAACCTTGAAGTTATTTTAGCAGCTTTAGACCTTTTGCCTCTACCTTCCAAGCTCATAAGCAGCTGCAAGTCTTCCTCTTCCAAGTTGATTTCTTCTCTAGCCTCTGGAACTGACTGCAGAGCCAACCAAGATGAGAAATTGCTCTTTGGGGAATGAGAAGTCACCGAATGTACCACCATCTCATGCTCTAACTCTACTGCATCCGAATTCACCACAGTGTTATGGCTGCCCTCTTCTGAATTGTCCAAAGACAATGCTCTCTCGAACTCTGCCATTTGTGCTTTCAACTTCTCCGCAGGGGGAGGTGAAGATCTGGGTGGCTGAGGAACAAATACGAATGATGTTGGATTCAATGGTGGAATAATAACCTCTGTTTGAGGTCTTGGAGCTGCGGAAGTGATGTGAGTTGACGTTGGAGAAGCTTTGTCTGAAAGTGGCACTGGTATAATGGATGTAGGCTTGCCTTTTTTCGATACCTGAGACTTCTTGTACACTTTGAGCTTCTCTGGCCTTCTGCTACTCTCACCTTCGTGTTTTCTTTTGTTGGAATCCCCTGCAACAAAATTCCCTGTGATTTGGTTCATCAAAGCCTCGTCCATGCAATACCCTTTGGTTAACAACCAATTTGAAGTGTTAACCAGAACTGCGGAAGACCTTTCTTCAATTGTATGACAACCGCCTACACTTTCCTGAAGAACAACTCTATCTCCTCCCATTTGATGGTATGTGTCAAGTACCACATGCCCATCATCTGCGAGATTTGCAGGTATCCGTGCTAGACCATAGTCAGAAACCTGTTGCGCTGATAACCTGCTGAAATCTCCCTTTCTGACTTCGTATTCGCTCCTGCACTTCATCCAAAAGTCTTCAAGTGAAGGAACATGTGAGTATTCTTGGGAGACCATCCTCTTTGCTATCCCATATGGGTCAAAGTTCATCCGTGCTAGGAAGAACTCATGCTCATACCCAACAAACATTTCTGCTTCAATTCCTCTGGCTTTGTGGATGCTCTGGCAACTATAATGACCCACTGTGACTGGAAAGCTACCTGTAGACTTGTGTCGTTTTGACTGTAAGTCATGCAACTCTACGAGCTGCCTGCACAACTCCATGATGACCCACTTATCACTCGGGTATCTTGGCAACTTAACTGGTTCCCCTGAGAAACCACTCACCCTGAGATATGTGAAGTCCGCAAACTGGATGAAGATACAACCATGTTGGGAGACAGCTTGCCAGGCCTCTTTGCTCACTCTGCTGGTCTTCAGATCACTATTTAACTTGCAAATGAATCCGTAGAAGAATCCATCGTTAACCACCCTGAAATCTTTGTAGCATTCAGGAACTGTCAACTGCGGGAAGCACTCATAAATAGGATCTTTTGACAATATGCCCCGTCTATCCAGTTTGGAAAATATCCCCTGAGAAGTTGTTGCATATACAAGGTATGAAGTCATTTTGAAGTTGAATGTCCGCCTCACACTTCGGAGTTGCTCGCTGATGTTGTCACTAATGATCTCCGCCCAATTAATCATCGAATCAGCTCTGTTGATCTCAATGGTTCTCACAAAGGCATACATCCATGAGCGGAAGTTATTGGTATTGGCTTCCCCATTTATCCTGCAAAGCAATTTGGTGATATCATCAACTTCCTGCACAAGATTGGATCGTGGAAGAGTCCTCGGGAATTTCGATGGTGATCTGGGCTTCTTCATGTATCTGTTGTTCATTATACCCACGCAATCTGCTTTGTGCTTTTCCCATCTATTGTTGGCATCCTGCATGCTAATTGCAATCACCACTGGCCGTGCCGGAAGCTTAAGGCAATAATTAATAAATTGTGCATCCAACCTGATTATTGTCTTCCCTGCAACATCTCCGATTGTCCTAGAAAGAGGATGATAAGACCTTGCACACTCCACAACAAACTCAGGCAATTGAGCTGTGACTGGAAACGCTGAAGCTTGAATAATCCCGCTGCTTTTTATTGCCCGCATAAGAGATGATCTACCAATGGCCTTGGATCTGTCAATCAAATCAGTGATAGGTTCAGGGCCCATGTCTGTATCATTGATTTCGGTAAGCCTGGAAGTCATGCATGATTCTGCTGACCCTTCTCTTTCATCATGCTTCATCATGCCTGGAATAATCTTTGTCTGAAGAGCTCTTTTTCTTTTATTTTTGCCAGAATCCCTTGTAATTGGATCAATTTGTGCAGATCCTGCAATTTCTTCTGATTCAGAAGATATATTCAATGTATCTGGCATTGATTTTGACTTCTTTTCACCAATATGAGCACCTGTGATGAATACCTGCAATTGATTCAGACAAATATGGAGTCCATGGCATGAATACTCAATTTTTATCACCAAAATCTGCTTATAAAGCCTGCTGCCCTAAAATTTGAGACTTTGCTTGCATGCTAAGCAAGCTAAAATATTATTTAATTCACCTGGGCACTTATACCAACATGCAGATGCTTGGAATAATAAAAATAAAGCTTCTCCAACCCTAGGCGCCAAAACTGGAAGCTTCCCGGCAATGGAAAATACTTTTTAATGCAAAACACTCCTTTTGGCACCAAAATCCTCTAGGACAGCAAGCTCCATCAAAAAGAATTAATTATCTCTTCCTTATGGCATCCCATGCTTATATAGCTAACTGCATGCTATTTTTAATAATTGCTTTCTCCTATTTTTGGCAATTATTAATAATAAGCCATGTTCTTTCTCTCAATTTGGGCGCCCAAGTTTGCATGCTTCTGCTTGTTTTTTTATGAAATTCTTTTATTTATTTTTAGCATGCATCTTTGCCTTCTCTTTAGCTCATCAAGTTGCTTTGACTTTCCTCCTATTTATGGCGCCAAACTTAGCTAGAAATAATAATAATAAATATCATTTAATGCATGTAATCATGCCAAGATGGGTCGCACTTTTTGGCTAGAGGGTGTGCTAAAAATAAGAAGTCAAAGTAATGGGAATTTTTACCCTGCCAGGCAGCTCCAAAAATCCCATCCTTCACTTAAGTGATTTGTCTTTAGTGATGGGAAAAAACAACCTGCTAGGCAGGCATAAAATTCCCACCTGCCTGCCACTACCAAAATTCCCACTGGCAGCTTAAATCCTTCCTTCCAAAAAGTGTGACTTGCATGCAATAGAGCTTCTTTCTCAAAAATGTGACTTGCATGGGTGAATAAACTTCCTTGATGGGAATTCTTACCCTGCCAGGCAGCTCTAAAATTCCCATTGGTACTTTAAGTGATTTATCTTTCATAATGGGAAAAAACAACCTGCCAGGCAGGCACAAAATTCCCACCTGCCTGCCACCTCCAAAATTCCCATTGGCAGCTTAAGTGACTTGACTTCATCATGGGAATTTTTACCCTGCTAGGCAGGCATAAAATTCCCACCTGCCTGCCACTACCAAAATTCCCATTGGCAGCTTAAAGCCTTCATTCCAAAAAGTGCGACTTGCATGGGAGAAGCTTATTTTGCTTAAATTCTTCCTTTTTTGTCAGAAGTTAGCACTCCATGATCAATTTCTTCCATTGTCTGAGGCCATGAATGACTTCCAGAACTTCCAAGAAAATAAACAGGCTATACAAAATGAACAAACGGATCAAGAGGAATTTAACAGACAGACTGCGGAGAAAACCGAAAACAAACACAAAAGAAATAAATAAAAATGAAAAACGTTGCCAGAAGTTGCAGACAATTGCTTTGCCGAATAACTGGTTAGTAAAAACTCATCCCTGGTGAATACCCTACTGAGAGGCGGGAATACTGGCGTGCAAATCTTCAGCAGGGTTCAATTGCAGCACAATTTATTTTAAACAGAACTTTATTTATTTAATAAATAATTAAATAAAATTCTCGCAGACAAAACCTGGCGGAGGGATAAAATGAGTTTTAGCATCTGGGTATTCGTCGAAATTGGCTCATATGATTCTCTGGGAATACCTTAAGGCAATGGAAACAACTGCAGGCAATAAAAACACAAAACGACCCGTTACTTTGAAAAGAACAAAAATTTTAAAAAGGGGTAGTCCCAGATTTCAGGGTGAAATCTCAGGGACACCAGGAGGAGAAGGTAATCGTGGCTAATGCCATTGTTAGAGTACTCAATAGTTGGAATGAGAATGGGAGAAAAGACCATGATGTGAACACAATTATTGTGGGGAGGAGGGAGGATGTGGTTGTCGTTGATTCTCCCCTTCACGCACGTATGATCCGAGTTAATTATTTCATTTTATATAAGATCGAAAAACCTTAACATCATGACTTGAGGCCTCACACCACATGCAAAATGGTACAAGCTCACCAAATGAGTTTGTGGTATTCTTGACAATGCTAGGAGAAAAATATTTCGTATGATGATTTTAAGAGTGGTTCTATGTTTGGAGAGATAACTAGAGAAACCAACGTGGTTAGTGGCTAAAGGTATGAGTTGCAAGGAAGATACAAGATAAGAGATTTAACTAAAGGAAACTTATTGGTGTTATGTTCAAGATTTGGTTGGAGAGGGAGTTCAAGAAATGAGAGATTTGATGGATGAAGACATGACGAGTTTTGGTTTAGGTTCCAATGTGATAAGGGAAGCAACATGTTCCTTGTTATCAATCAAGTCATTGTCTTTGAGCTTAAACTCTTGGATCTTAGAGTTGGTGTGCAATTAAATGCGGGTAATATTGCTATTATAATTAAAGGTAGATTAAAAGGATTATGGGAAGATGCATTGATGAAGGGTCCCCACTCGTCAAAATCTCTAGCATTGGAATTAGGTGATAAGGATTATGTGGAACACGCGTGATGAAGGGTCCCCATTCGCCACAGTCACTAGAGTCAAAGGATTATTGTAATGATTGTAGGTATCATAGGATCTCAACATTTTTTCCTTGTGCATCAATTTATTTTTTTGAGAATACGGTTGCAGGGAAGGAGGTAACCATACAATGATAAAGCTAGAAAGATACGAGGTTTTAATATTAAGGTTTATTTCATTGATCTCGTCATTATCAAAATTGAGGATTTTCTTGGATTTTTCTTGAAAATCAAGATGTCCACTATATCCTTAGAAGGAATTGATGGGATGATTTAAGTAATCTCTAAAAGGAGCACAATATAGTTTACCCGTGAGCGAGAATTTTAAAGATCCCATGTTGTTTAAATTGTTGAAAGATCCACAAGTTCGTGTCACCCTAAATTTTATACATGGAACCTTATGTGAGGGAATTTAACATATTAACACATAGATGAAGCAATGATGCAAATCAATGTGTCCATGGTCAACCAGATTGTTATAAGATAGAGTAAAATTTGAAGATAATAACTTTCACTCTAATGGTGTGAAGAGGCACATTGATGGGTAACCAAATACAACCCAACGAGGGAATATTTCTTCGGGTTGTACCCTTGGCACTGTTTGTGGGTTAATTTTAGGTTATTGGTTGATAAGATCCCTTCTGAATTGCACATTGCTAATCTTGATGAAAGTGAAGAGGGGAGGGTCTTCAACACAAAAGCAAGACGTTTTCTAGTATCATAGAGTTGATGGGAAATCAAAGAAATAAGGTTTGATCCGTTGTTATATTAGTTTTAATAGATAACTCTTCACATTGTTGAAGTATATTATCATCTGAACAATGCAAGAGAAACTCGTACCCTAAAGCTGGTGGATATGGGATATACATGTCGAATATGTGTAATGTCAAACAATCATAGTGTTTAGGGGAGGTCCATATGAGCAAAAAGGGGGATTTTTCTTATAAGATTGGAAATTTTCATGATTGGATCCTATTTATCCAATGTAGGTTTTGAAATATTGGTCTAAACCTAAGGAATTTTATTCATAATAATTTCTGGAGAGGCATAAGACTCATGATGGAATCAATTTTTTATTTTTGTTAGACTGTAGAACATCAACCATGCTAGCTAGCTCAGGAAATTCTTGAAAGTGCATTGACCTTTTAGAAACATGATGACTAATGCAATTAGAAGAAGCACAGTTTGTAAAAAATGACATTGGCCATGTAGTTTCAAGCATGGCTGATGCAAATTTGATACCAGAACAGGCAGTGTCCTTCAGAGTGAGTGCAAATAACCTGAAGTTTCTTTAAGGAAGTTTGACCCTTAGGATAGGCCTGAACAGTCATGCAATTATCAGGATGGGAAGTTGGATACAATTGATGCAAGCTATTACTCTTTTCATACCATGTATGTTAACGATATTTTTTGGTGTTGTGACTAATATGAATATAAATGGTTTCAATGGTGTTAGTTGAATTTTTTTAATTTTTCTTATCATAAGCATTATGGCCGGATGGGTGATTGAGCAGTTGGTCTTACTTTTGCCACGTAAAGTTCTTTAAAATTCCGCATATTTAAAGTATTTTACAGTTTGAATGGCGTGAATGCAATTTGTCCCCGAAGCCCGAAGGCTAGGAATCCTCGGAGAAGTATGTCCTAGTCTCAAGATGAACTCTAAGTAGCCCTCAGGACCCCGACCCGGATGTTATTTACTGCCAGGCTTTACCCAAAGAGTGATCAAAAGGCAGTATTTCTCCAGTACCTGAGAAGAGATTTGTAGCGAAATTCATAAAGTGAGTGACATTTCGGAGACCGGGCCCCGATGTACTTCTGTTCAGCTTTGATGTAATCTCCGAGTTTTGTTCCGGGCATGGCCGTCCGATCGAGAACAGGAGAATTTGAGAAATGCAGTCTTACACAATGTTTGAGGGTGAACAAAGTAACAAGTGCCCACTCTTCTCTTCCATAATTTTGTGCAGTTAAGTGCGACATGCAAGAACGCAGAGGTGAAGTGAAACGTCTGAGGAATGTTTAGTCGCAAAAACAGAAAACGAAGAAATGTAAGGACATCGTTGAACATTGTTTAAATAAATGACAATCGCACAAAATATACAAAAAACGGCTCAGAACAAACAATTGTGGTAATCAAAATGGGGTTTCTATTTATGGGGCCCCCACCCTCCGCTGTATAGTATGTATGAGCAAAATGATAAAACTAGATACATTTAAGTAGATACATCTTTATAGTGGTCGTAAACTCAGATTTCCATTTCCTCAGACACGCAGGGGACACTTTTCAGGAGTTGGTCTCGGCGCCGAATAAAGTCATCATGGACCACAACACCGAACACAAATTGTATGGCCCTTGCCAGGCCTTTTGACATCCCTTTCTCGCGCAGTGCAGAGATACTCACCCTAGGCCTGTTCAGAATGTCCACCAGCTCCCTCCTCCGCTCAAGTGTGTTTGCCCATTCAAGCAAAGCAAGCCCCCCTCTGTCGTATGCTTTGGGACGCCGGCCTTTGGTCGGGTGAGCCTCTGGAATGGGTGTGGCTCAGCTAGTTGGGGCAGCTGGGAGAGCACGTATCTTCTAAGAAGAAACCACCTGCAGCCCAATCACAACCTAAACATCCTTCATGGCAGATTCCAGAGCAGCAAGCCGTTCCTCCATTCTGCTCACCTAGCGACGGACCTTCATTATTTTACTCCTGAGGTTGAGTGGAGAACTGGAGCTTTGTTTCCAAAAGGAAGGGGGCATAGTAAGCTTTCATCATATGCCAGTGGTTATCATGAACACGCAGGCAATGATGAGACCAGTGATTCCTCAAGGCCTCGAGATTCAGTTGAAACTCTGGGCGGACCAAATGAAAATGCAGAGTTTGAAAAACGGGGGAAAAGGGACACATTTCAGCCAAGCGGTTCATGAAAGACAGTACCAGGGCAGGTTGGTGGAGGTGATCCTGGAGATTTGCCCTAGCATTCGGGACGCTGAAGACTTGGCGGACTAGGGCCTCGTTTGGTCCTGAGAGTGAAAGAATTGGTCCATCTGGGCCAATTCCTCCCCTGAAGGATTCACACTAAGGGAAGACGAAGCCATTTGCTGAGAATCTTGAAGAAAAGTGGGATGGCAAGGAAGGAAACGATTATGGAAAAAATCAATAGAAAAATTTGAACTGGATAGGTGACGAAGGGAAGGAGTTGGACCGTTTAAAAAGGCATGGCGGTGGCATTGATGTGGCAAAGAAAATCATTCCAATATTAACACCATATCAAATTTTGATTTTTAGGTACGTGTGGAATTTAAATAAAGATTAAATTATTTATGGGGAACCTGTTGCCGGAGAAGGATTAACTACCCGCACAATTCGAGAATGTCTCGTCACATTAATGTTTCTAGCCACATCATGATTGTACACATGTGGAAATTTTTAAGTGTTAAATGTGATATGACTTGGAAAATATATGGCTTTGTCATAAAATGATGCACACAAGACATGGTGGCAATTGGCGCAACTGGCGGCTGTTTGAGAATAGTCATTTGTGGTTTCATGGCGGCCCAAGGCAGTTGGAAGCAACGACAGTTTGTTTGGGTGTTTAAAGAATATGGCCTAAAACCCTAAGAAGATAAGATGATATATAGAAAGAGAAGAAAAAAGAGAAGGGAGGAGGTGGATCTTTTTTGAGAGGAAGAAGGTGGAAAATTGCCGAGAGGACCTGTGGGGGAGAAAATTTTGGTGGGAATTCGCAGAGACATTACGAACCAGAGGAAGAGATTATGTTATGATGAAGGTTTTCTCTGTATGACTCAATTATCAGGATTTTGTGTTAAGATGATTGCATATTGTACAGTCATTAACGGGCTTTGAGAGCATTAATATATGTTTCCCTTGTCTTTTCCTACGCTTAATGATTCTTACTCGATGAATTTGTCTAGATTCATGTTATTTCTTTATTCTGTCACAAAATGACGCTGGGTGGGAATGATATGTGTTTTTCGTTGTGATTCTTTGTGGGTCATGACTATAATTTGATTTTTAAAATATCCTACACTTGCTCGGATCTTGTCTAGGAATGGTGTGAGTATTTGATGTTTTCTGGGAGTACCTAAAAACCTCATTTCTGAAGCCTGTAAAAATCTCCTTGCGGACTGAGTAAGGTTTGGGGGTATAACTGGTAATTTCTTGGGGGTCCCTTGATCCAGACTATTTAGCATGATCTTGCATAGGATGGTTTTGCCTTAGGTGCACTGAGTTGGAATGTCAGGAGTTTGGATATTGATTTTCCCGAAGCTTTCCCTGCAGATGATTTTCCATGCGAAGGGCGCATTCACCCCCCTTTTCTAGCTTTCACGTAGTGATAGGAACAGACGATGGTCAAGCTTTTGTTATCTCGATTTCCCCCATTTCCCTTCATGGCCCTTTTTCCCCTGCCATTTCTGTAGAGGTTCCCTTCATCCTCACTAAAAACTCATACAACTTTGCAATAGAACCGTAACTCATCTCGCGGGTTTCAGATCACTTTATCAATATCAAGCTAACCCGCTCGGAGAACACATTACTAACCCGGCATATATTGTTTGTTCTCCCATCCAATCCAAAAGTCCTTTATTATCGATTCGATCATTGAACTTTGGGACAAAAATCTTGGGTCGGATTGATACCTGCCCTTCGCGGTCCGCGTTGGGTCCCCATGTGTTTGCAGCGTTTAAGTGACCACTCTCTTGAGCAAGCGTTGTATTTAGTGGCTACACCCAGCCCCGATCTGCCCCTTTTGGAGTCCCCGGAGTACCATTCCGACTCTGCGCCCCAACCTCGGTATTTTCTTGACCGCACCCCCGGGTCCTCTCACCCTGACTTGGGCATAGTCAAAAGCAACGGGGATCATAGCCACGCCTTTTGTCCGGGTGCCTCCCCACACCTCCTCTTGGGAAGGGTGGAGGGGCAACCAGAGGGAGACCCCTCCCCGGCTACAAAACAACACATCGCAGGGGTCCCACTCCATCGCCCGGCCTTCCACCGCAAGTCCTCGCCTTCCCTTCCTCCCGGGGGGGTGTAATTCCAGGAGCCAACATATCTGCAATACGCCGAGAAATATCAATTTCAAGGTGCTTATTTCAGATTTTTTACATACTATTGATTATTAATTCCATTACTTTCTCCATCAATTTCTCGTCGATTTGTGAAAATTGACATCATTCTAGCAAAATGATTTTGTTGGGCTTGCAAAATGCTTCTAGATAAAAGGGACTCCAAACTCCATCATATGGCCAAGATATTGCAATTTTTAAGACAAATAAAAGACCTAAATGATGGTTAAATGGGCATCAATTTAAAAGTTCAAATGTCCATGTGACGGTCAAATAGACATCAAATTTATGGATGATTTACCACGTGATAGTCAAATGGACATCAAATTTAATGCCAATAATGAAGGCAGACCATTATGCACCGAGAACTCAACATACGCCCGAGCCATGTGTTCAACATTGGAGAATTATGGTGGTGTAAAGACTATCATTGTTGATTTTGTTAACAACCCACCATGCATAGTGGGTGAAATTTGGACGTGGATACATAGAACTACCAAGTGGCCCAAAAAGAATGTACCCAGGGCCAAGGGAAAGGGTAGTGGAGGAATGAATGAATCCTTAGAAATAATGGGTCGGCTTGAAAACATCAAAATCGGAGATGGTTGAACAATTCCAGTGTCAAGTCTTCCTCCTCCACAAAAATCACATTTGGGGACGGTAAAGGCGGAACTTGTGATATAGGCCTTTGAGGAGGTGGAGCAAAGCAAATTGGGTTGCAAATCAAAGTTGGACTTTTGGTGCGACGTGTATTGTTAGAGGCCCTAGATCGGTATCATTGTTTACAAAGTTTAATTGAGGCCTTCGTTGCAGAGGGGCTGAGCAAACTGGTATTGACATCCTTATTCTCACAAAAGGTGAAGCATTGGATGGAGGAGACTCAACACTACAATCCTCCATATGAAGAAATGGATTGGAGAATAATCTGTTACATTAGTTGTTGTTTCCTATTGAAATTCTAGGATTTTGCAGAATTTGCCTAGGAAGTGAATTGGTACAACCACATGTAAAAACCCTTGACTTGTGATAGCAACAAGTTCTCCACAAAGGTGGAAAAAAAAGGATCCCAACTCGCTAAACTTTGACTCGGCCAAAGTAACCCTAAACCTAAAATTGCATCAACCACTATAAAAGCGGCGAACTCCTTTTTTTCCCATGCAAACAAAGCCTTGGAGATAAGTGTGGCTACAGAAGAGCACAAGGCCAAGACTGGCAAATGGCATGGTTATTGCAAACACCAAGCATCTGAATCCTCCCCAGTTGTCGTTCTACCTGCGAGCTAGGCCCTTGAAGGTTTGTCTCAGCCTTGCTCCCCACTTCGTTCCAACGCATGCCCATCACAAGCTTGAACTTTGCACATTCATAGCGGTTGCTCCCATTCTACTCTCTCCTTGGCAACGGCAATGTCCTCCCCAAAGCGGCCAGAGCATAACATCTCGGCATGTCACAAGCGGCCAAGCTCCTTCAATCTGCTAACAACCCTCAAGCGGCACTAACAAATAAAAAATTCCACTCAAACTATTATCATCACAAAACACTATAACTCGTAGAAACCCTAAAACAGGTTAGTAAAAAAAATTGTGACATAAAAAAAATATAATAATAATATAATGTCCCTTTGTTAGTGTCTCATTGTGGGCAATTTATTCTATAATACAAACAAAAACTACAAGGTGATGGAGGGAATATCATGGATGATGAAAGGACTATTGTTTGGTTTTTCTTTTAATGAGGAAAAGGTGATGGAATTTCATACAGGAAAGCCTTTTAAGTCTAAACCTTATCTTTTCCATGTGGGGGCATGCCAATTGTCTGCCCATGCATTCAATTATTCGTTATAGTGCAAGAGTTTGAATTAATCCACTTTCACTGTCTTACTAGATGTGTTAATGGAAAGTGGTTTAATACTAATACAAATATCTTAAATACATCTATTTGGAAAATAACAATATCAATCTCTAGGTTTGTACCTTGGATATTTTTCCACATGCCACATTGATTAACAACTCCATTATCTTCTCCGTAATCTTCTCACTAACGAGTGATAAATGCCATCAATCTACTTGTACCATGAAATTCTCAACCATCTGAGAAACACTCAATCTTCTCCCATTGGGCTTCAAGTATATGTTACTAGCAATTGTGCCATTGATATTCTCTTTGGTTTTGATTGTTCCTTGCATTGAAACTTCTTTCAACATGTGTGGGCGTAATGGAAAGCAGCATTCGTGTTCTCTTTTACCGACCATTGTCGTTCAAGAAGAAATCTCCTATGGAATCGTAAGTCCCTCTCTTTGCAACTACATTCCACTCTTATGATTCCCTCTTAAAATTGTTGTGACGTTTTTTTCCCGACTTTGTTTGCCATAATGGTCATATTAAATTATCTAGTGGCTTCCAGGTAATGTTGGATCTATACCATACATGCCGAATGAGATGGGATGAGAAGAATATTACTTTGCTCTATTACAGATAGGTGTTTGTGCCATCAATTTCATGTTGAAACTGTAAGGCCATCATGGAAGGTCAGCTTTCTTAATACCTTTTATGTTAAGGCTTTCCAACATGGAGAAATGCATATACTCAATGACATGTAATAATAATAAAAACGAATCATGTCAAGTTACTGTGAGATTTGCAATCTTATTCACTCTTTATAATAAGCATTTTTACAAGAATATTACGGAAATCTGCTAAAGATGTTATGTTTTTAAGTGGTTTTAATACCTTGTGTTAAACTCTAACCCTCAAAATACTAGAAAATGAATAGAATTTTCTTTGTGATAAAAGATGTTAAGTTATTTTCTTGTAAATGGTCAAATATGAGTGGTACTATGTTGTAATTCTCATCCTTGTTTAAATCGTTAAACATAGTATAGTTTGTGTTCTTTGGCTAGATAATGAGTTTCTATCTAGAGTCAAGTCACATAAAAATCAATTATGCAAAAGTACAGTTAATTATGGTATTTTTTGTACAAATAATCTTAAATTATTTAGTTTTTGTGGTGTTGATCATGCTGAAATGTTGTCAAATAGGAAATCTACCTCTGGATATGTTTTCAAGTCTGGAATAATTGTTATCACTTGGAACGGCAAAAAGCAACCAACAATATATATATCTCTTCTTCTGAAGCAGAGTATAGAAGCGTTATAGAAGTAGCTAAAGAAGTCATGTAGTTGAAAAGACTGTTGGTAGAACTGCATATGGATGTCAAAGGAAGCACTCCACTCCTATGTGACAACCAGAGTTGCATATCTCTTAGAAACAGTCCACTTCATCATCAACGAACAAAGCATATTGAGATTCATATGTAGTTCATTCGAGAAAAAGTCCTTAATGGTGAATTTAATCTGCACATCTGAATCAGATGATCATGTGGCAGACTTTAATCTCCACCCCTGAATCAGAGGATCGTGTGGCAAACTTCTTAATATCCACCTTTGAATCAAAAGATCGAGTTGCAGATATTTTCACGAAGCCTCTCCGTGCTATGAAGTTTTGTAAGTTTTGAGCAATGTTAGGTCTTATAGAGTTGCCATTGAGAGGGAGTGTATGCAACAATGCCACCTCCTAACAGCCTTGATATATCTTTCTTCTCTATACTTCTTCTGAATTGTAAAAAACGTCGTAAAAGGTCACCCTATGTGATTTTGTGTAAGCATCACCCTATGTGAGCCTTGATATATCTTTCTTCTCTATACTTCTTTTGTATTGTAAAAAGTATTGTAAAAGGTCACCCTATGTGATTTTTCGAAAGCATCACCCCATGTGAGTTTACTAGAGAACCCACATAAGCGGTGTGTTATGGAGATTCCTTGTATTATAAAAGGCTCCAAAAACTCATATAAGACTTCGTGTATGCACTTGTCCTAAGGAACTTGGGGATATTATTGTTTAATCCCTTTAATATGCTAGCCCAAATTATCCTATATGATTTATAGAATTCCTTTTTAGGAAAGTGATAATTAAGGTGATGTGTAATTCCTACTATAATAAAAGGTGAAGGCATATATAATTTCTTTAATAAAAAGGTGATAACGGTAAAATCCTTCCATAAGAAGATGCGTTTATAATTCCTTCTCTAATAAAAAGGTGATGATGGCATGTATCCCCACTAAACATTAAGGAGGAATGTAGCAACAATTAATGTCTATGAGAACACACCTAGTGTGAACCCCTCAATAACAAACATTTTATACTCCTTAAGTTACAAAGTTTATAATAGCTTATAACATTAAAGTATATAAAACTATTATAGTTTATATATTGATTAAACAACGTATTATTAGTTGGTAGTTGTGAAGTGGTATAACCATTCACGGTCACAGCCATTCAAATACTTTATAAATAGAGTTTCCAATGTGAGGAGAGAGATTTTTGGCAGAGGCAATTATTTTGTATGAGATCAATCTCTTGTATTTGGAGAAGTGAGAAGGAGATGATGTATTTCTGGATTTTTATTCCTCAAAATGAATAAAATGGCAGAGCATTTTTGTTGTGGGGTTTTTCACCCGAAAGGGCTTTCCCCATGCAATTATTGTGTTATGGTTGATTCACTTCTGCAATCTTTTAGTTGCTGTAAATTCTACCTGTTTAATTCCTAGACAATTGATTAGACAACAATGTTTACAATTGATCCTAAAAACTCTAACACACCTCACATAAGTTGACGCAGACTTATATTCTGTGGCATAATCCACAAAGGGTGACAAGGCATCTATGAGTCTTCACGAAGCTGTAGGGGACTCTACAGTGCTTTGCACTACTCCGCATTATGTGGACAACTTCTAGACGATCTCAAGCAGTGGCGCACAACTAGAATTTATAGCGCAAAGCCATAAAATATTAAAAACAAAAGCAGGCTTCATGCCATCACATTGTTTTGCACCAAGCATGGAACACCCAGACAACTTCTGCAGCTGGCACACCACTTGGAATCATGGTGCAAGCCTATAACAAGCACGCAGAGGGTTACACTGAAGTATGATGCTTCACGCCAAGTTTGGCAGTCTCTGTTGATGGCACAACGCTTTGAAACTTAATGCAGAGCTACATCATTGCTTAGACGGTTGTGAGCTGGTTGCTGGCACAGGAAATCCTCATATGCTTATGCACCATCATATGTGTCAGATCTTGATCTTGTGTTATGACTATGTGCCTATCTCAATGGAGCTTACCTATTCAATTAATTCCCCTTCCTCATTTCCCACAAAAATACACTTCGAATTAATCAAATATAATTTGATTAATTATCCATTTCAAAATCCAAAAAATAACCCAATCCTCACCACATGTCATTATTCTCCATGTTTTTCTACTATTGAATTAAAAATTCAAATTCAAATCCTCACCCACCCTTCGTGGTCCCCACTCACCTAAAATCCTCCACTTATGAATTAAAAATATAATTCAAATCCTCACCCATTCTTCGTGGCCCCCACTCATCTAATCTTGCCCACATTTTCAAACCACTCACCTAATCTTGCCCACATTTTCAAACCACTCACTTAATCTTGCCCACATTTTCAAACCATGATTACTTAAATTAATCTAAGTTAATCACTCCCCCAGGCTATAAATACAACCTTACCCCTCCCCTCTAAACACACGGAGAATAAGCTTGAATGCCATATCTAAGTTCTTGCATCCTTTGAGCAAAGAACATCCTTTTGCCTCGTCCTAATGCCCAAATAGCCTCATAATCCTTTTTCCCATCTAGTGCAAAGTAAGAGGATCGTTGTTGCAGGAAGGTCTTGCTCCGTCTTGAAGAAAAGCACCTACATATCACACAATCAGGGCTCAATCCAAGTTTCCTAGCCCATTCTGAGGTTTGCTACGGAACGCGAAGGAGGAGGTATGATTATTGGTATTTTACTTCCTTGTTAGTAGTGTATTTTTCCTAGCTTACATTCTGGCACGCCCGGTTACTTTCGATCTGTTACCATTAATTTCCCAATTAGTGGTTTTATCTGTTCTTTGTTTATTATTGTTCATTATTATTTCCTTTTCTGTTCCTTATGGTCTTCTTTGGTTAACCTTCACGCTTTGGGTAGTGTTTTTGTTGTGTGGTGTCTTGTGGTGTATCTGCAGGTTATAGCAACAATGAAACTATGAAGCTCATCCTGTCTTTGATCTCCTCGGTGCTTGGTGTTTAGTTCCTAGTTTTGATTTTGCTATTTACTCGTAATCTATAAAAACACATGAACTAGTCATTAGTTTATCATCTTACTGTCATGGGACAACCAATCCAGAAAATGCATTTATTTATTTACTTTTGTTAAAATAACTGCTTTGTAGGAAGTTAATCATTTTTTTTCTTTTATTTTAGTCAATCATTTTGTGATCTAACTCTTTCTTTCTGTTTATTGTTCTTTTTTAACCTTGCTGTCAAAATTTTAGCTTCTCAGGTGAAGTACAGAAGTCAGAAAATAAAAAAAACCAGCTCCCGGGACGTTTTTCTCACGTTCAAAATTTTCATTCAGAGTGCTACCGTAGCCCATCTTCCGGAAGCCATAACTTTTGCTCCCGAACTCGGAATGACTTCATTTTTTTTAACGGAAAGGTATCGAAAAGATCTATGCAATGAAAAAATAATTTTTAGATTTAGACTTACAGAAAAATTTTGGTTTCATTTCTTCTAACACCTGTCTTTTTAACAAAAAACAACAAAATTATAGTTTTTTTTTTAAATTATTATTTTTATTTTATTTCACGTAACAACCTCACACGTATGCTCTTTCCTCGCACTTCAAAAGTGATCTTGGAAATCAGAAACGTGAGGCCACTCGGGCTCTGCACAACAATTTTTTTTTAATTTTTAATTTTTTGCCTTACATTTCAATTTTCCACGACAACACTTCTAGGTAACGTTTTCACCTCTTCTTTCATCGTTTTTCTTTTTTGTGAAAATAATCATTATCGCTATTTCGCAATCATGATTAATTGCAATAATTATTAACATTTAAAAAAATTAAAAAATCTATTCCAATTGTATCCACGTATGCTCTTTTCTTGCGCCTTCGAGCGATCTGGAAAAATCAGAAACAATCACAATTTTTTAGTTTCTTGTTCTAACATTGCAGGATCCTCTAGCTTTGTTTTCCAACTGTCATTTCAATAATTATTTTCCTTTGTCATATTATTAATATTTGTTTGGTCGTTGGTTGTGTATGCTCTTTTCCTGCGCCTTTGAGCGATCTGGAAAATCAAAAACAACCACGATCACTTTTCTAACATTTCATTTGCAGGATAACTACTAATTTGTTTTCTGTAGAACCGCGTTGCTGGAATATTGTCAAAAACAAAAACAAAAAAAAAACAACAAAAATCCCGCAAAAATACCACCATTCAAAGACAATTGCTGAAACCAAAAAAAAAAGTACGCTCAGGTACGCAATTATTTTCTGCTAGTGATTTATTTCAAGTTGGAAAGAACCCTGCGTTTAATCACTTTATCATATTGTTTTTGCACGTAGACGAGGTGGATTTCATCACCACCAAAGCTACACCGGTGACGTGGACTTGACTACCACGCACCAACAACATTTGCATCTGCATTGCACTTTGAGACCTAGTCTCATCACAGCGTTCGGTATTTACCTCGCCGCTGCTCTTCACTTACAGGTAATGTTGTCGTGCAGCGCATGCGAGTCACGCCTAAATAGCTGTAACAACGAAGCCTGGGCATCGTCCCTGTAAATCTTCGGGGAGTTATAAGGACACCATACACATTCATCCCTCCATCACCTTCCACCTTTTCACAAAACCTGTTCTGGACGTGGTGATTCACTCCGAAACAGGCAAGTAAGAATTGGTGAGTCTCCTCCAGTGCTCTAAGGGTTCCCGTACCAATTTTGTCCCCGTACAGAATTAGGTATATCAAGACTAGGGTATATCGGAGGACGCATCTTCTTGGAGTAATAAGAGCCTGCATCCACCATTTCACAGCATACTTGTATGATTGCATGAAACAATGATCATTCCTGAAGAAGTTACCTCATAAGCCAAAACAATTGAATCCACATGATTGCTTGCTGTTTGAAAACAAAATAGTTTAGCATTGTTTTATCATAAAACTTGGCTGATATCAATGTGTTCATTGTAAAAGTTCAGACCCTAGTTGTGTTCCACAAAAAAATCAGTTCTCGACCAATTCAATACCAAGCGAAAACATCCAAACAATCCAACAACACAGACCAAACCATCACACCAATTTCATTAGCTTGCCTCATCCAACAATACATTTGTCATAGCTTGTCTTCGGCTATATCCAACTGATATTGAGTGACTAGCATTCACTCCCCATATTGTCAATTGTCAAAACATCCTTCATAGCTTGTTTCCAGCTATATCAAACTAATATTGGGTGACTTGTTTGAGTTCACTCATTATTCTGTCCACCATCGCATTTATCCAAATCACAGCCAACACAAATCCTTTCATAACTCATTTTGAGTTATATCACAACCATATCGCGATTAACCTATTCAGGTTACTCTCCCCGTCAATAGTCCAGAGCTTGTTTAAGCCAAATCTACACAACGTGCAACAAATCCTCTAATAACTCGTCTCGAGTTACATCATCATCATATTGAGATAACTTGTTTGAGTTACTCTCCTTATCAGTCATCACGAGCTTATTCGCGATAAATCCAAAGTAATCGAGTTCTCATTTCCTCACACCTGTTCAAAATTCCTACCCACTTTTCAGCTTAATCAGACACATTTCATCATGGTATTCACTCGCAGTCACAATCATGAAAATGACGATGAAGAAGTCGCACAACCAGAACTCACCAATGAAGAACAAGAACAAGTCAATAGGGTGATAGAACAAAACAAAAATGAATATCTGTTACGCATCCTAGCCATGGGGGCAAAACTACCCCCTGACTTCGGGACGGAAAATTTAAACAAACTCATCGACAATGGTGAATCAAGTTATCACAACGAAATACCAAACAATCCAAATGGTTCTTCGGCCGAAGAATTATTCACTAAAATCCAAGACTTAACAAAGAAACTTGAGGAAGCAACGACTAGAGCTGAAAGATTAAAAGACCTCAATCTAGATTCCAATACTCACGACATGTTTGATAAACCGTCCCCCGCTTCTCCATTTGCACAAGAATGGAAACTTATGAAAGACACCATTCAGGGACTGCAAAAACAATCGAAACAATTCAACTTTGAAGAATTGTGTCCTTATCCATTTGATACAGAGATATCACGATTACCATTTCCGCCATCCTTTGAAATCCCTAAGTTTGATAAATACAAAAGCAAAGGTGACCCCCGTGAACATGTCAAGGAATTTTACATGCAATGTCAGGAAGTTGCATATCGAGACACGTACCTTTTACGATTATTCCCCCAAAGTTTAGGAGGACAAGCTTTAGACTGGTTTTTCCATCTGCCCAAAGGGTCGGTCACGACATTTGCAGACTTATCGGAGAAATTTGTCAAACATTTTTCCTATAACCTAGACTCAGAAATAACCATGCTTGATCTCTGCAACACTAGGCAAAGGCCAAACGAAAATTTTGCCTCCTTTTTACAACGATGGCGTGGAATTGCAAGCCGATTTCCCTGCTCAGTACCCGAGAGACAACTAGTTAGTATTTTTGTCCCTAATCTCAATGCCGAATTATCATTCCACATGCAAATGCATTGTCTGAATAGTTTCGAAGAAGTCATCGAAAAGGGGACACAAATCGAAAAAGCCCTCATTTCTAAGGGCTTACTTAAAGCACCCTTTAGAGACCAACCTTATCGAGACACTCCTCAGAACCAGGACAAATCTAAATTCTTTAACCGGAATCGAAATATCGTCAACGATGGCATTACTGATTCCCGCCATGTCTGAAATGTCCAAAACCATCCCACCAACACATTAAAATCTAAACAACCCATCATTATCCCTAGAAAGGAAGTTCCTTCTAGGGATCGACGAAGAGAGTTCACTCCTCTCGGAGAAAGTCTATCTAGTGTCTTTCGTCATTTGGCAAATGCTAATATGATTACATATCCCATTGTCAGACCCTTCGAAGAAGGACAACCCAAACCAAATTGGTATAAAGACAATGAATATTGTGATTACCATCGCATAAAAGGGCACTCCACAGATAGATGCATGCAACTCCGCCATTACGTCCAAGACCTGATTGAACGTGGAGACATAGAAGTTGAAAATACTTCTGAGACAAAAACACCTAATGAAAAACTTCACATGTTCAAAAATCCGTTCCCTAACCATGATAACAATTCAAAAGATAAGGGTCAATCATCAAGTAATGTCGAGTATGACTCAGTCATCTCGACCATAGATTATGACCAAGACTTAGTGGCAACTATAAAGATCAGAACTGACTGTGCGATCACCACTAGACAGAAAAAAATGTGGGTCCCTACAACAAAAAAATCTGCCACTTCGTCCCCGGCATCACCTCCTAATCCACCATCTAATTCCGCCGCCAATTCCTCTCCACAACCTACGCCATCATTTAATATTGTCAAACAATTAGAGAAGACTCCCGCACAAATTTC
Source organism: Taxus chinensis (assembly GCA_019776745.2). Taxonomy (NCBI): domain Eukaryota; kingdom Viridiplantae; phylum Streptophyta; class Pinopsida; order Cupressales; family Taxaceae; genus Taxus; species Taxus chinensis. Next base: position 216,458,018 of record CM034157.1, read on the forward strand.
AATCATGGAACTACTTAATTCTTCTCCCGCACTACAACGCATCCTTATGCAAACATTGAATAATGCTCGTGTCCCTGAGGACATCAATTCACAACAATTCCAGGCTTTAATTGCACATCTTACGGTCCCCAATCCTATTTTATCTTTTGGTCCTGCTGACCTGCTTAATCCCAACATCGCTAATAATCATTCTTTATACGTCGAGGGTTATGTAACTCATCGTAAAATCAAGCGCGTCTTAATCGACAATGGATCGGCATTAAATATTTGTTCCATGAAACTTTTACGTTGTCTAGGTTACACTGAAAATGATTTACAAAACAATATCATAACCATTCGTGGGTATGATAATAGCGAAAGAAAGTCTGAAGGCATAATCACGTTGCCTCTCCAAGTTGGACCCATCACCTTAGACACGGTCTGTCATGTGGTGGATGTAGAAGTTGCATATAACATTCTTGTCGGCCGACCATGGATTCATGCCATGAAAGCTGTCCCATCAACATTCCACCAATGCATTAAGTTTCCTCATTTGGACAAGGAATTTACATTACGTGCAGATCCCCAACCTTTTGAGTATTGTAGATTCCTCGAAGGACGGTATCGACATGATCACTATTGTCCATCAACAGATAAATATGCTCCACCTCGTATAATCCCTAATGAAACACGCATTGATCCTGATACACTCCCTAACAATAATCTGAAACCATCATCTCATAACCAAAACACATTTTCCAATCCATTATCATCCGCTAGTCAACCACCTTCCACCAGTCCTCCTCCCACTAATCAATCATCTTCTTCCACTAATCAAGCTTCTTCTTCCAGCAACAATTATTCTTCCACCACACCATCTTCTTCTTCACCTAGCCAATCTTCTTCATCCAACCACACCTCCTCTATTAAGATACCTCCTCCTGTGAATAACCAACCTTCATCCTTCAATCCACCCCCTTCTTCTTATAACCCATTCTCTTCATCTTTTAAGACTACCAAACTAACTTCCCCACCACATGAGGTACCTATTGGTCCCCCATCTCACACATTTAAAATCATTGACACGGGATGCGGTGAATATCAATTTCAAAAGATGGCAGACTCTTTTTATATCACCAAATCCCCACATAGCTATGGCAAACCTAACGCTCCACATCTGAGAATCCATCCCACTTACCAAATGGGTCAGTCAGTTTGGAAAAAGTTTGGTCATCTTGACAACGAACATATTCCAAGTTCTTCAGGATCTTGGTTATATAATGACGACTTTGCTCCATGTTATGAGTCCCCTCAATTTACCAAAGCTCACCGAATAATGAAAAACATGCGATGGCAGGGTAAAGGACTCGGTCCAAATGAACAAGGTCATTTAGACCCTATAAATTGCACACAACATCACGGTAAACATGGTCTAGGTTTCAAGGTGTTTGATGTTGCTCCCATAATAATTTCGAGTGACAATGATGACACCAGTTCTGATAATGACATTAGGTCTCCATGTAGTCTTTTTGAGGACCTCGCTGAAACACATCTTGCCTTTGAACATTTCTCTATTAATGTCATCAATTTTGAGCCTACACATCCGAGTCTCATAGACCATGGCCAACCACATCATGCAGCCATGGACATGTTCCAAAATGATGAAGCCATCGAAGAATTCCTTGGAACTCGTGACCAAATACCTACTTCCGACCATAGAAAAGGATTTGAAATCAATCTAAATGAATCGGCCTATTTTGGCGAAGAGATAAAATATTCAGATCCTTCACCCTCAGAAAATTTGGATCAAAAGCGCAAACAGAGGATTTCCCATAGTCAAAACCTCACCAAACCACCCTATCCAATAAACATGTCAAAAAATTCCAACAAACACCCGACACTGATGACCTACATCAACCATTAGCATCATTCTCCGAAAAGGATACATCTAAAATGCTTGTAGAAGAAACAAAAGACATAAACATTGGCACCACTGAACAACCAAAAATTTTACAACTTGGCATTAGTCTGTCTGACCAAGAATGCATGGAATTCACAACACTCCTTATTGAATTCCAAGATATATTTGCATGGACATATAAGGAAATGCCAAGCCTAGATCATTCTCTTATAGTACACCATCTTGTGGTACATCCGGATGCAAAACCTGTAAAGCAAAAACTACATAAAATGCATCCCCAAGTTGCATTGCTTGTCAAAGCTGAACTCGAGAAACTCTTGGAAGCTGACTTTATCAAACCTATTGATTATTCGGCATGGATATCTAACATAGTTCCCGTTGCCAAGAAAACTCCTGGCATCAGAATATGCACAGACTTCCGTGACATCAACAAGGCTTGTCCCAAAGATGACTTTCCCTTGCCAAATATAGACATGATTGTTGATTCTACGGCAGGCCATGAAATGCTCTCCTTAATGGATGGATTCTCTGGTTACAATCAAATACGTATTGCTGAAGGAGATCAACATAAAATGGCATTTACTACACCATGGGGCACCTTCTGTTATAAGGTCATGCCTTTCAGCTTGAAAAATGCTGGTGCCACCTATCAACGAGCAATGACTGTCATCTTCCATGACATGTTACATGATATCATGGAAGATTATGTTGATGATATATTAGCAAAATCTAAAACACGAATAGGGCATCCAAGTGTGTTGAGACGCATTTTCGATAGATTACGCGAGTATAAGGTTCGTCTTAACCCAAAGAAATGTGTGTTCGGAGTAACCTCTGGTAAATTATTAGGGTTTATTGTCTCACGAAGAGGCATAGAAGTGGATCCTGCCAAAGTCAAAGCCATTATGGAAATGCCTCCTCCTCAAAACCTAAAACAATTACGCAGTCTTCAGGGAAAGATACAATCTATTCGGCGTTTCATATCACAGTTGGCTGACAAGTGCCATCACTTTAATCAGTTACTCAAGAAAGATGCACACTTTCACTGGAACCACGATTGCCAAGACTCTTTTGCTAAGTTAAAAGAATACCTCTCTAGTCCACCTGTTCTTATGTCACCAGTTGCCGATAAACCTATGTTGCTTTATACATCTGCCACTGAACATGCCATAGGAGCTCTACTAGCACAACATAACGATCAAGGAAAAGAAAAGGTTGTATATTACCTTAGTCGAACACTTATTGAGCACGAAGTACGTTATTCCCAAATTGAAAAAGTATGCTTAGCGGTCACCTTTGCATTCCATAAGTTACGTCATTACTTGCTCAATCACACAACTAAGTTGATTGCCAAAATTGATCCTCTCAAGTATTTGTTGTCCAGACCCATTCTCACGGGAAGAATGTCTAGTTGGGTCATATTACTTAGTGAATTTGATGTCGAATTTGTTTCTGCAGAAAGCAATTAAAGGACAAGCCCTTGCCGACCAACTTGCCGAGGCACCCCTTCCTGGCACAGAACCACTTCAGTTCTCTTTTCCTGATGAAGATATTCTACACATAGACATCGCGCCAGCTTGGACTCTATTTTTTTATGGATCTTGTAATCTCCATGGCTCAGGGGCTGGTATTTTGCTTATCACACCCAGCGGACATGTTATCCCCAAATCATTTCGCTTAGCATTCCCATGTACCAACAATATCGCAGAATATGAAGCTCTCATCGCAGGATTAAAATTGGCTATATCTTGGAATCTTACAGAATTAGCTGTATTTGGTGATTCTTTACTTATCATCAAGCAAGTTACGATGAATACCAGGTCAAGGATGAAAAACTTATCCCATATATGTGCATGGTGGATAGTCTTCGAAGCTATTTTCAATTAATTAGCTTTGATCAAATTCCCAGAATTCGTAATAAATCTGCCAATGCTATGGCAACCATTGGATCCCTATTAGAAATCGCATCTAGTCAACCCCAGGCACATTTTCTCATTGAACATCTCTTAATGCCTGCCTATGATCTTCCTGAAAACACTATGGTATGTGAGATCGTGGGTCCAAATAACCCTTGGTACCATGATCTTTATACCTTCATTCGTGATAAAACATTTCCTGCCGACATGAAACCAATGCATAAATGTGCTTTAGCACAACGTGCTCTGTTACACCATTTTAGTAGAAACTCTTTATAAACAAGGATATGATGGCACCCTACTCCGATGTCTTAATTGGGAAGAAGCCTTGAGTGTCTTAGCTGAAATTCATTCTGGTATCTGTGGAGCACACACGAATGGTATCGCTTAGCCAAGAAAATCCTGCGAGTTGGATATTATTGGCCCACCATGGAAAGTGATGCATGTCATTTTGTCAAACGATGTTAAGCATGTCAAAAGCATGGAAATCTTATCCACCAGGCATTACAATCGATAACCACACCATGGCCCTTCTCTCAATGGGGACTTGACCTCATTGGTAAAATCAAACCAACATCTTCCGATGGACATAAGTTCATCATTACCGCTACCGATTACTTCACTAAATGGGTAGAGGCTATGCCTGTTACCGGTATCCAAATATCGAAATTTATTTTCAATAATCTCTTCGATTTGGTATTCCATTCATTCTGGTTGCAGATAATGGAAAATCATTTAAAAAAGGATGTTGTTTTCACATAAAACTTAAATGGTCCACTCCATACTACCCTCAGGGCAACGGTCAAGTGGAAGCAACCAATAAGACCTTAAAATCCATCATGGAAAATATTGTCAACACCCATGGACATAATTGGCATACTCAAATTTACCCCACTCTTTGGGCTTACCGTACATCTTACCGCATGCCTACCGGAGCCACCCCATTTTCCCTTGTTTATGGTTGTGAATTTCTCCTACCTTCTTGAGATAGTCTTGAGGATGATGCCTTATGGCCTTCCCCCATCCCATCATATTTCCCCCATCTTATTTCTCCCACCTCTCATCACGATCATCTTCTTCACCCTACCATTCCACCCCTATCCCCAATATCATCTTGTCTTTCTCTTTGCATATCATCCCTGTCGGTTGGGTGATCCTATGAAACCTCTCCAGCAGCATGACGATCTTACTTAAGAGATTATCTTAAGCATGACATGTCATCTTACACTCGCCCATCACTCTACAATCTCACCATCCATCTTTCCTCTTCATTCCCCATCATCACATCTTTTTACCACCACTATCACCCTCCTCTGCTTGGCAATCTTACTTAACCACTCACCCGGCATGGCGATCTCACTTAAGAGTCCCTCTTAAGGATGATCTGTCTCCTTGCCTTTCCCCATCACTACACACCCTTCACCCTTCATTTTTTCTCGGCATTCCCCATTATCACATCCTTTCACCTCCTTTTCGATTCTCACAAACACCACTTCTCGCTTGACCATTTGTCATCTCCAGTTTTTCTCACATGGAAATCTTACTTAACCACTTCCGTCACATGACAATCTTATGTCAGGGTCCTCCCTACACTTAACTTGTCATCGTGAACTTCTCCCCCACCTCATTCTTCGTTCACTTTGTTGATCGCTTCTTCCACCTGGTATCTCCTACTACCCACTTTTTCCTCCTACTATTATCCTTTCTCCACATATCCTCTTACAACATACATCTAATCTCTTCCACCTACAATCACATTCTTTCCCCCCATTTTCCCCTTCTTGATCCATCATCCTTCATACTGTTTCTTCCCATTCTTTTCATGTCTTGGTTCTTCATCCTCACTTCGTTCATCCTCATCACCCGCATCCTCTCCTCACTTTCACTTAGTCCTAACTCATCCCTCTCATATTCTTCACTCTTTCCACTTCATCTTCTCAAATTCCCCCCACATTTCTACCCACACACACATTCACCATTATTGTTAACACTCCTATATCATTCTTTCATCATCATCTTCTCTTCCCGAGCTAATAATTGTCAATGAGTTTTCCCTAAAAATCATCAATCCTCATTCCACACGACCTCATTCACTCCCTTGGACCTTCTAGAGTTTCCCTTCATTCCTTCCCTCCTCTAAGCCCACCACTCATTGTCAAAGGGTTTTCCCTAACATCCCTTTGTTGGCGTTACCCTTTCCAATCCTCATTAGCTTTCTCCTTTTCTTCATTTTTTCTCTCACCCTTCCCCACCACTCATTGTAAAAGGGATTTCCCTAACATCCTTTCATTGGCATTACCTCTTCTATCCCCCATTCTCTTTTCTCTCCTATTCTTTTCCCTCACTCCCACCCTTTCTTGTCGCTTCTTACCCATCTCTCCATCTCCTCTTTACCCTCTTCAATATCTTTACTGTCTTCATCATACATCTTTTTCCTATTTTCTCGTCATCCTAGTATCCTCATTTCATGCATCTCCACATCTTTTCCAATCGATGTCATCCCTCCCCTCTTTCTTCTTTGAACATTCCTTGTACTGTTCTATTTCCACTTATTACCCCCTTTCTGTATTCCCTTCCTTCTACATCATTTTCTTTGTTATCCTCTTCTCTCTCCCACCCCTCGTCTTATTTCCCTTCCCCTGTATCATCTTCTTCCCCTTTTTCCATCACGTTTCCTCCTTACTTCCCCATCGATACCCTGGCTGTTCAGCGTTGTCCTGTCTTTTTTTATCATACCACCCTCCACATGCATCTCCATACGGTCTGTTCCATATTCTTTGCCTTGGTCTTCCTCGCAATGACACGATTCCTTCAATCTTCTCCTTGTATTCGTTCTATCTTCCTTTCCTCTCCCCTAATTTTCACATTTCTTCTGACCACTTCTCCTTTTCTCTACCACCCCTACCTTTTTGTTCATTCTGTATCTGTTTCTCTTCTTTTCTCTCATCTTTTTCACACTTTCCTCGCCCCTCATAGTTTCTTTTTTTTCTCCGTTCTACTTCTTCTTTCGTCCTCTTTCCATTTTCCTCCATTTCCCTCCTCCCACCTCATTTTCTCCTTCTTATTTATCCTTTCCCGTTTCCTATTTTTCTTAGCTCTATCATTTATTTCACTTCCACGCATCCCTCTTTACTATCTCTGTTGCTTTCTTCATTTTGCACATCTCTCTATTTCATCCCTTCACCCTCTACTCTGTCATTTTCCTATGTTTTTGCCTTGTTTATCCTTCATCATTCCCTTCTTCCCCTATCATCCCTCTCTCTTATTTCTACCTCTTTCATTCCTTTTTTTTTCCCCTCCCCTATCTCCCTTACTCTTCTCGTAATTAACCCCCAATCCTATCCATTCCCTTTTCTCTTTCCCACACACCCTCACACCTAGCATTCAAGGTCGATTGAATCCTTTCTCCATTTGCGTCGTGCGGTCATTCCAGTCTCTTCCACTCCATTATCATCCTCTTCTCCGCCAAATCCATTTCCCTTCTTTTCGAGAGTTCTGTCGTATATTCCATTCTCGTCAGTCCTCTCGAGGGGGCATCACCACATCTATCCATAATCACATCTTCTCATGACATTTTTGTCTTGGAGGATACTATGACATCCGTCACTCACCACTTTCTATTCTCCCCAGCAAACATTCACTCTACCTCTTTTAAAAAGTAGATTGAATTCTTCCCCCATACCGTCTACTTTCTTTGAAAGGACACTACTTTCATAGTACCCTTCCAAAGAGGGGCAAATGTAGACACCCCAATTTCACATCTATCCTAAATCAATTAATTCCCCTTCCTCATTTCCCACAAAAATACACTTCGAATTAATCAAATATAATTTGATTAATTATCCATTTCAAAATCTAAAAAATAACCCAATCCTCACCACATGTCATTATTCTCCATGTTTTTCTACTATTGAATTAAAAATTCAAATTCAAATCCTCACCCACCCTTCGTGGTCCCCACTCACCTAAAATCCTCCACTTATGAATTAAAAATATAATTCAAATCCTCACCCATTCTTCGTGGCCCCCACTCACCTAATCTTGCCCACATTTTCACCTAATCTTGCTCACATTTTCAAACCACCCACTTAATCTTGCCCACATTTTCAAACCATGATTACTTAAATTAATCTAAGCTAATCACTCCCTCAGGCTATAAATACAACCTTACCCCTCCCCTCTAAACACACGGAGAATAAGCTTGCATGCCATATCTAAGTTCTTGCATCCTTTGAGCAAAGAACATCCTTTTGCCTCGTCCTAATGCCAAAATAGCCTCATAATCATTTTTCCCATCTAGTGCAAAGTAAGAGGATCGTTGTTGCAGGAAGGTCTTGCTCCGTCTTGAAGAAAAGCACCTACATATCACAAAATCAGGGCTCAATCCAAGTTTCCTAGCCCATTCCGAGGTTTGCTACGGAACGCGAAGGAGGAGGTATGATTATTGGTATTTTACTTCCTTGTTAGTAGTGTATTTTTCCTAGCTTACAATTTGTAACATCCCTAAGAGCCTGGCACATCGTGGTTCGAGAAGCTGAAGAGGCACAAAGTGACGGTTGGATGATATGGTGGGTGAAACATCTTCCAAATGGTTTTCTCTTTTGCCTATAGATACATGGATTGAAGGCCATTGTGGGAGTTGGTGAAAGCTCCGATTGATTAGTGTCTGAGTTTGGGAAGATTGGAGATTGAATCCAAACCAAAGAACCTGTTCAGGTTCATGAAGAGATTTGTGGAAGCCTGCAAATCTAGATTGTAGTGAATGTGTGTCTAGCATGTCCATTTGGGGCTGTTGTATTGCTGCAAGTGCAACTAATAGAAGCCTGTAATCAGACCATAATATTGTATGTGTGTGCGTGTAATTTGTAATCTCCTCATTTGAAAGCAATAATACTACATTCTGTTGTTTTCCTGCTGCACATGGGCCTTGTGCATGCCCATCATTGTGTGTGAGATGCTAGGCTGTGCGGTCTAAGTCAGTCCTTCCCCAGACCCCCTAACTGTGACTGTGAAAGCTCAGATTGATTAGTGTCTGAGTTTGGGAAGATTGGAGATTGAATCCAAGCCAAAGAACCTGTTCAGGTTCATGAAGAGATTTGTGGAAGCCTGCAAATCTAGATTGTAGTGAATGTGTGTCTAGCATGTCCATTTGGGGTTGTTGTATTGCTGGAGAAAGACAAGATGATATTGCTGAAATCATGAAGTACATGTAGTCCATCAATACAGCACCTATGTTAGTCATTCAATTTGAAGCATTATGATTAGCTACCGAGGAGATAAGGCATCTGTAAGGGATTAATGCTAGTTGTGAACGATTAGGGAAGCATACAGGACTTGAGAAGTCATTTGAGCATGCAGGTTTAAGAATAAATTTGAGCTTGCAGGTTTAAGAATAAATTTGAGCATGCAGGTTTAAGAGGAAACTTACTTTGCAAGAAGGTGATGCAAATTCCTAGATGTTCAGTATTGTGTATTTTTCTTGTTCTATTTGATTTAAAGATGTATAGAACATATGCAAATTGCTTCCAATGTGTAGAACAGAACTCCATTGGTGGTTAGGCAACTCAACAAAGCATGCAGCCAAATTGCATTCTGAAGATTTTGTTGTTTGCTTAGACTTTGTGCAATCTGAAATCTGAATTTGTTAATTGCTTAGACTTTGTGCAATCTGAAATCTGAAAATGTGAACATATGTTGAACCCCGATATCAAAAACCAAATCCATCATGTCCATTTTATGGGATGCCCATTTAAATCTAAGGGGATGCTCGTTGATATGATATCTAACAAAGGTTAAAACCACCTTTTAAGGAAATTTCTGAAGATTTTAGACCTCACTAGAAGGTTTTCTTATGTCACGGGACTTAGCCCAGATTCAGCAAGACTCGCAATCCTGGCCTACCTTGGCCCCAAAATGTGCATAGTCGGCTCATTTTTCATGACTTGACCAACTTTGGCAACACTTGCCAAGATTATCCAGATTTTGTTTTTGGTATGCATTCCAATTTGTTGCTCTTTTTAACTCACCAAGTTTCGCACAGAAGTTTGTTGCTAAGTTTTTCCTAGTGCCAAGTCCAATACGACTCTTATCCATGCCAAGTTGTCACCAATGAGTCTGGTTGGGTGTTCTTTGTAAAGCCGATAGGTAGCTTACTTGAAGTTTCATAGGAAATTCCCTCTTTAGAAGGTTTTTATACCCAAGACTACGAGCATTTGTTCTGGCCATAAACTCCAAAATGTTTTAGCAATCTTCTTCTTATGAAATTCAAATAAAGATATTGGCTTTCAATGAAATGTAGCATGGATGCGTATGCATACAACAATATTGATGTATGTCTAACATTGGGAAGATTTTATGTCCATGATATGTTTTACAAAATAAGCCTGCTCCAACGAACGCTTGTGATCCAATATGAAGACACAAAGTGAAAGAGAACAACAACAGGGAGAATAGAACAAGCATTATTTTGCATTGTCTTTGCTTCACAAAAGGTCCTAGCTTACTAATAGACCGCAGCATGATGGACTATGCTGCTGCCATATGGCAACAGAATCCCACTTATTATAAGCGTGGTCTCTCAATTTGAAAGTTACTAATCCAAATTAGCTAACAGTTCTGTACACTTAAGACTCCGTAAAAAATGCAGTAAGAGAAGAAGTGGGAAACCCCTTTCACTTCAAATTTTAAAACCTACACCTAACAGCATACCTGCTTCAGGAGCTCCTGTTGCAAAGCCAACACCTTCTTACTCTGCTGCACAGTAGCTCGCATGGCTCCATCCGGCATTTGACCTTCATCATCTGGATCTTCAATCTGTGCATTTACAACGACCCTCCCTCTGTTTTTGAAGGGTTTTGTTGAAGAATATGAGAGCAACAGACTCCCCTTGTAAAATGCCAAATGCTTAGAAGCAAAACCTTTAGCCGATGCACAATTTGAAATCTTTCTGGAAGTGCTCGGTTTATCTGCAATTGGAAGAGATGGTTTGGCCATTGGAAAAGGTAAAGATAGTCCAAAAACGGAAGAGGAGTTCTCAAAATGCAAAATCATTTTAAGAAATGTGGAAAATGAAAGAGGCAACCGATAACAAGAAACTGAGAAACAGGAAGTATCAGAGCAAACCTTAGGATGATTAATGTCTGGCTTTCTAGTGAGAAATCAAATAAAACATCCTCTAATACAATCAGAAAAATCACAGGGAACTGAACTGAAAAGGAGCGATATAAGATAGACCCACTTCAAAGGCCATATCAGGGTAACAGAATACAGTGCCTTGGGCAAACTATGAGACACCCACAAGATGTTAAACAGAATTCAGGCAATAAACCCACGTCAAATTTGGATACACGAAACTTCAAGCATGTTAAATATAAGACACCCACTTCGTTGACAACTGAGGTGATCAAAGACAGAATAGAGAAGCAGTAATCTCTGGCAATATAGGATTTTTTGCCCGTGGCAAAATATAAGAACACTTCATGCGGATAAAATCAATGTGCCTCTGAGAAAAGCAGAGAGAGGGAAGAAAGAAACCAACAAGAAATGAGACAATTGCTCTAAGATCTATGAAACTTCGAATGCAAAACAGCATGGATTGAGGGCTGAATCAAACCGATCAGAAAGGGAATTTCGCCACAAGGATGAACACAATAAATGTGAAAGAAATAAGGCACACAAAAACCACCAAACAAAACAAAATCCAATCATCAAGTAGCAGGGGGGTAAGAAAACCACATGAAAAATAACACGTGATAGCTTCTAGAGAGAAGCACCGTTAAAAAATCACCACAGAAGAATGAGTGGCGCAGTGGTCAATGACGCAAGCACAGGGAGATCGAATCGCCGATGCTAATTTTTGTCCTTTCTATCCTTTCAAATCAATACGGTGAATTGGTAATGTTTTGCACCTCCAATTTTATCGATAGATTGCAAGATTCCTCCGACTCAAAAACCAGAAAACATCAGCGGAATCCAACACCTGATTCAAAATACAGCCCCACCTCAGAAAGGTAGGCGGATCTCCAGGATATTTCAGAATTTGCAGTATGCTGCACTCGGATTAATAACAAATAGAATAAAATATTGACGTCCTATTTAACAGTGCAGACCGTGTAAAGGGTTAAAGCCTAAAGAGCTTTGAGCCCGGATGACGGGGACAAAAACTTGTCCAACCAACTACTGACACGTAATGATATTAATATATGGGGTGCTATGGCGCAGCAGGTGCCACTTTAGGGTGCAACCTTAGCTGGATTTTTGGAGGGTGTACGATTTATAAATGTAATTATATGTGAGTGGGGCAATTTGCATGTTGTTGTAGATGTTGATTGATGTTGTTGTATATGTTGATTGATGGTGTTTGCTTTATGTTAGAGTCTCATTTTTGGAAACTCTAGGGTTTTAGTTATACATTTAAAAAACTATATTTTAAAATGAGAAATCATGTACTATGAAAATAAAATCGAATTATATCCTTTATAAATGTTATTATATGTGAATGGGGCATTTGCATGATGTTGTAGATGTTGATTGATGTCACTGTATATGTTGATTGATGGTGTTTGCTTTATGTTAGAGTCTCACTCTTCGAAAACTCTGATCCCTCAAAGTTGCTTGAAGGAGTGGAATTTTAGTACTAAAAGTTATACATTTAAAAAACTATATTTTAAAATGATAAATCACATAATATGAGAATAAAATTGAATCCCTTTGATTGTATTTATATCTTAGCTTGCAAACAAAAAGGCCCTAGGTCAAAAAAGTAAATTATATCTACATTTTTTTAACTATTTAAAAATGTAAAAAAATTAATTATTTTATATTTTTTCCATAATCATTACAAAAAAATATTATTTTCATGTACATGTTAAATTTTGAACTTCAAGTGACAACCATATAATATTTTAGAACATCATCTATTTTTTTTTTGTGGCATGTAACATTGAGTGTCAAAATTCAACATTGGATGCAATGAAATGCTCATGGGTGATAATTGTGAGAATTGGACAAGACTGTTTTTTATTAGAGAAATTCCCCAATCGGTGTTAAGATTGGGTAATCCATAAAAGTTGGACAAATGTAGTGACCTATGACGAAAGCGTTGCATCCCTCTAATGGTATACAAAGGGTGGTATGAACAAAGTAATAGGGAAAGGCAATACATAAATGCATGAATGTGCCTCTTGGGTTGATTATAACCAATTGGCTTGAATAGTTTATATTAGTCAAAAATTAATCGTCAAGTAATACTAAACAATGTAATCACAACCATCTTCTTGGAATGTGCAAAATTGAGAGATATATGTGAAACTTAGTGCTTTCCTTTCAATACTTGTGTATATTATTTCCCTTTATAATGCAAGTTCTTGTGATATGTATAATGTCATGTGTATAAACCACACAATGGATAATTGTGTAGCAATATCATATGTTATAAGTATAGGAAGGAAAGATTTGGATTGTTTGTGCCCCACACTATCTGGTTAATATAGATGATGCATTGTACCACCATGTTCTTATGATAATGTGGTGAAGTAGAGTTTGTTTTGTAAATGATAATTTTAACTTGTCAAAGAGTTCCATTGACAAAGTTGACTATTCTGCATAGCATGTAATCTCGATGAAATGCTTGCTAATAATAAAGAAAATATATTATGTTGAATATAGTTGTACATGGAGAAAAATACAAAATGTAAACCAAATTTTGTGTGTTTCTTGAGCATAGTATAAGTAGTGTCTTTCATTCTTAAATTGTAATTAAAAGAGAATGCAAGTGTTACATAAAGGTATTCAAAGGATTTGACTTTAGGTATAAATATGTGAAATTGTTTTAATTAAATTATACATAATGGCATAAAAAAATATATAAGAAATAATAATTTAATAAATGGCAGTCCTAATCAAATATGAATTATTTGAATTTGATAAATTACATTAGCCCGCTCATTCTAAAAGTGGTAAGAGGGCTAAAAGTATGAGAAGAGGATCGAAATGACCCAATTGGGTATGCAGAAAATAAAACATGTGCTCATATGCCAAGTGAAAGCTTAACAAGTGCTTATCAAGGGTTATAAAAAATGTATGGATTTGGAAATGAACTACGGATAGAATCATGGGTGTTAGATGGTTTTGGATCTAAATTTGTTTAACATGTATCCTAATCAAAACTATTTAGGGGCAATGAATATGTCATGGGATGATATGATAGTGATTGATTCTTTGATGATGTTTTTCAATGTTTAAGTTTTACATTTTTTGTTTGGGTTGTCATGATAGCCTGTGAAAGTGTTAGAATGCCTTCTCATTGTGCCCAAACATTGGCAACGTATGCTTGACAACAAATCACCTTAAAAAGAGGTTAGCGCTTTGGGTTTGACTGACCTCATCACCCCCCCATGATGACTAGCATTTCCTACGTACCACTAGTTTGACAAAGGCTCAAACCACACATAGTTTTCCTATAGTCCTAGTATGATGATATGTAAGTAGCAGCTAGAACATGCAACTTAGAATGAAATCCTTTGCTTGGATTTGACACTTGGTAACATGCACTTCGAGATCGTGTATGCTATAAAATTCTACTCTTACTTGATTTAGGGATATTATTAGAAGATTTAGGAAGGATGTGTTATTTGTAGGTAGTGATCTCCAAGGAGTGAATTGATGCCCGAATGATTGAAATAGCTTTGAGAGCTATTTTTAAATATGATACATTTTGTTAATTTCCTACCCAAGTCACCCCTAAAATCTCACCTAGGATAACTATAACACACTATCCATTTGAATTGTGATCATTCAAGGAGATGAGGACATGTTCATAATAGGTGGAAAAGTTCACAGTCAAATATTTCCAATGGCTACGAATTTATCTTATAATCCCTATAACATAGAATTGGAGAAGCAAAGATATCTATTAGGGTGTAATTTGAATCTTATATAGATTGCAAGTGGTCGTAATAGTGTTAAAATGGATATTTGGGACAATAAAGTGGGTTAGATGGTGTTTAGAAGGATGGAATTTGTGTGAATAAGGCTAAATTTGTATTAATGTACCAAATTTCAGAAAAGGTACAAAATGGTTTGTTGTCTAGTGCCTCAAACTAGAGTTAGGTCACTACAGATTACCCTAATTTTATTATGTAATATAAAAATATTAAATTAAAAAGGAGAATAGAAAATTCAAACCTAAAATTCTAAATCATGGGATGATGTAACTAGAAGTCATGGTAGTCCAATGTGTAAATTTGTAAACTCAAGGAGAGTGGAAGTAGATCAATGACCATTAAAAGATGAATTCACTTGAAATTCAAAAACCTCTTTTTAATCTAATCTAAAAAAATGAAATAATTGAACTTTGAAAATTGAAAGAAGCGAGCATGAGAATGACTACACATGATTGGCATATCGAACTATGTTGCCATAATAGTAACAAATTGAAGAGTTTTATGGAATGTACATGCCCCAAATGGAATGACTAATGACTTAAAGAAGTTAAGTGCCCATATTAGGCAACATTATAATATTTGAAACTGCACTTAGCATGGCGAGGTGATGTAGGAGTGTTTCAATTCATAGGTAATTGGTATACACCAAAAGTAGTTAAAATAGTAATTTTATGTTTTTATAGTATTTTTGACTTTGTGGTATGTTTAGAGGAGATTAATGAGTAATTTGAGGTATCTTATAGATTCCATAACATGTATCAAAATAAAGTGCAGGTAAGTATTTTAATGATGTGAAAAATATTTTTGTTTACAAAAAAGGATATGGAAATATAACTTTTAGACTGCATCATGACATCTTCACAACATGAAAATATCTCAAAATGGATGGTACCATGTTTTACTACTTGGTGTGAGGTTAAATCTCTTGGAACGATTGTGGGAAAATTTAAATAACTACTTTACGTCACACTTGGATTTGTAGGATCACGTCTTTTGATTACAACATCACATACTTCATATTAGGGGGTTCATGTCAGTAGTAGCAATTCATCTCAATGGAAGAAATATAATTATAAAAGTACTCAAAAATTTGAGTTCATTTGTGAAAATGCACAAGGATTTACTTTTTTTTCTAAGACACAGACCTATGTGCAATGGTGGAGTGTGTGCATAATCTTTAGAAAATTATAATGCATGAAAGAAGGAGCTAAAAACGAATCATCAACTTGTAATTACAATTGTTATCTAGCTTATACGAATCAAGTTGATTTTTTATTGTAAATGCATTAAGGAACCATTTGGATCTTATCTTGCATAAAGCACTATGACACACATTAAATTAGGGAGGATTTAACAAATGTCATTTGGGTCACTTATAGCTTCAAGGAAATGCTGTAATTCGGTCGTTCTTGCATCTATATAAGCATGCCTTACGCTTTTGTTGGGGAATCAACAATAAATGAAGACTTATAAGTTCTTTTCATATTGACTTAAGCTCGAGATTATTTTAAGGATGGTAGCTACTAAATAGTTGATTCAGGTGTTATCGTGTCTCGATCTACTCATATAGTCGTGGTTCTTATTTTTGTTGTATCTACTCTAGTTGATTTTGGTTTTATCATGTCTTGATCTTATGTTGTTGTTTGTTGATGACCAATCAAGTGTGGGAAATAATCCTAAGTATTTTTGAAATCAATGTTTTTTCATTTTCGTTAACTTTGAGGGTTGTGTTGTGTAAGGTAACTCTTAATTGAGATCCATAACCATGACTATAACATTTGTTACAAAAGCATATGGTTTTCAATCCTTGTATGTTTATGCATCACTTTGTATCATCTAGTTCGAGAACATTATTCAATTGATTTTGATTTTCTGTGTTTATAAATGAAGATAGAAAATGGTTGAAACCATCTTCCAAAAAATGAGTTAGATAGAAGGTGTGGAGGAGATTGGAACTAGGGAACTCTTTAACTCAAAAGGATTAACACAAAGAGGAGTTAATAATGCAAAGATGCCAAGAGAAGATGAAACACTTAGACTTGCATATTTGGTAGGTTTGATAAGAGAAATGCAAACCTATTACAACGTTATGGAGAAAGTAAAACATAAAGGTGTTATGGTTGTAGATGATGTCAATGATATTAAAGACGTAGAAGAAGCACCTGAGAAATAAGATGTAAAATAAGAATGAGTTAAAGAACATATGGAAAAATTATTGAAAGTTGTCTCAAGGATGATAAGTAAACCAAAGTTGGATTGCCTTGGCTATAGTGGAGGCTTAAATCTGTAGTACCCAAAAATTGATCCTATGGCACTTGAAAATATCACTTTGGAATTTATTAGGAAACTATCCCATTTTTCTATTTATTGACTACACATTTATATATGTTTATATACTATCTATAGGCTATATTTGATCTTAGAACTGATTCCAACTTCAACATGGATAAGTTCATGAGCCCCAGATAGGTTCATTCAATGAATTTGTCCACATGTTATGAACCCGCCCTTTACATTTCCAACAATCACCTTTTCAAATGCATAAGTTAGCATGGCCATCCTATGTGTTACTTTTAGGTTGGTCGAGTGAAAAAATATTTGAATGGTCGCTTATATAAATACATACTCATGTACTTATTAGGGGCATATAGATATCTCATATCAAAGGCACATTCTAAGAATGACATTACACAAGGGATTGAAGCATATTTCCCTTAGATCCAAACTACAAAAAAGTTACTCAAAATTTTCATACATTTATAATGATGCCCTAAATCACAAATCCAAGCACTATAACCAAGCCAAGTTTTATTGCAAAGTGTTTATGGTCGAATTGAGGGCTCTATCTTGTTTATATTATCTATTAATTGTTATCTTGCCAAAGGATTAGGAGAACTATGTGTGGATTGATCTCTCTTTGTAGTATTGGTACGTAGGACACCACTTATCACATCAGTGGAAGTTTAGTGAGGTTATGCCAGCACAAATGATGACTAAATCCTTTTTATGTCAATAAGAAAGGAGAATAAATATGAAGGTATAACATTGTCATCACAAAGATTTAGACGTGGGAAACATGTCTAAAGATGCAAGAAATTTAGATCCTAATATTAGATTATAGCTTAGATCCTTTGAGGATATATTTTTAGGTCCCTATATAGGTTTGGCCATGAACCTATCCCCTTCCTAATGAACATTTCCTTTGCACATTTGTGGGTTTTTAGATTGTATAAATAACTTGATGATAATCTACGTAACTTCTTGATCTAGATTCAGCCTAATGTCATATAATATGAACATGGTGCATGGTGAATTCTTTCTAAACCCTAAACCATAATTTTGTTTTCACTTTTATATATCTAGAGTGTCGAGTGATTTGATATCCTTACATAATTTAGGGTTGTATGATTTATTATCTTGTTGTTTTGAATTATTTATTTACACATATTACTGTATATGCATGCCCTTATGGCTAGTTTTACTATTAGATTTAGGTGACCTTAATTTTCTATCAATTAATGCAACCCAAGGTTCCATTTCTTGAAATTGGGATTTTAGATTTCAACCCAATCTTGTTGATCTTTATTTATCTAGGGTTTTATAAAAAACCTTAAACATTCATGTGCATATAAAAATTCCAATCTCTTATGGCATCTGAGAAATCTATATCTCTCACCCCAACTCATTGGAGTGCTTGATTGAGAGATACCCACATTAATTACATCTAGGTTCCTCTAGTTTGACATTATTCTAAAAAATGGCCAATGTGACTAATATCCATGTTTATTATTCTATAGATGTTATTATTAACACAAATAAGGGTTACTAACACTATTTTTGTCCATGGTAATGCTACACATGTTATTGAAGACACCATTATCCTCAAGACCATATCTAATAGTGAGGGTGATCCATACGATACTAACAATGACCACAACCATATCATCAAATAACTCCCACATAAGATTTCGACTGTGAACTATTTGGATCATTTTTTAAGGATAAACCTCATAACATTGATGACATCCTCATAATGCTATTTAAATACCATAAATGACAATCTTCACAAAAATTGAAGAGAGGAGAAACTCATATTGAACCTTTGAATTTTTGCAAATCCACCTTATAAAGGTTATCTTTCTGCTTTAGGGACCAATACCCATTTATTTCCTCAATCTAGTGTTCTTAGTATGGGGGCATCACACATTGCTCCCCAAGCTACCATACCTATTTTATGTAGCCTAATATTTCCATTATACTGCCTAACACCACATGTTCTTACAAATATTCTTCCCAACCTTTATGATCAATAACTATAGGGCATGTGAATGCATATATATCTTCTTAGGTAAGGTAAAACATATGTCACTACAAGCTCCATCAATTTACTCAATAATCCATTAGCCCCTAAGGTTATTATTTATTCATTACCATTGGGGTTTGAGAAGGTTCTTGAGTGAAGAAAGTACTAATTAACCCTCATATTTTGGCCACCTTCTTTTATTTTATTTTTTCATTCCCGACCTTTTACATCCACATGCCCAGTCTTTTTCGGTCATTTCCATTATTTTAGCCTCGACTGGGGCACCCAGGCTAGTACTGGGGTGCCCATGGGCACCCTGGTCCCACCAGGGGTGCCCCGATCCTTTTCACACTTTCCCGCCACTTTTTGGGCTCTTTCTAGCCATTTTAGATCCTTATCTTTTTGGTGGTTGGCCATTTCGGGGTTAATTATGAAATTAGATCAAGAGAACCCTATAAATATAAAGTTATGAGACCATAATGAGGGACCAAGCACTAGTCACTACTATCATCCATCTAGAGTTGCATCCATCTATTGCATTGGAGATCACTTGCATCCACATAGCTCCATCACAAGGCACAAGGCTAGGTCATCTGCATCACACACAACATAGGGGGAGGATTCTATTCTATTCCATGCACACATTCTATTACATTTTCTACATCTAGTTATTGCTCGCTACTTCACAAAGTGTGACTGACACAAGAGCACCTAGGGCACATTATGCACACACTCACCAGAACTACATTTGGGTCTGAAATGTAGTGCAATGCTCAGTTAGTAAGCCCACTGTTGTGGCAGCTGAGGTCAGTCTGACCCATTCATTTGCATTCTTATTTTTTTAGGGTTTTGATACTCTTCTTGGTCTTTTGCAGGTCTTTTCATCATCTTGGAATATCAGTGACATCAGGAGTAGTACAGTGAAGTTAATGTGACAGATAATGAGGGTTTTAGACCATCTTCTGAACCTGTGAAGATCAGTTTCAGAGATTTTACACAGACCAGGGGCACCCAGTTTGTAGACCAGAGAGCACCGTAGGCACCCCAGTCCCTCTCCAGGTGCTCCAGTCCTAGCCAGATCTCCAGATCCATCCTTTTTAGAGCTCTTACACAGTCGTTCCTGCTTCCAGATTTTCCAGTCATCCTCTATGACACAGTTATGAGCATCTTCTATTCAGCTGAGTTCTTTCCTCTTCTCTCTTGCACATTAGGGTTAGCATTTCCTTTTCATAGTTGCTTTTCATCTTTACATTTATTTACAACATCTATTTACCTAATTTATAGTTGTTCATAGCTTACATTAACTAGATTAACTATAATATATTTACATTTTTAGTTAATCATTTTGGTGAACCCCATGTTTCAACACTTCCTTCATTCACACTTTTAGTTTCTTCATTCATTTCTTGTCATCCTAGGGTTTGGTCATCATGAGTATCTCAATCAATGATTATTTTCTTGCAAATCCTGATTTACTACATAGAGTCCAACACTTTCTTGCTACTACTCGCATTTGTTGACATGCATCCAGACTCGGTTTATCAAGCCTTTGTTGATGCTTTTTCTTCACATATAGTATTCAAGTCTAACCTTCCCACTGATGTTCACACTTTTGATAATGACCCACCTCTACATATCATCTCTCATATTCATAATGTAGTTGTTAAGCGTACTTTGATTGATAATGGATCTGAACTTAACTTGTGTCCTATGTCATTCCTTGAAGCTTTAGGTCTTTCCACTCATGACGTTAGTCCATATTCTATATCACTGCATGCTTACGATGGTTTTGTCCTGCCCATGTCTCGGTCACATTACATTACCTATTACTGTTGGTCCAAAAACTGTCCACACTGTCTTTTTTGTTGTTGATTTCCCAGTCTCCTACAACTGTCTACTTGGTAGGCCATGGCTTCATGCCATGCAAGTTGTCACTTCTACTATCCATAATTTTGTAAAATTCTTACATGAGAGCATTGAGTATACCATTTTTCATGACCGTGATCCCTTTCAGTATTGTGATAGGGCTCCTAATAATAGCCTTCCTATTCCACACATAGATATTACAGATGAGCCTCAACCTCGAGAAGAACCACCTCACTTACCACCACTTGATGGTACCATTTGTGTGATAGATGCAATTTCTTTGATGCCACCTACTACTACTACTGTTATGATTTATTATCAGGTGCATGTCCAGTCCATGGACATCTCTCTATCACATACACCTTCACATGTACCATCTCCCTTAGCATGCCCACCATTTACTTGCACACTCTTCATGAATAATTCATACTGGGAACATATTCCATTTGATCCTACATGTGATGACACTATATGTACACATGATGGGTTGGCTCACTTAGATTTTATTTTGAGGACCTCTATCCTACACCATATGCTTCTCATCTTTATTATGGGTATGTCATCATCATTGTTGCTTATGGTCTTGTTGGTATCTTTCACCTCATGATATTTCTCACATGCACTCCTCGATCTTCACCACTTACATTAGGAAAATCATGGCTTGATTATATTGGGGGCACTCTAGATCCTGATCATATAGACATATCATTTCCTATGCCCTTTGGACGTGTTTTCATTTGCAATAGCTCTTTCCTAGGATACACTCAAAATCTCACTCATTGGTATGCACACGGTTGTCCACTTCCTCCATTCACCGATGAGGAATATGCTATGGGCATGTACAACTTACGCCTTAATGGCTCATTACGTGATCAACCAGACACTATTGCTTATCAAGTCACCAATGCTTATCCATTCGACTATGATCCTGAGAGTGATGATCTCCTAGATGACATTACATGATAGCCTCTTTCATCATGCATACATTGGGGGCATAGTATTCACATCCCCCTCTCTCATCATCATATCATCATAGGCACATTTCTTATCTTTGCATTATCATTCATTCACATCCTTACATAGTGTTACATCATACTCCTAGCATTTGCACATACCGCATTTTCACATTGTTATACATACATCCCATAATCATATGCTTTCATCACTGCATACATTGCATGAAGGACCTTTGTTCTTCATTATCATTGGTTAGTTCATATCATTCATATATACTTGGGGGCATCACATCTAATACATCCCCCCACTCAGTTAACATCTATCATCTTGCATTTTCATATAGGCATCTTCCTCACATGTTCTAGCATCGTCATTACCTGATGACTCACTCTTGTGCTTCGGTTCACACTTGACTGTTGAGGGATTACCACACATGAACCCCACACACTACACTATAGGACTTACACATCGCATCTATTCACACACATGTACATCATACATCATACATCATACATTAGTCATACATTATGCATCACATCATACTTATATTCATACATACATTACATGCATTGATCATATTATTTCATCATTCACATTTGTACACATCATTATACATCTTATCACATCTATCATCATACATCTTACATCATCATACTCATACATCATCATTCATCATACATATACATACTGTCTATACATCATTACTCCTCATTCTACATACTACATTACTACATTATATCTACATACATTACATTGTCACTTTGTTACACTTTACATATTCTACACATCTTGCATTACATTCTATACATCATATTTACACATTCTACTCATCACATGGTCATCTTTCATCATTACATATACTACATCATCTTCTATGCGCTGCACTCACTACCCTATGATGCACTTTAGTTCCTCGGTCCATACTCGACTACCGAGGGTTTACAAATCAAATGGACCTTACACTCATCACACATTTACTATTCGACCTTTCATCATGTGACATTTCTAGCCTAGTGACATACACTTTAGGCTAAATCATCACCTATTCTATCATTTTGTAGTGGTATACACCTTAGGTTACATCACCACTCCCTCTTTTCATCTTGTAGTGATATACGTTTAGGGATAAATTATCACTCATCCATTTATCTTATAGTGATATATGCTTAGGACTAAATCATCACTCATCCATTCATCTCATAGTGATGTACGCTTAGGGATAAATCATCACTTATATTCATTCATTTGATATATGCTGATATATCACTTTACGGTCATGCTATAGGGTTCATACACACATCATCGCTAGGTCACATCTCATCACTACACCTACACATTCATCACAACGTGTTAGACACAACACACACTTCGACCATTTCCCGATGATGCACTCTCGTTTACGGTTCATTCTTGACTACTGAGGGGGAAAAAAATGAACCTCATTGCATACATTTCCATTCACTTGGGGGGCACGTGGCTCCTATCACTCCATTTTTCATTCCATTCCATCCATCCACAACATACTGCATATTATGGTTGCTTTTACTCTTGCTTACTTTTGCTTGTTCATGGTCACTTTATTACACATGCTAGTTAGATTACTTGTATGTCATTTATCTATATCATCCACACATGTGCGTTCATGTATTTTTCTAGTTGTGATCACAGATACAGGTCTCTTACATGCAACATGGATGCTCACCTTCTACCCTTCCTACACTGGTCACTGGGGGCATCCACATTCGTCTCTTCCTAGTGTTATTGTTTCATTTTGTACTTAGCACTTTACATTACTTGGTTATACATGCTTTTGACATACTAGTTATCTTTCTAACATGCTAATGGGTGCTTCATGTGCAACATTTGTTATGCAGGGATATTTGCTTCCATACTTGTTTGTTACATTGTTTGTTATTGTTTGTTTTTGTATGCAGGCCTTGCCCTATGTTTGGTGTGCACACTTGTTTGTTGTTTGTGGCCATGATGGCCTTGTGTGTCTTGTGACATCATGAGTGATGTCCCATGTTTACAACCCACTTTGTGTGGCTTACTTGTCTTCTTGTGTGTTTACATTACTTTTCTTGGTAGCTTTTACATTGTTTGCGTAGCTTATACATTATTTTTTTTACATGCATGCTTTTTGTACTAACACTTGTCTTTGGCTAGCCATCCTTGTTTGTGTGTGCCTTGGTTTCTACCAAGTGCATTCCCTTCCCCCTATAGGGTAGAGTTTCAGAGTACATGTGGTTGGTCCTCTTTTGGGGCCACATTCTCCTATCAATGATGTCACATGTGCCCCCAAAGAGGGGGGCATCATTTGGGGTTTTACAGTCTACACAACATGTTTACACCGGTTCAGTTCAGTGCACTTTCTGCCCTTGGCATTGTGGGTTTACATACAATGAGTGAGTTCAGACCAGTCTACGAACTCCATACACAATGGATTTTATAGGACATGGTGTCCTTAGCATTTTGGGAAGCAGTTACAGGCTTGGAGGTTACAGTGGGTGTGCCTCCCTACACTACTTTGGCCAGTGGCATCGGATCGCCCAAAAAACTAGGACGTACAGAGATCTCTTCACACACATTCAGGGAAGCAGTTAAAGGTTGGAGGACACAGAGCATTTCCTCCCTATACTTCTTCGGCCTATGGTGTTTGATCACCCAAAAAACCCTCGACAGTACAGGATATCCTTCTACACTCTTTCTCTCGACATGGATCAGGTGCACATGTTCCATTTACACTCTTTCATTTGCGTATTTTACATTTACATACTTTTACATGCATCTTTTACATTGTGTTTTTACACATACATACATACATATTTGACTACTTGATCATTTTCTCCTTGCAGGTCTGGCCGTATGAGAAACAAGCAGTCAAATGGGGGGTAATAACAACAATGGTGTCAACAACGACACTTCGTGACAACACACTTCACATACTAACCATGCAGGTACACTACACACATCAGCATCAACACACACGTTTCCACCCTAGGTTCACTCTCATCACTTTTTTGTGCATTTTCATCTTTAGTTTCCATGCTCCATCATCTTTTTGTCATTCCATGCTTTGTCTAGTCCTTCGGCATGCCTTCTTTTTCACTCTACATGGACATCAGGTACGCATCTCTATCTACTTTATGTTACCAAGAGTTCCACTCACCAACATAAAGTGGGAGCAAATGTAGACACAAAATCATGCACTTTAGACATTATTTAGTCCCGGTCTCGTACTACTATTTAGAAGGTTTTTGAGTGAAGAAAGTACTAATAAACCCCATCTTTTGGCCATCTTGTTTTATTTTATTTTGTCATTCCCGACCTTTTACCACCACATGCCCAGTCTTTTCGGTCATTTCTGTCATTTTAGCCCTTATTGGGGCACCCAGCCTAGTACTGGGGTGCCCATGGGCACCCTGGTCCCACCATGGGTGCCCGATCCTTTTCACACTTTCTGCCACCTTTTTGGGCTCTTTCTAGCCATTTTAGATCTTTATCTTTTGGTGGTCAGCCATTTCGGGGTTAATTATGAAATTAGATCAAGAGAACCCTATAAATATAAAGTTATGAGACCATAATGAGGGACCAAGCACTAGTCACTACTATCATCCATCTAGAGTTACATCCATCTATTGCATTGGAGATCACTTGCATCCACATAGCTCCATCACAAGGCACAAGGCTAGGTCATCTGCATCACACACAACATAGGGGGAGGATTCTATTCTATTCCATGCACACATTCTATTACATTTTCTACATCTAGTTATTGCTCACTACTTCACAAAGTGTGACTGACACAAGAGCACCTAGGGCACATTATGCACACACTCACCAGAACTACATTTGGGTCTGAAATGTAGTGCAATGCTCAGTTAGTAAGCCCATTGTTGTGGCAGCTGAGGTCAGTCCAACCCATTCATTTGCATTCTTATTTTTTTAGGGTTTTGATACTCCTTCTTGGTCTTTTGTAGGTCTTTTCATCATCTTGGAATATCAATGACATCCAGAGCAGTACAATGAAGTTAATGTGACAGACAATGAGGGTTTTAGAGATTTTACACAGACCATGGTGCCCAGTTTGCTGACCAGAGCACCTGTAGGCACCCCAATCCCTCTCCAGGCACTCCAGTCTAGCTAGATACTCCATATCCATCCTTTTTTTTCATTCTTGTTCAGCTTCCTAATTTTCCAGTCACCTCTTGACACAGTCTTGAGCATATTCTATTCAGCTGAGTTCTTTCCTCTTCTCTCTTGCACATTAGGGTTAGCATTTCCTTTTTCATAGTGCTTGGGCCATCTTTACATTTATTTACAACATTTATTTACTTTATTTACTTTATTTACAGTTGTTCATAGCTTAGATTAACTAGTATCCATTTACATTTTTAGTTAATCCCGAAGAGTGAAATTAGTACTGAGTGTTGCACTACATTTTAGACTCCATGTAGTTCTGTGTGAATGTGTGTGTAATGATGCCCTAGGATTCCCTTGTGCAAGTTACACTAATGTTAGTAGGCTAGATATAGAATGTATAGAATGTGTGAGATGGAATAGAATAAACTTCCCCTCCTATGTTGTGTATGCAGAGTGATGCAACCCTTGTCCCTTGAGTGAATGTGCTAGATGGATGCTTTGAGATGCTCTTGTGCCTTTGATGCAAGCTTAGGTGATAGTAGATAATGCTTAGTGCTTGGCCCCTTATTTGAGAGCTATAACTATGTATATATATGATTCCCTTGTTTGAATTTTGTAATTGACAACTGGAAGGCCAACCCAAAGTATAAAAGATGCCCAAGAAGTAAAAGAGACCCAAAAGAGTAAGAAAAGGAAGAGAGGGTCAGGAGTTCCCAGGAGGGACATGAGCATATGGGTACTTCTGTCCTAACTGGTCGCTAGTGTCTGAGGCCATAAAAGATAAATCAGTCAAATATGATAGGGTTGTAGGATGTGTAAGGTCAATAAAAGTATAAAGACAAAGAAAAAGGTCCAAAAGACAGTTGTCAATTACTAGTTTTCTTGCTTAGGAATCATGTATATATTAGTATGTTTTAGGACCTAGAAATGTACCCAAGTGCATAGATTTTGTGTCTACATTTTCCCCCACTTTATGTTGTTGAGTGAATACTCGATAGCATAAAGTAGATAGAAGATGCATACCTTATGATCCTGTAGAGAAGAGTGTAGCCAATAGTGTGTCGAGTGGACAAGTGAAGCGTGAAGTGATCACAATGTGAAGCATGGAGACTAGGAAAGGGAAGTAGACCCTAGGGGTGAAGTGTATATGTAGTAGTGTGTTGTGTTTGTTGATGTGAGTTGCTTCTTGTTGTGTATTAAGGATGGACCTGTAAAAGAAGAGTGAGAAAGTAGTCAAAGTTATGTATATGAAAAATCAAAGTAACATGTGTATAAGTAAGTAAAAGTGTGAAAGTATGTAAAAGGAAAGTGTGCACCTGATGTATAAGAGAGTAAGAGATAGAGAATTGTCCTGATTTCTTGGAGTTTCTGGATTTGAATGTCGATGGTGAGTTTTTTGGGTGATCTCATGCCAAGAGTGAGTTTTTTGGGTGATCTCATGCCAAGAGTGAGTTTTTTGGGTGATCTCACACCAAGAGTGAGTTTTTTGGGTGATCTCACGCCAAGAGAAGAGTGTTGGGGAGAGAGGTCTATTATTTTCTCTCCTTCTATGACACTTCTCGAATAAGCACCACTACAAATGGTACATGTGATTTTGATTTGTTCCGATTTGTCCTGATTGTAACTGATTGTAACTGAAATGTATTAATATACTAAATTTTGTAACTGGAGGAAAGTGCCTGCTACTATAGAACTTGTATGAAAATTGTTGGAGATTGTGTTGTACTGAGAAATTGATTGTTTTTCCCCCAAGACATTAACACCCAGGGGGGACACAAGTGCCCATCGCTACTGTCTAGGATTGGGCACTAGTGTTGCTCTGTGTTTTGGTGACCCAAGTCTGATTCTAGGCCAATCTGTAACTTGTTCCTATGTTGATTTTGTACTGTGTTGATGTTATTGTAGCTCTGAGTTGTTGTAGGGGTGATTTTTCACCCAATAGATGCCCCCTCATTTGGGGTGCATGTGATGACTGTAGGAGAATGTGGTCCAAAGGAGAGGACTTGATACTGATATGCATATCTGAAGTGGATACCTGCAGGGGGTAGGGGATGTGCATGGTAGAAACCAAGGCACATGCAAACAAGATAGGCTAGTAACAAGTGTTAGTAGTAAAAGTAGCTAGCATGCAAGAGAAGACAATGTAACAAGCAAGTGTGGAAGACAAGATGGACTGTGAAAAAATGGGTTTTAAACATGGGACATCTCTCATAATGTCACAAAACAGTCAAGGCCAAAGTGGTCAAAAGCATATAATGATCAAACAAGACATAAGGCATAGACCACAAACAATAGCAAACAATAGCAAACAAACAAAAAAAGTGACAGATAACCATGGTTGTATTGATCCTGCAAGGAAAATGCTACACATGAAGCACCCATTAGCATGTTAGAAAGATAATTAGTATATCAAAGCATGTATATATCAGCAAAAAGTAAAGTGAGTAGTATGAAATAGTAAGTAGTAATAATGAAACAATAGAACCTGTGATGTGTAGAGATGAGAGAGTAGAAAAACTAGATGCCCCTAGGAGCCTCAGTGGGACTGGTAAAGAGATGTTGAGCATCATGCATCATGTATGAATTTATGATAGGTCCTACATTCACCTCAAGATACCAAGTGAATGTGCATGTGTATATAGAAAAAGATAATGACATACTAAGTATCCAGCTAGCATAGTAAACAAAGTGCAACATGTAAGTAGTATAAGCTAACAAGAGTAAATGCAACCAAGATATGCAAATGTTGTATGAGTGTGATGGTGTGATATGCAAGATGTGAAGATGATAGGAGCACATTCCCCCCAAGTGGATGTGTATGAGATGAGGTTCATTTATAAATGCTCCCTCAACAGTCAAGAATGAACCATAGAACAAGAGTGTGTCATCGGGAAATGAGTGTGTTGTGTGAGAGTAGATGCTAGAAAATATGTATCATGAAGCACAGAGTGTGAAGTGTGTATGATGTGAGGTTCATTGATGAAGTGTGCCCTCAACAGTCAAGTGTGAACCATAGCACTAGAGTGTGTCATAGGGTAATGAAAAAGGAACTATGATTAAGCATAATATCATTTAAGATGCATGACATTGAGGGGATTCTTGAGTGGTTTTCCAAGAAGAGTGGTGAGATGATATACACCACTACCTAACTTATCAGTTATTACATAAGGTCCAAGCCAATTAGGTTTGAACTTTCCTTTTACTTGAGTGTCGACATTAGTATTCTTTTGATTTTCTTTAAGAACAAGATCACCGATATTGAATTTTTGTGGGCATATTTTTATTATAAGCTTGTGCAATGCATGCTTGATATAATCAAAGATGCTCCAAGGCTTGCACATGGCGAGATTCAAGCATTTAAAGATCATATAATCGATTTTCATGGTATTCGTTATCTTTTAGAATTCCTTTAAGGGACACTAGTAATGAGGGAATTTCAAGTTCTAAAGGAATGACGGCCTTAGTGTCGTAGACAATTGACAAAGGGGTAGCATTAGTGGGAGTGTGAATGCTGGTGTGGTAAGCCCAAAGAGCATATAGAATTTGATTATGTCAATCACTCCCATAAGTATCAACGTTCTTGCGTAAGATCTTGACAATGGTTTTATTAGTAGCTTCTGCTTGGCCATTTCCCTATGGATAATAAGGAGTAGAAAAAGTTTTCTTAATTTTGAACTTGGCACAAAGTCATTTAACATCCTTGTTTTTGAAAGGAGATCCATTATCAGTTATAATATTGGATGGTACACCAAAGTGTGTAATGATGTGAGTAGTATTGAACTGACAAATATCAACACCAGTAGTGGTTTGCAAGGGCACTGCTTTGACCCATTTAGTAAAGTATTCAGTAGTGGTAATAATGAACTTATGGCCATCAACTAATGCTGGATTGAATTTTCCAATGAGGTTAAAACCCCATAGGGAAAATGGCCATGATGAGGCATTGGTTTGGAGTTCATATGCAGACACATGGTGGATATTGTTGTGCTTTTGACATTTGTCACAATGTGTGGCATATTCCAAACAATCTTGTTCCATGGTAGGCCAATAATACCCTTGTCGTAAGAGCTTTTGAGACATTTATTTTCCCGATAAGTGTCACCACAGAGGCTATCATGGATCTGGGAAATAGCTAAAGGAATATCATCGACACCTAAACAATGTAACAAGTGACCATCGAATGCTCCTTTTAAAAAGTGAGGCTCCAATGATTACATAGCATGTGGCTTCCCCATGTAATCGATGAGCTTCATGAGGTTTTAGGTTGGCAGGGATGGATTGTTGATATAGGAAATTAAAGATCAGGATGAACCATTCAGGATTGTCATGGCTGCGTGTAATGGTGCAGGCTTCCAAAACTAAACTTTCAATGGAGGGATGGTATAGGTGGTGGATTATAAAAGAGGCTTGATCATCAGTGATATCTTATGGGATGAGAGAGGTGGCACTAGCCATGGTGTCATCATGACGATTATCCTTGTGAGGGATGACATTGATAGAATAGGAGTTGAATGTGGCCAATATATATTTTACAAGGTCATTGTAGGGGATGAGTCACTCTTCTTTGGTTTGGTATGTGTCATTGACTTGATTAACAATTAGTTGAGAGTTTCCATGAATATGGATATTACGAATAAGCAACTTGTGAGTGAAAGTGAGGCCAAGGATAAGAGCTTCGTATTCAATGATATTATTTGTATAGGAAAATCCTAAGTGGTAGGAAAAAGGGAGATAATCACCATGAGGGGTGATAAATACAATACCAGCTCTGGTGCCTGAGGCGCAAAGAGATCCATCAAAATACATGGTCCATGTATCAATATCTATTGTATAAGCAGTGAAATTATCGAGGAAAGATTCCTAAATGTGAGAAGGATCAGGAAGAGGAGCATCAAATAATTGGTTAGCGATGACTTGGCCCTTGATGGCTTTTTGTGGGATAAACTTGAAATCAAATTTTGTGAGTAACATGACCCATCGAGCAAGGTGACCAGAGAGATGTGTGTGAGATAATAATTATCGTAAAGGGTCAACTTTGGTGATAATATGGATCTCATGATTGAGAAGATAGTGGCACAATTTATCCATGAAAAAGACAAGGCCAAGGCATAATTTCTCAATATAACTATAGTTGCATTCATAAGGGAGTAATGTATGACTAATGTAATAGACAACCCATTCGCAGTGAGCATCATCGTGTTGTGCAAGAAGGGCTCCCAAAGTGTGAAATGTAGTAGAGATATATAAAAGGAAGGGCTGATCAGCCATGGGAGGCACTAGAACTGGAGGATTCAACAGATAAGTTTTGATTTCCTTGAAAGCATGGTGAAAATGATCATCCCAGACAAACTTAGTGTCCTTTTTCATGAGGCATGTGAAATATTGAGTTTTGTCAGCTAACTGAGCAATGAAGCAATAGATAGCCTGTATTTTTCCTTGGAGTGAACATAGTTGATGGAGATTTTGTGGGGGAGGCATGTCGACTATGGCACAGATATTTTTAGGATCAATCTCAATTCCTCATTGAGAAATGATATAACTGAGGATTTTTCCAGTCATGACCCTGAAAACACATTTTTTAGGATTTAAGCATACATTGTATTATTGCAAGTGTGTAAAAAGTGTGCATAGATCATCAACATGAGTGGCACGATTGTGAGATTTGGAAAGTATATCATCAATGTAATCCTCAAGGATTTTATGGATATGATCATGAAAGATGTGAGTCATAACACGTTGATAGGTGGTACCAACATTTTAAGGGTAAAAGGCATAACAATATAACAAAAGGTACCCCATGGTGTAGTAAATGATGTTTTTTCTTGATTGGTAGGGTTGATTTTAATTTGATTGTATCTGGCGAAGCCATCCATAAAAGAAAGAATGTCATATCTAGTGATGGAATCAACTATAACATCTATGTGTGGTAAAGGGAAACTATCTTTGGGGCAAGCCTTGTTGAGATCGTGAAAGTTGGTGTACAACAAACTTTTCCATCTAGTTTCATAATGGGAACAATATTAGAGACCCATTCAGGGTAGTCCACAACACGGATGAAGCCTACATCCAATAGTCATTGTATTTCTTCCTTGACTAATAGTGCCACTTTAGGATGCATTTTTCTAATTTTTTTGCTGAACTGGTTTGGCTCCAGGGTTAAGGACTATGTTATGCATGGTGACAAAAGGATCTATACCCAACATATCACTATAATCCCATGTGAATACATCAGAGAAGTCATGAAGTACTTGTTTGATGCTACCTTGCTCTGAAGGTGTAAGATAAGTGACTAAGAGAACAATACGGGGGTTTTCCTGGGTACCAAGGTTGTACTGAATAGTTTCTTCATTTAAAAGTGTAGAGTGGTCTTTGATAGGAATAGTATCAAGAGTATCAGTATTTGCAGTGGGAGGATCTGATTCACCAAAGTAAGTTGTAGTGTTAAGTACAAATGGAGAGCATTTTTTATGATGATAAGGGGGAGATGGTCATAAGTTCCTATGTGTTCTAATAAAGCATCATCAGTGCAAAATGTATCTAATGCAGGCCAAGTGGAAGAAACAGAATCATTGATGAGCTCAGGGTATAATAGAGTGAGGTGATGAGTGTGTGAAATATTGCAAACTTTAGGGGAGATGGGGTGGTATAGCTGATGCCCAGCTTGGTGGATTGTGTGGGGATGGAAAGAGGTTCTATGATTCCATTTCCATCTTTTCCTAACCCAGTGCCAGTGAAGCCATAATGAAGCATATATTGATATCTAGGACCATATTTTGTAAAAGTGGGTGAAGAAGTGTCGGAAGGAGGGGTAGCAGGTGAGTGATCTATGATGTTGCAGAAGGAAAATGGGGAGGGATCAACTAAGGCTTCATAGACCACACCTTGATACAAGAATTTAAGTCGTGTATGAAGGGTTGAGGGAACCACATGCATAGCATGGATCCAAGGCCATCCAAGGAGAATGTTATAATTAAGATTATTAGGCATTACATGACATGAGATAGGAAAAGTGCATGGTCCAACAGTAATGGGAAGGGTGATTGTTCCTAAGACCCATTTGGGAATGTTATCAAAGCCACAAATAGAAACAAATGAGGGAAGCAAGGAGGCTTCAGAAAGGCCAATTTGGTGGAGGAATGCTAGATTACAGATATTAAGATCGGATCCATTATCAACTAAATCTCACTTAACCCCTATGTTATTGATACAAATATGAATATAAAGAGGGGGATCATTATCTAAAATAGATTGAGAAGGAATTTCAGTAGATGTAAAAGTAATATTTTCTTCCTTAAAAGATAATGTTGTAGTAAATTTATGATACACATATTCAGGAGAAGTATGAGGATGAATATAAGTGTTGGACAAAAAATATTGGATTTTAGTTTGACATTCAGGGTTGGCCTACAAAAAGGTAGGGATGGAGACACTCATGGTGACAAGATCCTAGGGTATCAAAGCTAGCAAGAAAGAAGGAACTAATAGTGTTTGAATGAGGGTATGGGTTCACCAAATGATTTAATATAAATTGAGTAAATAAACAAGCAAAGCATTAAATAATATGAAACCCTAAGCAAGAGAGGGAGATAGAGGACTTAGTTTCTAATGATCTGGAAGTGATCTGACAAGTGAACTATTGAAACAGAATGGTAAGAGTGTTGTCAGGGCTCATTAGAGTTTTTGATACCCAAAATTGTGTAGGACAAGCACCCACAGGAGTAGGACAAGTGCTCAAATAGTGAATTTCTGGGCATTAGTGTCTTGTAAATATATCCAGGATTTGATCTTTTCTTTTGCAGGAGGATAATTCAT
Organism: Taxus chinensis; assembly: GCA_019776745.2. Lineage (NCBI taxonomy): Eukaryota > Viridiplantae > Streptophyta > Pinopsida > Cupressales > Taxaceae > Taxus > Taxus chinensis. Next base: position 216,491,858 of record CM034157.1, read on the forward strand.
TGTTGATATTTGTTTGTCACTTTGGTTTCACTTCAATGTTTCCGAATGTACTTGTAACCTGTAAAACAAATGTCTAGCTACACATACCCACAAACCACATCAAATCCTAAAAATAAATATGCGGTATGTGGATTCAAACTTACCCTGATGGTCACCTGAAAAGTGAACTTAGTACTGAGCATTTACAAATGAACATCATGGTAAATAATTATATGGTTAGTTTTATATATATTGTTATAACAAATGTATAACAATATATTAATACAGGTTTTATATTGTTTATACTTCCTACTTTATAGGAAGTTGGTTTTCCTATTTGGATGGCTATTTAATAGCACTCCATACATTGTAATACGGTGTGAAGAATATTATATTGAAGATTATTGTGTAAATCTGTTTCAGAGTTTTCATTTGGTATCAGAGCAAGCATTTTTTGAGCAAGGGTATTATGGAGAATTAAAAGGAAAACGGGGCACTGCCGTATTTGCATTCTTGCCCCTGTATATGGAAATTTCTTGATGACAAGCCATTTTGTTGGTATAATTTAAGCTAGCTTTGTTTCGTAGTTTCCTGGAGAAAAGGTTCTGCATCATTGAATCATTTGCATCTACTGTCTTGTTTTGTGTCGATGTCTAAGTTTTAGAGATTTGCATGATAGTTTTGTGTTTGTATTGGCATTTAACATTTTTTGAGGGCTGTCATCCACATTCTCTGAGGGATCTGTTAAAATCTTCTTGCATCGCCTTGGCCCTGTGTGATCATTGACTCTACATTGGATTAAAAATTCCAAAAACGCAATTGTATTTTATTTGGAATAGTCGGATTTCTTCTGCCATATATCAGAATCATATATTGCTTGGGTAATATCAAACTGATCAACTGCATGAGAACATGATCTTGTTGAAGTACTGAATGATATCTACCAACAGCTTTGGGCATCCTCTTTGAGATTGATCTGCGCAACTTTTCATCCAACTGCTCATCGATCCTTTGGTTTTTGAACTAAGAAATTCTTGTAGAAACCTGGGATTTGTATCACATACAAACTGCAACTCACTAATGGTTCTGTCTCGGGCATATCTTAGTTGGTGGTCACGAAGACTCATCTATCTCCTGTAAGTGAATCAGATCCACTCCAACTAGTATTGGAGCGCAGAGTTTGAATACAAAGGTGCAGTTTGTTTCAATGTATTGCATGGTCAAAGCGCATCATTTGTGCATATCCACGTGTGGCTTAGGAGGAATGCATGGCAGTTGCAGTGATATCTATTGATCCGTGAATGTTCATTTGTCCTTATCAATAGGTAGTGTTTATTTAAGTCGGGTTTCTATATGACATTGTGTTTGTGTTATTCAAAAAGCAAGTATCCATAGTTTTTTGGTATAATATTACTTTTTTAATTAACATTTTTTTTTGTGTGTCAAAGTAATTGTCTATGTTATTTGGATATGTTTTTGGTCTATTCAAATTTTTAGTCAATCTCATTGTCCATGTCTATTAGAGTTATTATAAAAGTTTGATTAGGTTTGTCCATTTAGTTGTTTAATGTCTTAGTTTATTATCGGTATTCATTGTCATCTTTGTCACAAGTTACAAGTTGTATAGTCATTTTCAAGTCAAATTAGATTGTTGAGTCTTTGTTGTGTTTTATGTGTTAATCGTCAAGTCAATTATCAAAGTCGATGTCAAGTCTTCTTGGGTCCATAGTCAAAAAGTTGTATTGTCAACATTGTTATATTGTGTTTAGGTGAATATAGGTAGTCAATGTTAAATAGGTGATTTTAGGATTATTGTCTTGTCATTGTATTAAGTCTGAAAAATAAAAAATAAATTTTCCTTACGAACGCATTTTCGGTGGAATCCGACGTTCAGGTAAGGTGTGTAATTTTTGAGCCTCAAATTCCAAATCTGCTAAGTTAAGTAGCATATTGATGGAGGAAGGAGGCATCGGAGGAAGGAGGTCGAACAACGACCTCTCGTCAGTCACCAACGACGGGGCTGTGCAGAAGCTGTGGTGGCATATGTATGGTGTGAGTATATGATTTTCAGTGTGGTTTCCATTTTCTCAGTGTGCTTCAGTTTGCAGTGTTCCTGTTGCTTTGAGTGGTGTGATTTATTGTTAATACTGAAAATAATTGTATAAGAGAGCAGAAAACTACGGAGATCCTGACAGATCCTCTGACTGCCGTACTTCGTTGGAAGATGATCAGTCAGTGAATACGTTCATTGGCAATGGTGATCATGTGCAGCAAGATCAAGACAACAAGATCCAATTAGTATGATACAACACAATACATTTTTCCCTTTCTGATTTCTTATTTGGAATTTCACATTGTGGGGGGGAATACATACCAATGTTCCATTCCCATTCTGCACCCAAAATGACTTAGTCAAGGAAAGCTTCCAGTGGTAGTGGCAGTTTTCTATGCTGTTCGAGATCGAGTGGCAGCGATCAATGACAGAGACTACAATTAAGAACATTACGATTCTTATAGGAAGTAATGTGAAATTTTTTCAGTATATCTTCTATTGTGCAGTTTTGAGATATGCATGTTGTGTTTCCTACATAATTCCCTGATGTATAAGCATAGTGATGAACAGTAGCACCAGAGTAAGTCAGTTCATGGATCTTGAAAGGGTTTGTGGGAGGATCCAGAAAACCACACGAGGTGGACAGTTGATGAAGTTCCTGTCATGTCAAGGTTTGTGGTAAGCCTGTTTAAAACCATGGAAGGAGAGAGCCTTTCTTTTGGATCAAGGTCATGAGTCACAGAGTTGGACATGCCACAGGGGTGAGCATACTGCAGTTGAGAGTGTGGATGTTTTTCTACCATGTAAACACTAAGGGGGGGAATGTTAGGAATTAGTATTTACATCATGGTAAATAATTATATGGTTAGTTTTATATATATTGTTATAACAAATGTATAACAATATATTAATACGGGTTTTATATTGTTTATACTTCCTACTTTATAGGAAGTTGGTTTTCCTATTTGGATGGCTATTTAATAGCACTCCATACATTGTAATACGGTGTGAAGAATATTATATTGAAGATTATTGTTTGTATGTAGAGTGATGAAACCCTTATCCCTTGAGTGAATTTTCTAGATGGATGCTTTGTGATGATCTTGTGCCTTTGGATGCAAACTTAGGTGATAGTAGAAAATGCTAGTGCTTGGGCCCTTATTTTGGAGAAGTAACTAAGTATATATATGATTCGCTTGTTTGAATTTTGTAATTGACAACTGGAAGGCCAACCCAAAAGTACTAAAAGATGCCCAAGGTAAAAGAGACCCAAAAGAGCAAGAAGAGAAAAGAAAGGGCTAAGAGCACCCAGGAGGGACATGAGCATCTGGGAACTTTTGTCCTAGTTGGGTGCCAGTGTCTGAGGTGATATAAGATAAATAAGTCAAATAACGACATGGATGAAGGGTGTGTAAGGTCAATAGAAATATAACAAACAACGCAAAATGCCTGAAAGACGTTGTCAATTACTATTTTTCTTGTTTAGGAATCATGTATATATTAGTATGCTCTAGGACCTAGAAATGTACCTGAGTGCATATATTTTGTGTCTACATTAGTAATAATACCTTATTAGCTAAGGATTTTCCATGTAATCTTCATTAATATCTGTTACATTGATTTTATACCCTTCTTGGAGGTTCAATGGACTCATTCTAACCTTTGGTTGATAGTTTCCTTTCTTATTTTTCCATCAACATTATTCAATGCCTCTTATTTTCCTAGATTACCCAATACAAGAAACAATTTAATGAGAAGGTCACAAACTATGTCTTGCATTACAAGACCATGCTTTCTCACAGACCTAAACATATCGAAGAGGTTAAGTTATAAGAATTATTCACTATTATCCTTGTTCCATAACTTAGGGAAAAATTAATGCTCTAGCTTCATATCCTTTGAATAATTATACCAAATGGTTAAAATTTATGAGACCAATATCTTTTTAGCCAATATGCTAAAATATGACAACAATTCACCTTCAACTAGTGGATCCAAATTCCAATCAAATTCCTCATATAAAGGAAAGACAAATAAATATAAGAATAATGATAAATGAGTTGATAGTGTTGCATAACATGATTTTTCTATTGTCTTCTCTTTGTATTTGAGAAGGTAATGAACCCATTTTCTAGAACCTCCTCATGAGATATAATAAAAAATTCTAGAATGTAGTCTCGTTGAGTTACCTCCACCTTCTGTGGTTGACATGTCTAGGGTATAAAGCAGGAAATTTGATAGAAAACTACATTTTGATTGCCATAGGTGGAATGGGCATACAACCAATGATTGCTACCAACTACATAAAAAAATCAAGAGCTACTGGAAAAAAATAGTATCTTTACACAATACTTGGAAACACCTACCAATAAAACAGTTTACCAATCCAATTATAAGTTTAAAATGTTTTCTAATGCAGTTTTGAATCATATGGAGACTCATAAGAATGATGAATTACACATGAATTATGACATGCACCTCCTTTGAAGGCATACACTGTCAACCATCATTTTATCGATGACATCATTAGCTTAGCTACATAAATAAGAGAACTCACACGTGATTAATTTTGGCGATTCAAAGATTCCCCTTAACATGAATAATGGTACTAAATGATTGTGTATTCTAGCCCATATGGATTCCTATATTATCTGAAGTGTTATAGTAGACAATGGATTTATCTGAAACTTTTACACTATGGTAATCCTCACTAATCTAGGATACACCACATGAGACCTCATTAGTATGTGAAATATAGTTCAAGTCTTTGATGGAAATTTCAAAACCCTCTTAAGGGCATAGTGTTACCCTTACAAGTTGGATCTAATAGGATTGTCACATGGTTCTTAGTAGTCCCTTATAATAATACATTCAACATCTTTCTTGGCTACACATGGATTAGTGAGATGTTCACTATCCCTTCCACCTTACACATATGCTTAAAGTATGTACATAACAAGATGGTTGTTACAATTCCTAGCATTCCTTATAAATTCCCTATTTAACCTAACATATTACCTACTACAACTCCAACATAACATGTGGTGTCTTATACCAAGGAACAACCTTTGCAACAATATCATGATCATATTCCTAAATACAATTTACAACATACATCGATATAACATCATCATGATTGAGCTCTAACATCATCTCCTTCTTGAGTAGACTATGCTTTTCTGAGTTGTTTGTGATACACATTAATCTTACAACAACGTTACAAGTGTGATCCATACAAGATACTAATGTAATCTCTCATTACATAGTGAGAACCCAACATTATTTCAAGTACTATTGACCCACAACTTGTGTATTCATGTATTACTAATATCGATATTGTAGGATACTATATCACACATGGATACACCTTAGATTGAGATGATAACTATGATATATACAGTAGTTATTTAGATCCTATGCAATTTTCATCACTTGATATAAGAAATCTATATACTAAGAGATTACCCCATCTATATGTCAATTTATCTATATGTATGTGGGTGACACTAAACTATTATATGTGGGGAAGTCCCTACATCTCTCTTATGAGTCTAACTAGAGATAATTGACCATATATATAGATAGGGCCCTAAGACCTTTCCTATCGACTAAAAATAAAGAAGAAATGCAAATTCCCTTGTCTAAAGAAGAAAGACAGCCACATCCATAGACCATAGATAAGGTGGGTATTCTAACATGTATCCAATCATCTAATTTAAGTGGTTATCATTGATGTGATCATATAATAGCTTCATATTCTTTCCTTACTCACATTTATGAATGCATTCACTTGTACATAAGTTATTCAATTCATGCATGCATGTTCTTCTTAACCAACAATGGCATTTTCTCATGGCAGATCATTCATTCTTCTTACACCTACCTTATAGTTCAAAATTAGGTCATAACCCGATGATGCATCACATTTTAGAGGTCAAATATGATTATTGGGGGAAGAATCATTACCTGGGACCTTGCCTCCTTTCTTATATTGTTTATAGCTTATGGTCTATGAAACTTAATACATTAAAAGTTCATTTTCTCAGATTATCACATTGTGATGAATATACAAAATAATACAATATAGAAAATATACAAAACCATGACCTACATGTGACTGAATTATTCATTTCATAAACTTTAATAGTGTCGTTAATCAATTGTAGCCTTTACATATAGTACTTCTTATGCACTTGTTATTTGTAGTACACATGAGATAATTGTAAATACAAATACTCGATGGGCACTCATATACATACTTTAGAGCTTCTTAAACCTTATAATCTAGGGGAAAACTATGACATTGGAGGTATCTTACATACAAAGCTTATCTTAGATCATATCTTTACACGCTATTCCATTGGTGATACGAAGATTCTATTACTTATCTTACATTACCTTCTATCTTATGAAATGTGTGATATTGTGATTCATTTGATGATTCCATTTTTTACTACTATATATTAATTTTACATGTTTCATGCTTACTTCTTTCTAATATTGATACATTCACAATTTACTTTATTACTTATTCATTGAGTATGTTTCTATGACTGTTTGACAACTATTTTCCCCTACCCCATGTTCATACTCTTACAAGTTGTCTGATAAATTACTTACTTTACGCACACATTATTTTCTACCTAATTATTGTTAGACACACATTATCTAAATATATTACTTAGTAGGGAAGACACATTTTCTGTCACATGGCATGTTGAATTCACATACTTGTTTTCTACACTAGGTGTGTAACACACATATTACTTGATACACATTGCTAAGTACACATTGTTTGATATGTATATTGTTTAGGACATATCACTTATGACATGTTGCTTAATAAACCTATTTTTTGGGACATATTTCTTGTGACACATTTCTTATGACATATTACTCAAGACAAATTATTTGAGATATATTATGGGATACATACTACTTAACATATTGTTGTTGACACATAAAGTACCCCACACACATTAATATCAACACACATTACTATTTCATACTTGTTTAACATACACAACTAACTAATAGTACTAACATTGTTCAAGTTTTCATGGTAATTTCTTGTTAGTCTTCTATGTATTATGGTGGCTATACCTTGTCATGTCATGTCGTGAGTCTCAAAGGATCATTTGGTGTTGAGTCTTGTATATACTAACATACTTCTCTATCGTTCACTTTTACAATTTTATTTATTGATTTCTATAGGTTATGGACATGTTTACAAAATGGTTTCCTATGAGATGACACATACTATTTATTCTAAATCGATCATATCTTATGCAAATTGCTTCTATAACCATGTTTGAGTACACATCGTTTGTATGGTTCACATCCTATATGCTTACTTATACTTATTATAATTAACCAATATTCTCTTTTGAGTTAAGTGATACATGATAAAATCCCTCATCTTAAAAGGGGGGAATATAGTGGGCTCATTCAAAATTTCACATAGATCGTGTCTTGGTGTCATAGGGAAGACATGTTGATAGTATTTCAGATAGGTCAGATATGGGTTTTTAATTTATATACAGGTTCAAATAAAGATTACATGGAGTTAGTAAATGTTCATTGCTACATATAACTAATTCATCTTTGACGTTTTTCAAATTTAGATAGACTTGGTATACATTCATCATTATAGATTACAATTTTAGTAATGAAATTTATCATATTTACATGGAATTAGTACAAGTTCATCATCACAGGTTCAAATGCATTTATGGAAATCATTCAGTCCACATGGACTACACATAAGTCCATTGTTCAAGATCATATCAAATTTTTAGTAGCCATACCAAAGGCATTTTCCTCTCTTAGTGGCCTAATAAATGAAACCTCCAACTCTCTCAATGTACCAATGGCTGATACATTTGGATTCCTTAGTGGCTCAATGGATGTACACCCAAATCTTTTAGTGGCCCAATGGTTTATACACCAAAATCTCTTAGTATCCTAATGAATGACACATCTAGCTCTCTTGGTAGTACAATAACTCATACACTAGCTTCAATGGCATAAGGTTGATCTTAGATGAAATATTACTTTATTTAGAGGTTTTTTAGCTCCTAATTAGTATCGGAAAAATATTATGTGCACACATTTCATACAACACATTGGGGGCATGGTTTGACATACCAATCAGGTGTAGTTTTTAAATGGATTTATTTCAATCTACATATTTCAATTAATTTATATGTTGATTTTATATCTCCATTTAGAATTAATACACACTTTTTCCATGCAATTGAAACTTTAACATCAAATTAGTATGTGGACACATTCTCTAGTTTCACATTATTGTCTTATGATTAGGTGTGAGGTTCACATTTACTTATTTTTTAAATTTTAATTAAGCATTTGTTAATACTAGATTAAAGAAAGAAATCATAGTACCTGAAATTCGGTCCTATGACACTTAGATTTTTTTTTTTTGAATTTATCTTGAAATTATCCCATTCACCTATTTATTGACTAACTCAAAGCCTCATGTTTTATCATGTACCCTGTGTTCACTAGGTCATAACTATTCTCCATCATAACACTTAATAATTCACTATACATTTTGCATAAATATGTAAACTATCTATTATCTCAAAACTGATTCCAACTTTAGCCTAGATAGGTTCATGTTCTGAGGATAGGTTCCACCAATGAAGATTTCCACACATTAAAAACCCATCCTTTGCATTTCCAATGGTCAAATTTTTAAAATTACAAATTAGCATGGTTGACTTATGTGTTAATTTTTGGGTCAGTTGAGTAGGGAAAAATTTGAATGATCATCTATATAAACATATACGCCCTTACTCATTAGTGGAATGTAGGGAACCCTATCAAAACAACACTCTAAGAAGGTCATTGAGAAAATCCATGCAACACCTTTACTTTAGAGAAAAACTACAAAAGAGTTACTTAATTTTTGAATACATCTCCATTGTTTCCCTAAATCATAAATGCAAGTACTAAAACTAAGACAAGTGTCAATTGTTAAGTGTAGAGGACTAATCAAGGGATCCATATTGCTTACATTATCTAATGATCTCCATCTCATCATAGGATTTGGAGATCTATTTCTGGCATAATCCCTCTTCAAAGTGTTGAGATGCAGTGCAATGCTCATCACACTAGTGAGGGTATGGTGAGGTCAATCCAAATTAAATTATGACTAACTCCTTTTTAGGTCAATAAGTGAGGATAAAACATATGAAAGTACAACATTGTTAAAAAAAATATAAATATGAAACAATTTCAAAGACATAAGTAAAGAATATCCAAATATTATATTCCAACTTAAATACCCAAAGGACATATTTGTAGCTCCGTAGGTAGGTTTGGCCATGAACCTATCCTACATAAAATTCTAGGTTCTTATATTTTATAGATAAATTGAAGATAATCTACTCAACTTCCTTAGCCAATTTCAACCCATCATCACACAATTTGAGCATGTCAACTTCTTTCTAAACCCTAAATCATAATTATATCATTCCTATTATATATGTAGCATATTGAGTTATTTGATGTCCTTACATAGTTTAGGATTATCTGATTTTTTTTTTTGAATTGTATTTTTATAAATACTAATATCTAATTTGTCCCTCAATCCTAGTTTTGATATTAAAATTTGGTAAACCTAGTTTTCTATCGATTTATGTAACCTATGGTTCCATTTGTCACCCCAAAGTTTCATGTTTCAATATAATCTTGTTGATAGTAGGTCCAATCATTATTCTTCTAGGGTTTTATTAAAATCCTTCTACATTCGCATGAATACTCAAATGCTCCTTTATTATACCATCTTAACAAACTATATATCACATCCCAACGTGTTAGAATTCTTGATTGAGTAGTACATACATTGATTACATCCAAGTGTCTCTAACTTTACATCGTCTCAATAAAATGAAAAATATACTTAAAACCCTTGTTTCTTATTCTATAGATGTTATGATTAACAAACATGAGGGTAACCTTATTCATATGCATGCTAATGTTATGCATATCACTGAGCACACTAGTATCATTGAGACAATGTCTGGTCATGAGGGTGACCCATATGCTACTAAATATTACCAAGACCATATCATTTAATAACTCCCACCTGTGATTTTAATTGATTTATTTATTTAAGTTCTTAAGATTAAACCTAATAACATCAATGAAGTCATCACAATGCTAGTTAAATCCCATAAATGACAATATTCACAAAAATCCAAAATAGTAGAAACTCATGTTGAACCTTCAAATGATGAAAATTCACCTTTTATAGGTTCTCCTTTTATTTTAGGTACCAATAACCATGTTTTTACACAAATATTTCATACATCTAGTGTTCTTAGTAATGTTACCATACCTACTACTACACAACTCATGGATTTTATTCTAGTCCTTAACACTACACATGCTATTATAAATCCTCTTCCCAACCTTTATGTTTAAAAACTATAGGAAATGTGAGAATAGATATCCCTTTTTACATAAGGTAAAACATGGGCCACTATAAGCTTTATCAGTTTACTTGATAATCAATTAACTTGTAAGGTCTTTAGTTATTTATTACTATTATGGTTTTCTCCACCCATGTTTTCCTTCTATAATGGAAAGAATGACCAATAAAAACATTTTCATGCCTTTATCACCTCATGATTGTAATATGTTAGAAATGATACCTTATTGTCCAACCTGTCTCCATACATATAAAGGGATATGCATTATATTAGTTTTGTATCCTTCCTACAAGTTTGATGTGCTCATTCAAACCTTTAGATGAAAGTTTCCTTTCTCAATTCTCCATCAACATTGGATGATGCCTCTTCTTTTTATAGATTAACAAATTCGATAAATAATCCAATCAGAAGGTTGTAGACTATGTCTTGCATTATAAGACCATGCTCTCTTACAGACCTAAGAATGTTGACGAAGATAAGCTACAAGAGGTATTCATTGCTATCCTTATTCCACAAATTAGGAAAAAAATTCATGTTAGGGTGGCCTTATATTTTGAAGACCTATACTGGGTGGTTAACATATATGATAACAAGCTCTTTGCAGCCAATATACTACAATATGGTGATAAAACATGGATATATATAATAGAGCCAAATTCTAACCAAAGATGTCGTAAAAAGTAAGAAAAAAATAATGAAAATACTGATGATTTTTTTCACTGTTTCACAACATGCTCCATTTATCATCCTCTCTTTGGCTTTGAAAAGGCAATGGACCATTTTCTAGAAACACCTCATAAGATATTATAAGAAAATCCTTGAATACAATCTCATTGAGTTACCTTCACCTACTACAGTCGACATGCCTACTTTATTTACAATTAATTATATTTTTATTACCATAGGTGGGTTGTTCATACAACCAATGATTATAACAAAATAAACCAAAAATTCCAAGAGCTAGTGGAGAACAACATTATCTCTATACAAACTTGGAAATACCTACCAATATAGCAGTTGCCCAACCCAATTCCAAGTTAAATTTGTTTACTGATACATTATAAAATCATAGGGAGACTCATAAGAGTGATTAAGTACACATGAATTCTCATGTGATACCTCCTTTGAAATATTAAAATATTGACCCCCATCTTATCAATGGTATCTTTAGATTAGCTGTAAATATATCACAATTGACACCTATGATTATGTTTGATGATTTAGATATTTCTCCCAATGAGGAGGATGGTATTAGATGTATACACCTATAATTAGTTAGCACTAATTTTACTAATTATTTCCTTCTAATATCACTAACACCCATCCTACATCAACTGCCTTTATTTCTCATCTCATTTTCCTACCATCCTAATTAGTCATGTAATTATCTCCTACTTATCACTAACCACATGGTCTCATATTTTTAGGAATTTTATATTCCTAGCCACTTACCATCACCTACTAAGCTAGCCTCTCCTACAAATCACCATACTAATCCCTCATTAACTCCTAATCACATCTAGAAATACTAATATGATCCTAGAACTCTGCACCACCTTTTCTAGAATTCTCTAATTCTAGAGCCTTCTTATTCCACCTTCCATGAATTTAAAATCCATAAAATCCCTCCTCTCTCTAAAACCTTCCATCCTCTTAACCAATCTCCACCATTGACCATCATCCTTCAAGGATTCATCCTAGCCATTTATTCTTCTATATAATTTCAAAATCTACCACCATTTTGGATGAAATAGGGGGGAATCCAAGAGAGAAAAATAATGAAAAATATAAATCCCCCCATTGACTCATCAATCAATCAAATCATACCTTCTAAGGGGAGGTACTACCACAATTCAAGAGCCAATAAGAAATTATCTTGGATCAAGTAATCAAATTGGGGAAACTCAATTTCAACAAGGAAAAATTCCACACAACTTCACAAGGGATGTGTAATCTTTTGGTAAGTATGATTAAGGTGAGTAGATTTCTATCCCTTTTCTTCTCAATTTAAGGTGTTAGGATTTGAGTTAGAGGTAGAGAGTCTTGGTAATTGATATTAATGATTTTTTATGTTATATGCCTCAAGCTATTTTCTTGCACACATTTTTGGCATGCTTGGTGGGACTCCACATGCATTTAATTGGTTCTTCCATGACTTATTAGGAAGTAACATTAAGACATATTACAAGTATTATATCCATTAGGGTACACAATTTATGAGAAATTTTGATTTTTCTAGTCCAATATTCTCCATTGTTGACAGATAGTGACAAATTCACTCTGCACACTATGTCACTTATTTGTCCTGATAATCCCACTAATGCTATCTTCATGAGAAGGCCATACATGTTTGATTTCTAGTGTGCAATGTTATATGGTCAACATGGTGTTTTTTATGAATAACCATGATGTTTTCAACCCTAAGTGATTCATTTTCACTCAATTGTCCGTCATTATCTCTATAACCATGTCATGTTTTCATGAATAGACCAGGACATTGTTTGTCACTTAGGTATAACAAACTTCCATTGTCTTATATATTTTCATACTGACTAAATCTAGTATTTCAATCAAATTTTTTATTTTTTTTAACATCATTTTTATCATATCCTATGAGATTCATCATTTAAAACTATATATTTTTTATTTGACAAGTGTTTGAGTTAACCCCCTGACCATGTGATGTTTTTGTGACTAGATGTGATCATTTTTTCCATGCTAACCATGGGACATTTTTCATTGTATAGTTGCCATCATTTTAACTATGATGGACTATGATATTTTATCTCTTCTAAACATTATTTTTTTCTATTATCACTAACATTTTTTGGTTGTTGGTTTTATCACTTATTGAAATCCCTAAACATTAACTCATAAACATACTAACAGTGTACTTACAGGCATTCCTAGTCTAAGAATCAATATCAAACTATAAATAGAATTATTTATTAATCTAATTAATGAATTTGATATTTCTATGTATTTTATTTATTTATATATTTTTGTTTAATTACCCTTTGTGAATGTATTTATCCACCTAAGGTAATATTGTGTATGCTCTCTCCTCGTGTCATTAGGTGATCTTGGGGATCAAAAACAACTTGACACCTCCAAATTTATCTTTCTTTATATGGGCAACGCACATGTGGATTTCACTTCTTAATTACACACTTTTCATAATGATTAGGAATCTTGTGATGTAGATTTTGATAACTACATGCACTAAGACATATTTTCCCCATGTTGTTGGTAGGGGTATACAAATTTAAAGAAAATGTATGCTCTTATTGGCTAAACATTGATCTAGTTTTACTTGAATCAATGTGAAGTAAGGGGATTCACACTAATCCCTTTATTGCAGGCCTTAAAAAAATATTTTAATACACAAATACTTCAGACCCCATGTACTGAAAAAATTATATAAGGGATGTACCTGGGTTAGTGACCTGTAAAGCCTATAATTAAAATCTATTAGTGACAACTAATTAGTAGTGTAGGGCATCGGCTTCACCTACCCATTAAAATTACTCACTATATTTCCTGTATTGAAGTGAGTATTGGGAGACCAATCTAGAACCACTACCATGTGTGGTATATTATTATGGGATATTAGTCAAATGTGTTGCATACCCTCTTATACTACATATGCGTGATAGGACTTGTGAGCCTATGACGAGAGACATTGTTTGTGTGTTATCAAGACATGTGAGATTTGTATACTTCACACTAAAACAAAAAACAAACAAGGACTTAAGGTCGACAAAGAATTTTTGATGCAAACAAATCATTACTTAACTGCAACGATCAGAAGGAAAGGCCCGATCCCAAAACAAATTTAATCCCATTATCGTCAACTCAAATTACCTTTAAATCGCGTGTCAAATCGAACATCAATCTGACATGTAATCAACGACCTTGTTGATGCATGTCAATTTGAATCCTCATCTAATGTGCATCAACCACCTTATTGACGAGTGACTATAAGCAATATTCCTGTCAATGCGTCTACAGCCTTCTGTCACACCTGATTAAAAATGTAGGTGAAAATTTTGTTACCGGACCCAAAATCAAGAGAAATTCACCTTCCCATGAAATCCAGTTCTGAGGATACCCCAACCAGGTACCTTTTACCACCTCCTGATTATCTATTAGAGGTCTCTTAAAATTAACCATTTCATGATATCTGATGATATCCCATTGTTTTTGGTGGAAAGATCCCCCATCAACGACCATGAGCCATCACTCATGAAAAACAACAATTTCAACATTAGCCAACTCCTTCCCAAGGAGACAAAAATGAACTCCTTATAATATGTGTTTTCAATATAGGGTTTCCAAACTCAGCGTATCTACTTAAATCCCACACACTTAAGTCAAATCATCTAGATAAAAAACACATCCACTCCTACATCACACTATATTGCTAGGTTTTACCCATCATCACCAATCCAGCACTATGATAATTCTTCACCGGGAACTCCTCGTGCTATGATTATTTACTAATGCACAGCCTTTAGTTTGGTGGATGTAATCTGGAAACAAAACAACAACATAACACAAGAATACCATCGACTATGATAAGACGGAATGATGACAAATCTGAAATATCAAAGTAAATTATAATATTAACATGAAATTGTTACAATCTCACCCATGAGGTACTTCAAGTGTTATTGACTTCACTTGCCTTTCACCAAGACTATGGGAGAAACTTTACAATTACACCTCTTAATGGCTTCTTCAACACACCTTTAAACTGATGGCTTCCTTCGCACACTTCCTACAATATTTCTCACTACTTCCTTCTATGCTAAATGAGGGGGGTGGCCTCTCTATTTATAGAACTTCCAGGCTTATCCATCTTATCTCTAAGATAGGATAAGAAATCCACTCTGACGAATCATATTCCATACCTTAACTCTTATCTGTACATGTAAGCTTATCTTTTAAGATAAGATAAACCTTATCATTTTACATGGGTTCCACATTTTTAGACTTTTTACAAATAAAATACACAAAATATTTATGACCTCACTCCTTGTCCTTATTACCAATATAATATTTCTAATTCCTAATCATGTAGACCCTACTTCTCTAATTACCCAAACTTTGACATTTTAACATTACCGGACCACTTACGACAAATATTTACTTTTTACAACATTCCTATTGTACTTTGACTGTTACCGTACTCCACATTATTGGCGGCACCGTACTGACGGCGCCGTTATCTTCTATCAGACGCTACTACTAATTATACTTAACAACATCCTATTCCTAATACATACATTAATGAAATAGAAATTACGGAGGAAAATTTTAGTGTCGACATCTTCCCCCTTCCTAGCTTCTACTCCGTCCTCGGAGTAGACTATTCTGGTGCTTGGAAAATCTTCAACTTGTCGTGGTTGACCCATTTCGTAATGGGAGTGCCATCCAATTCCTCCAGTCGGTACGTACCATTTTCATGCACAGCTGCTATTTTGTAGGGCCCCATCCATTTTGGAAGAAATTTTCTCTGTCTTCTTTTTTTGTATCTGGAATCATATACTAGAACCAAGTCATTCACATGAAATGGAGACCACCGGATCTTTTGATCAAAGTATTCCTTCTGCTTCATTTTCTTCTTATGGCTTGTATCCTTTGCTATTTCTCTCATTTCCTCCAGCAAATGAAGATGTACCAACCTTTCTTTTACTGAATCACTTTCATCCATCCTTTCATTTTTCATAACTCTCACAGTGGGAATATCAAACTCAATAGGAAGAACTGGATCAATGCCATAGGCCAACTGAAATGGGGAGTATCCTGTTGCTGACTTTGATGTTGCCCTATATGCCCACAATGCTGCATGAATCCTTTTATCCCATTTATGTACCTGCAAGGCTGCATCTTTTGCTAGAATTTGACACAACACAAAATTTGTTCGTTCCACCTGTCCATTTGTGCTTGGCTTGTATGTTGTTGCCTTCCTGTGCTTAATAGAAAACTTATTGACTAGGGCTTCTACCACCTCATTAATGAAGTGGCTTCCTTGATCTGTTACAATTTCTAATGGGCAACCAAATCTGGTGACAATGCGTTCATATATGAACCTTGCCACTTCATCCATGGAAGCTGTTTTCAATGGCCTAGCTTCAACCCACTTGGTTAAATAATCTGTGGCAACTACAATATACTTATTTTGGCGTGATGTAGTTGGAAGTGGACCTACAATGTCTATTCCCCACTTTTCAAAGGGACCAAGGGGAAGAATAGGACATAATGGAGCTGATGAAGTCTTACGGTTACCATGTGTTTGACAAATATCACATGTCTTACAATAATTATAACAATCTTTAAAAAGAGTGGGCCAGTGATAACCTGCATCCAAGATCCTTCTTGCTGTAAGTTGTCCAGAGAAGTGCCCTCCACATGTACCATTGTGGAATTCTTCTAGCAGTTCCTTCCCTTGATCACGTCCAACTGCCCTCTTGTACTGTCCATCAGGTCCTATTCGAAATAATACTCCATGCAGAATAGAATATGGACGACTGGCTTGAGTAATCTTTCTCTTAGTCTTTGCATTGGCACCATCAGGAAACTTGAATTCATTCAGATAATTCCAAATATCTATGTATTCACTAGGGATTGTGTCAAGGGATAACAATGCTGCATCGGGGAAATCATCATCATCACAAGATGATCCTAAACCATCATAGGCTCGAGAGAGTGCATCTGCATTGACATGCTTCTTTCCTGGCCTATCTATAATATCAAATTCAAATTCTTGTAGCAAAATTATCCATCTTGCTATCCTCCCTGATGGGTTAGGCTTATTTACAATATATTTTAGAGCCTGATGATCTGTTACAACTAGAAATTTTTGCCCTAGCAAGTAATTTCTAAACTTCTTTACAGCAAAAATGATAGCCAGAGCCTCTTTTTCAGTTACAGTATAATTTACCTCAGCACTGCTCATTTGTCTGCTCCCAAAGTAAATTGGATGTTCATTCCCATTTTCATCCTTTTGGCTCAAAGTACTTCCTAGTGCTGCATCTGAGGCATCAGTGTACACAATGAATGGCTTGCTCCAATCTGGATTCTTCAAAACAGGTGAAGACACCAGGGCTTCCTTCAGTTGTCCAAAAGCTTCATGCGCCTTATTTCCTGGTTCATAAGTAACATCCTTCTTCAAGAACTGGGTTAGTGGCTGTGCAATCTTTGAGAAATTCTTGATGAACCTTCTATAGTAACCCACATGGCCTAAAAATGATCTCAACTTACTTCTATTCATAGGAAATGGTAAATCTTTGATTTTTGAAACTTTATCAGGATCAGTACCAATACCATCTCTGGATACAACATGCCCTAACAAAACGCCTTTAGAACATCCAAAGACACACTTTGTAGGGTTTAGTGAGGCTTGTGCTTCATCTAACCTTTGAAATGTTGTCTCCATCTGGTGCAGGTGGTCCAACTTGCTCCCATAGATGCAAAAATCATCCAGAAATACTCTGATGAAGGTCCCAATGTAGGGTTCGAACACCCTATTCATCAAACGCTGGAATGTTGCTGGAGCATTACACAACCCAAAAGGCATAACTCTATAAGCAAACGTTCCCCAAGGAGTGGTGAACGTGGTCTTCAGCTGATCTTTCTCTGCTATACGAACTTGGTTGTAGCCGCTATATCCATCAGCAAAACTATAGCACTCCTGGCCAGCTACTTCGTCCAAGATCTGATCTGAAAATGGAAGAGGGTAATGATCCTTCTTTGTTGCCTTATTGAGCTTCCTGTAATCAACACAAATGCGTAGCTTCCCATTCTTTTTTATTGAGATCACAATGGGAGAAACCCATTCTGAATTCTCCACAGCAAATATGAATCCTGCATCAAGCAACTTATCTATTTCTTCTTTTACAGTCTTGGAAAAATTAGGATTCATTCTATATGGCATTTGCTTTATGGGCTTAGCACCATCTACCAGCTCAATAGAATGTTCTACCCAACTTACTTGACGGAGTTCCTTGTAATCAAAAGTGAATAGGTGTATGTACCTTCGAAAGAGCTGGAGGTAGGATTCCTTCTCACTCTCCATCACAGCATCACCAATCTTTATTTGTTGGAGACGATCATCAACTTCTTCTTCAGATAATTTTATGGGGTCATGAGTTGGTGTGACTGGAAGGATATCCATGACTGAAACATCCACCTCACTTTCTTCATCTTCAGTGTCCACTTCACTGGTA
Organism: Taxus chinensis; assembly: GCA_019776745.2. Classification (NCBI taxonomy): domain Eukaryota; kingdom Viridiplantae; phylum Streptophyta; class Pinopsida; order Cupressales; family Taxaceae; genus Taxus; species Taxus chinensis. The sequence continues at coordinate 216,510,580 of CM034157.1, forward strand.
CTAGAGTAATCAGAGGATGTCCAATCATCAGTTTCATCACTTGAATCCACAGGTTCTGCCTTATGATGTCGAGGGATCACGTTTATCTTCACCCTCTCTCTACCACGTCCAAGTGTCATGAAACCTTCATTCCAGTAGTTTCTTGCATGAACTCTCCTTAGCCATGGTCTTCCCAGCAGCATTGGGTACGCAACAGTACCATTTTTCATCACCTGAAAGTCTACCACACATACAACACCCATAACAGATATTGCCACATTTGAAACTACACCTTCTGGTTTAGTTTTTCCCTTATTTAATGACCTTAACATAAGTGTTGAAGGGCGATCAATTTTTAAACCCAACATATTCATTACAGACTCGGTCATTACATTAACTGCAGCACCTCCATCAACTAAGACATCATGAATTGAAATACCATTACATAATACCTCAGCTTGTGGAGCATAGGGATCCGCCTCTGCCTCCAAAACAGGGACCTCAACCTCCTTCCTTCGTCGAGCATTGAGTCCACTTCGCAACTCCCGCCTCTTCTCAGAAGACATAGCCAAGAGTTGACCATATGTAATATTTGCAGGCCTTTTGGACAGATCTTCCAAGATGGAGTATGGTCCTTGCCCCTGTGAAATCAGAAAATCCTGCACACCCAACTTTCTTCTCCTATGTTTCTTACTAGTTTCTTCTTTCATCTTCTTAGGATCATTTCCATCTTGATTATCTTTTTCTTTCTTTCTTTTTGTTACAAACACATCTACTTCATTATTTCTGCTCTTATCTACTACATCAAAAGAATTCACAGGTGCTTTTCCTTTATCATTATCTCCTTTACCAGATGTAGAAGCTCTATCTGGACAATTATACTTATAATGACCCTTTTTATAACAACCATAACATACAACTTCAGAAATATTTCTTTTTGGACCTCTATCTCCTCCCTGAGAACTAAATTCCTTTCCTTGAAGAAGATTAATAGTTAACTGACCCATCTTTTTGAGCAGATCTTCATACTCAGTAGATGTACTAGGAGAAATATTTGTGCTCACCGGGAGTGGTTGTGGATTCTGGACCAAAGGTGCTGGTGTAGGCTCTACTTTAGCAACAATTTCTTTGGGCTCCTCTTCCATGCTTTCTTCTTGCCTTCTTGCAATCTCCTTTGCTTGTTCAATGGTAGCTGGGCGGTCATACTTCACTCGTTGTCTGATCTCTGGCTTCATCCCAAGAATGAAGTGCTTACAGAGGAGATTATCCACGCCATTCATCAACCCATCCGCTAATCCTTCCTTCCGGATCTGGGCATCGAGCTTCCTCCTTAGCTCTAGAACACGAGCATGATAATCCCTTATCTTCTCCTTCTCTCCTTGGGATAGCTTTGTGATCTCGATCATGAGATCTGCATATTTCTGTTGTTCACCAAATTCTTCAAGAAAACTTTCAGTTAATAAATCCCATGAATTTTTCACATTATCACCTAGTGTTTCAAACCACCTAAGTGCTGAACCATCCAAAAAGGTAGGAAAAAATTCAGTCCATTGTTCCCTTCTTATAAGGCCATTACAAATACAAGATCGCTTAAACTCTTGAATGAAAGAAGAAGCATCTTCATTAGATTGAGCTGAAAAAACAGGAATCTTTCCCATTTTCAAAAGTAACCACCGTGAAATACCAACCCACAAGTACAATCAACAAGACTTATGTGCACAAATAATTGGAATCACTATACTAGAAAGTGACTTTACACCTTTCTACAGTAAAATAGAAATGACCACGGTAAACTATGGTAAAACTTGACTTACTGCGGTAAAAACTGACTTTACTGTGGTAAACACTATTCACGGTAAAAAGTGAAGTTACTGCGGTAAATACTATTCACGGTAAAAAGTGACTTTACTGTGGTAAATACTATTCACAGCAAAAATGACTTTACCATGGTAACTACTATTCATGGCAAAAATGACTTTACCATGGTAACTACTATGCACAGTAAAAACAAGGTTACCCTCCAATTGATTTTTGACTAAGTGGGAATATCTCTCCAGAAAATCCACCAACGAGGAATGGTCCCGGCAACGGAACCAAAATGTCATCACCAATCCGGCACTATGATAATTCTTCACCGGGAACTCCTCGTGCTATGATTATTTACTAATGCACAGCCTTTAGTTTGGTGGATGTAATCTGGAAACAAAACAACAACATAACACAAGAATACCATCGACTATGATAAGACGGAATGATGACAAATCTGAAATATCAAAGTAAATTATAATATTAACATGAAATTGTTACAATCTCACCCATGAGGTACTTCAAGTGTTATTGACTTCACTTGCCTTTCACCAAGACTATGGGAGAAACTTTACAATTACACCTCTTAATGGCTTCTTCAACACACCTTTAAACTGATGGCTTCCTTCGCACACTTCCTACAATATTTCTCACTACTTCCTTCTATGCTAAATGAGGGGGGTGGCCTCTCTATTTATAGAACTTCCAGGCTTATCCATCTTATCTCTAAGATAGGATAAGAAATCCACTCTGACGAATCATATTCCATACCTTAACTCTTATCTGTACATGTAAGCTTATCTTTTAAGATAAGATAAACCTTATCATTTTACATGGGTTCCACATTTTTAGACTTTTTACAAATAAAATACACAAAATATTTATGACCTCACTCCTTGTCCTTATTACCAATATAATATTTCTAATTCCTAATCATGTAGACCCTACTTCTCTAATTACCCAAACTTTGACATTTTAACATTACCGGACCACTTACGACAAATATTTACTTTTTACAACATTCCTATTGTACTTTGACTGTTACCGTACTCCACATTATTGGCGGCACCGTACTGACGGCGCCGTTATCTTCTATCAGACGCTACTACTAATTATACTTAACAACATCCTATTCCTAATACATACATTAATGAAATAGAAATTACGGAGGAATGAACCTAACCAATCCGATTTGGCCCCTTCGCCACACCAATCCACTTTGGCCCCTGCACCACACCAATCCACTTCAGCCTCTGCACCACACCAACCTACTTAGGCCTCTAAGCCTAACCAAATCCAATTCGGCCAATGCGCCACACTTGTCCACTTCAACCCCTAGGCCACATCAATCTAATCCGGCTCCTAAGCCACATATATCAACCAATTCAGCCGCTAGGACACACCAATCCAATTCTAGCTCCTAAGCCACAAACATCCACTGATTCGGCCCTAGTGCCGCACAAATCCAATCATATACCTCACACTTCCCTCCCTAGGGAACAATCTAAATATACAACTAAATGAAGGCACTTCACCCCCTTAGATGAATCCTTGACCACCATATTCCATCGATTGAAAATTGTAAACATGATCATTCATCCACCAATCAAACCATGTGATGGGAACATGCCAAAACCATCTTGGTATCAAGAAAACCACTATTTCCATCACACCAATAGACATTTGACCAATCGATGCATGCACTTAAAATCTTATGTCCAAAACCTCATTGATCGAGGGAATATTATCCTTGTAGCACTTTATCCACCACTTGGGATGCATCACAATCCTCTCCCCAAACATCATCCACCATCCACACCCCATTCCACATCCAAACTTCCCTTACCTATCAAAATCCATGACAAGTCATGCACCTCATCCTTCGTCAAGGCAGCCCTCCTAGCAAACGAGGAAACCAAAATATCTTCTAGCTCCCAGTTTCATGATGACCACCTTGCATCATCCCCCAATCCAATGCATATCCTATCACCAACAAGATGTTCACCATCATGAATCATCAAAGAAAGGCCTAGGCATCCATGAACAAGGCATCCATAAACCCATTTCCCTTCATCATAACCCTAGTCTTTACGGCATAGGCTACAAACCTATCACTGACGACATCTCTCCTGACATCAAAACACAATCTACTTGTGACCTTGTTTCCACCAATCCTTTTATCAACACTATCATCCCAACCACCCAACTCCATCATCAATGCCTTGACCCTTCAAATAGGGCCAACCAAATCACGAATCAACTAACTTCTTTCAAAACAACCAAACCATCACCAACATCATGGGAGTCTACAAGGATATCCCATCAGGAGACCTCGCCACAGGCTTTGACATCAACTTGGATGCACAAGCTTACCTTAAACAAGAAGCTAAACCTCTTCGTCCCAATCAATCCAAAAATCCACAAATCAAACAACATAAACAATCAACACCACCTAGTAGAAATAGACTCACCTGCAAAAATCACAAATCAAACTCCAACATCAAAAATCAAACCCAAAAATCCAAAACAACAAAACATCTTTCAAAATACCAAAAAAAATCAATATATTCCAAAAAATTGCAATAATTCGTCGCCTACACATGGATGTTCTTTCCTTCACATTCATCCTTCTTCCATTCACCCCCATCCCTTTGCACATCACCCATCCCTATCATACAATCCATTCATATCCCATTCCAATCCATTTATGATTTGATTCTTACTTTTCAGTGAACACTTGATCAACTTGTTCGTACACATAAGTCAATAGTCTCTACTGCAATTGTGTGACCTTGGTCTATCATTACCTTGAAAATTCAAGCACAACTGTCCTCCTAGAGATCTAAGCACTTTAACACACTTAATCAACTTGTTGTGAAGACTGTTGGGTGTATCTGTTGACGCTAGCCAATGTCATCTCCACACTCACTTCCACTCCCCCATCAAGCCACTTGTGATTCTTAACCCCTTGAGAGTGTTCGAGAGAATGGAATATCTTTTCACAAAAAGCAAAAAAATCAAAACATCAAAAAGCAAAAAATCAAAAATCAAAAATTCCAAACAAAATCAATCTCAAGACTCTCTCTAGGGGTGTTTCCAATATCTCTATAGGGCTATGGAACGTCTTAATTGGCAATAGAGCAATGTTGTGACAAGAATGAAATGCATCTCTATTGTTAGGCTATGGATGCCTGGCTGGACAGTGGAGCAATGCACATGACTTCACCTCGCCTTTTTCCCACCCCTCCATCCACCTATTAGAATCAATCATTCTTACACATTGGCTAGTTTGTCTTCACATACTGCCCATCAAGTCTTCACTTCAAGTAGTAATTAACCATCACAATCACACACACTGGATCTCAACAAGACGTAGGGCTAGTATGTTGCCAATTGTTGTTTATACCTCATTCACACTCCTATTTTAGTCCAACTCTTGTCTTACAATTTGTGCCTTCCAGCTCATCTCTTATTCATCATCAATCTTATTTCAAACCACCCATCATAAACATCCACGACACCCACATCTTTTCACCTAGATTGAACATTTGTGGGCAGTCAATGGCCCCCCCTTTCATCTAATTTAACTTGCAATCATTTTCAACCATCATTATCATGATTGGGGGCAGCATTGCTCTCATGCTCTCTAACATCCACTGGGGGCACCATCCACTTTATCCATTCCCCTATAACCTAAATTGTCCTACATCATCCATTCCATCCCTTCATCCCATAACATCTTACCCTAACTGGGGGCAAATTGCACTTCCTATCTCCTACATCCCCATCCTGGGGATCATCCATCCTACGCATCTTATCATCACCTCATCATATCCTCAACTTCCATTTTGGCCTTGCTACAGATGTTAGGCAATCTTCCTATTTTGGGAAAATATCTTGTATATCCTCAAAATAATACATGGGGCACCATTCGTATGCAACATGGTCCTTAGAAAATCCCTCTACATCCTCCAAGTTATCTTCTATCCTCATGCATCTTTATCCTCAATCCATATTATCCCAAATCCTATTCTATCCCATCCAAAAATCTGCATCTTTAGGAGAAAATCTTTATCTGCATCCCTCAACCCCATCCTATCTTATCCCCTACCCATCTTAAACATTTTCAACTATCTATCTTAAATCCTATTTCATCCATCTATCATTATCCATCCCACCCTATCTTGAACGGGTTTTTCATCCATCCCATCCTGCGGTTTTCTATACCCCTTTCATCCACTATCATTTTCATCCCTAACGCTAGAATGGGTTTTCTCCCTTTGTGGTTTTCCCTTCGCCCGCCGTCTAAAATCTCAAAAATCCGAAAAAAAATAAAAAATCAAAATATTCCAAAAAAACACATCCAAAATCATTTGCCTTGTCCTAAATCCGATTAAAAATCCTTATCCTCAAACAAACCAATTAGTGCAACTTTTCTTGGGATACATCGTTCCCAATACCACTCCCCTCACATGTATCCTTGCTTAGGGAAAATAAATCAAATAATCTCATCATTAATCACCAAACATGGATCTTTAATTGAACAATAAACATCACATTTACTTTTGTGTGTGTGTTTTTGTTTTATCTAGTGTCTTTTGTTTATCAATGTTTATCTTTAGTTTTTTGCATTTTTTTACGTATGTCCAATGATATGAGGGCAGTTGTGCATATTTCCTTTTTTGAGTTGTCCAATGACATGAGGACGGTTGTGCATATTTTCATTTTTGAGTCAGGGGCATATGGCGATCATGTCATCATGGCTTTTCCATATCATGGTGCATCTTACTCTATGCCACAACAATAAGGTTGCTAATGATGAAAAAAGTGAGCAATTTGTGCAACAAGGCAGTTAAATTCCCCCCATCATAATCATCCTCTCCCATCATCTCCCACCATCAATTATCAACCAACCAATTTATCAACAATCTAACAACCAACCTTCATCTAAGCTAACCATCTCTCTCTATCACAAATCATTCATCCAACCTAACTACATATCTACCCTAACTACCCATCACTAACCATCTCTCCCTCCTCACCACCTAGGAGGAGCATCCTATCACCCCATTATCTCTCATTCATTCTATCCCTCAATCATTGATCTTTCAATCACATCCTCATCACACCAATCATCTTCTAACGTTGTGTTAGCTCCTGAATCATGCTTGCATCCTTTTCAACAATGATCGATTTAATCAAATCCAATCCAAATCAATTATCCAAACAAATTATCTAATCTTCTATCAAATCAATCAATCCATCCAAAGTTTACAACTTTCCCCTTTCATATATTGTTGATCAGGCCACATCCAAGGTCGCAACTTTATCAATCTTGCTCCCTTGCATATATCATTACCTGGAGCATCATCAATATATCACTTAATCAATCGATCACTCTACGCCAATCTCTATGTGCAAGCATAAAATCCAATGGGCTAATCTCCTTCATCCATCACATTCTATCACCATCTCCTCATTTCCACCCATCAAATCTTCCCATCCTCGTCTTTATGCTAACCAACTATTCTAACCCTCCTTCGACGCATTATCCCTACTAACAAAGTATCAACACTTATCCTTCATCTATTAAGCAACAAATCCATAACCTATCAAAGAATCTAAACAACATCATTTAAATTCCATCATAAATCCTATCAGATCCAATCTTAGTCATCAATCATCAAATCTTCTATCTATCTCACATTAATCATCCTGGAGTTCAGTTTAACTATCACTATGAAATTGATCTCCTTGCATCCTCATAATCTAGCAATCGCATTAAATCCATTTAAGGATCCTTACTTTAGACTTTGATTCATCAATCAAAAAAAGTAAAAATGTTTACGACTTCCCCATTATCAAATATTGTTGATTGGGGCACATTCAAGGTTGTAAATTATCAAATTTGCTCCCTTGCATATATCGTTGCCTCTGGGGCATTATTAATCTATGTATATCAAGCAATCCATTGTTTTCGGTGCAAATCGATCCAAACCATATCGTTAACTGTAGTATTAGGCAAGCCTAAAACCCATATCGTTAATTGCATCGTATCCCATTTTCATCACATTTCGTTCTAGTCTACTAACATGTTATCCTCTTATTCGAGTGGTCATTTGTCTTTTCCTCCCCGCATGACCCCTCGAAGGGCATAACCCTTCACTAAACCTACTCCGTCTTTATCTTATTTAAAAATCCATTACATCTTTAGTTGCAATGACCTTTCAAACAGGGTGAAAATGTATAAACCTAAAATAACCTTACCAACTATCCCTTCATCAGGAATAACCCTATAACATCCCACACACTCTTCATCATGATTAATTTCTCTATCAATCATCTAATCACATCATCTCATATTTTAAGAATTTAAAAATCCTAGCTACCTACCTTCACTTTTTTCCTACTATAACTAGCCTTGTCCTACAAATAATCCAACTAATCTCTCAACTAATCATCATTAATCAAATGTAATTATTTTATAGAGTTCCCCATCTCTAAAACCTTTATATTCTACCACCTTCCATGAATTTAAAATTACTAAAATCCCTCCCATCTTAAAACTTTCCTCTCTCAATCGATCACAACCATTGATCTAAATCCATCATGGCTTCATCATATTTCTCCATAGTGGCTTCTATAAATAAAAAAAAACCACATCCTCCATGTAAGCTAGCTAATGAATGGAAGGACTAAATTACATTCGACAAACAACCTCAAACCATCAGTTCCATCATCAATCAATCATCAAGCTTCCAAGAAGGAAAAACTGCCAAAATCATGCACAAACTCAACATTTGAAGTGAAAACATCAATCAACCATCTTGGAAAATCCAAAAATCACAAAAGAATTATCAAATTCTTGGTAAGTTAAAAGGTATATTTCAAACATCCCTTCTTCCGCTCAATCTGAGGTTTACATTTGAGTTAGAGTAGAGAGCTTTGGTATTACATCCATGGTTTTCTACTTTATGCTCTAATTTTCTTACAGAAGTAAAGCACTTCCAAAACACCGATGACTTAAGTGTTTAGTTATGTGGAATTCAGAGATGACTTTACTTGCTTTACCTTACCAACTAAAGTAGTTGTGGTTTAACACAAATAAGATAAGTAGTGAGGTATCAATTTAGTGCAAAGAAGGGTTGCATTGTGGCATTTAAGGATTACTTTATTTTCTTATTTTTGACAAGTAAAATCATTTCAGTTTAGCGTAAACCTAAGAAGTAAAATAACTTCGGTTTAGAGAAAAACTTATGAGATGGAAATCAGTTTTGTTGGGTTCTTAAGCTTCTTGAATTGTCAATTTTAATAAGTAGAAGAAATCCTATTTAGCACAAAGAAGGAGAACTATGTGAACGAGGTTTTGGAAGATAAACTACTTGTTACTTAGAAATAAAGCACTTTTCAGAACCCAATTTCTTAAGAGGACAAGTAATTGACTTTTCAAGGACTTTTAAAGCATGAGAACATGAGAACGAGGTTATGGGTATCACTTTACTTAGATTTTAAAGCACTTTTACCTTGATTTCCCAAAAGTAATTGACCAAGGTCAATTTTGTAACCATTTTTGAGAACATGGAATTACTCCCAAATAATTTCATCCCTACAACTCAAATTAGTTAAGGAAACAACATAGACATACTAAAAAACTACAAACAACATGAACACAACTCTTTACAAGAAGTAAAAAATCAAAATTTTCTAAGGGGTACCCCAAAATTTCTAAGTCAAATTTTGGGGACACCAACTAGCTCCGTCTATGGGCATCTTCATTTCTACCCAAAGGGAAGAAATGAAGACAAAATCCCAATATCTCAGGTTTCAATTCTTGTTCATTGGGTCTGGAGTCACAAGAAGGGAAACACAAACACAACACTAAACAATAAGTTATTTATATACATACAAGTTTTACCCAGAATCATAAATTCCTGAAAATTTATAAGTTTTTCCCATTATATGGCAATAGTATTTTAACTCCATCTTGATAGGAAAATATATAATATTCAGTTGTAAAAATTAACCAGCTAAAACTATTTTAACTCCATAGTTGACAGGAATATTTATGCTCCAACAACATCACAATCATAAATGGTACCTTCCACAGTGAATCAAATTTACCATGCATTCCTTTTGGAAAAATATGCTTATTATCCCAAAGTAGTACCCAATCTCCAAATTCAAACTTCCTATCCCTATCCTTTTTTTCAAACACCATCTTCACTTTAATTCTGATGCTTAGCTTATCTATCTACTACCCCAACATGAAACTCTTGTAACTTAGTAAAGTACATGATTCATTTACCAAGTGCATCCTAATATGTAGTATCCTCCATGGCCTTTATAAGATGTAGAGCATGAAATTCAAGAGTAATGGGTAATTCATCATCCTTCCCATACAAAAATTGAAAAGGATAAATACCTATAACTTTCCTAGGAGTAATCCTATTATCCCAAAGTGCATCAAATAGCTTCATATGTCAAGTCCTTTGATTTTTAGTTGTCAACTTCCAAATGATTGATATAAAAATTTTAAATTCCACCCGACCATTCCCTTGAGGATTGCTTAATTAGCAGTGAATTAACTTGAACTTATATTTGACATACTGATGAACTTAAATGTATCTCATATGTGTAACAGAAATCAACCATCTCTTCATAGGATAAATTTTCAACATTATATACTACTATCTTATTGGGAAAATCAAACCTAATAATGATATTTTCTTTAATAAAATTGCAGACCTCTTTAGAAGTGGCATTCTTAACAGGGAAAAATTCTACCCACTTATTGAATTAATCCATAGTAGTGAGAATGTAATGGTGACCAATAATGAAAGGTGGATTCAATGTGCTAATGAAATCAATACCCCACTTCTAGAATGGTTCCTCTGTGACAACTGGATTTAATGGAAAAGTTGGAAGCTTATCTAGAGCTTAAACTAGATTTAATAAGAAAAATACAGAGAATTAATACACCAGAAATAGAATAATAGAGTTTTGATATTGAAAACCTCTGGGATATTTTATTAAGAAAAATACACCGGAAATAGAATAATAGAGTTTTTATATTGAAAAAGGATGTTTTATTCAATAAGACAAACATATATAGAGTAGTTCTCCTATGAAAGAGGAGTTAACTCTAATCTTCAAAAATCACTCTCACATATCTCTCCCAACTCCCTATTCTCACTCAACAAACCTAAAATCACTCTAAGAGATAATCTACGATTTGTCACAACTCATTATTTACACAATAATAATGTTCACAATATTAAACTATTCCTAACATTCACCCCCTTAGTGTGAACATGGGAAAAACATACACACTCTTATCTGTAGTATGCTCTCCTCTATGGAGCATGTCAAACTATGTGACTCATGACCTTGATACTAATGAAGGGAGCAATGCTCAACCTTCTATGGTTTTACAGGTTTACCACAAACCTTGACGTGTAACAGATCCATCGCCTGTCCACCTCGTGTGGTTTTTTGGATCTTCCACAAACCTTTTCAAGATCCATGAACTGTCTTACACTGGTGCTTTTGTTCACCCATTTCATTACATCAGGAGTTACATTTAGGAATTTTATACATTACAATTGAACAATAATTTGTTCTTATTCTCACAAATGTACACTGAAATCAAAAACACACAACAAAAAAAACTTGGCCACCAATTCAGTTTCACGGCCTCGTCGATGGTGCCTGACGAGAGGTCATCTGATGCCCTCCTGCCTCCGTTACCTCCAGCCTCCATCGTGTCACTACTTACCTAGTCGGATGTGGAGTTAAGGCCCATTTTTAACACTACTGGGTGTCGGTTTCAACCGAAAATGCACCCCCTCACTTGGACGTCGCGTACAAGTGATAATGAATCCAATTTTTGAAAAGTGAGGTCAAATGTTTTTTTTTTATTTTTCAAACATTTTACTCCTTTTTTTTTTAGATTTTAATTTTTGACTCCAACACTTGGATTAATTATGATTTTTTATATTGACATAACTAATGCGAAATATTTAAAAAGTACCTTATAAGTTACTAATGCTTTGACATAACACCCATAAAAACTACCTAGATAACCCTTGAAATAAATGACTGTTACCTCTTTCATCAGACTTTGACCAATGCAAAGAAATGACATTTAGGACACAAAAGAACTAAACTTTAAAACTTGGAAATCACAGCGAATTTCCATGATATTGGGCTTAATGGACTGGACGTTGAGAGGTCTGATGCATGATGTACAAGTGTAATCTACAAGAGATATTCAATGATATGATGCACCACGTGTATCAAAACTAAAACAAAAGTGTAGACTTATGGATACCACAATGATAAGTTGTATGCTTGGCATTAACAATGTAACAGATTTGCATACCTAGTCAATTGTTATAACTATACATCCTCATGTCCTAGGATTTTGCATCAAACAAAAGACTGGATCCCCTAGTAGAATGGATTCAGGTCATGGCAATCTCCCAAACTAAATGGGATAAACATTCACACCTAGCGTATAGATTGCATGTTTAAATAGAGCCAACATCATGAATTAACGGCATGTCAATTTGATTCACTTGGACATAATAGAGCTTCGATCTGTTGTTTTTCCAACATCAGGTGATCCCAATTCTTAAAATTATATGCAAAGATTGGACGAGACCTAAGAAAACATTTTGCAGATACTACCTGCATGTTCTGTGCCACTCGAACTCAGATCATGACATCAATTCCATTAGTGAATTTTCAGACAGATCTCGATGATCTTAGAATTGAAAATGACTATGAGTGTCAGATGGAATATGTGTACAAGATTAATGGTCGATGATGAGCTCTCAGGCACAACAGGTTCGGTTAAGACAATTCTTGCAAGATCGATCTCCACACATTGAAACTTCCGTAGAACAAATTCAAATTTGGGTGATCAACCTACTAAATAAAGACACACGTATTTAGATGTGAACCTATGAACTTGCTGATTTATAAGGTTACACAGGGTCTGAGAAAAAAGCAATGTTATTAGAAGAATGCCACGACTTCATGATTCAACAAGATTTGAAACAACATGGTGCAATCTTCGTATCAGTTTGAGCTGCAGGTAAATCATCAACAGAGAGACCAAAAAATTGCATAATAGGTTACCCAATAGAAATGTTCTAGGTCACAGTTTGACTCAGAATACCTGCTCTGATACCAAATATAGAGCTTGAACCAAATTTAATAAGAAAAATACACCGGAAATAGAATAATAGAGTTTTGATATTGAAAACTTCCAGGATGTTTTATTCAATAAGACAAGGTTACATATATAGAATGGAGTTCTCCTATGAAAGAGGAGTCAACTCTAATCTTCAACAAACTCTCACTTATCTCTCCCAATCCCTATTCTCACTCAACAAACCTAGAATCTCTCTAAGAGATCTCTACGAGTTGTCACCAACTCATTATTTACACAATAATAATGTTCACAATATTAAACTATTCTTAACAAGAAGCTCAAGTTATGATATTTTTTGTGTAAGAGGATATTCACTATTGATTTCCTTTTTTCACTCTGTTTTCACTCCAATATCTCTAGTCATGCCTGTAACTTACAAAATAGATAATTAGTTGTACATACCCACAAACAATATCAAACCTAATAAATAAGATGTAGAATGGGAAGTTAGACTGACCCCAACAGTCACTTGAAGAGTGATCTTATGACTGAGTGCTGTACTACATCTTAGACTCCATGTAGTTTTGTGCGAATGTGTGTGTAATGATGCCCTAGGTTTCCCTTGTGTAAGTTGTACTATGATAATAGGCTAGATCTAGAATGCTCCAAGTATGCAAATGTGTGATATGGAATAAAATGAGCTTCCCCTCCTATGCTGTGTATTCAGAGTGATGCAATCCTTGTCCCTTGTATGGATTTGCTAGATGTATGCCTTTGAAATGCTATTGTGCCTTTTGATGCAAGCTTAGGTGATATTACATAATGCTTAGCATTTGGCCCTTTATTTGAGAGAAATAACTAAGTATATATATGATTCTCTTGTTTGAATTTCATAATTGACAACTAGAAGGCTGACCCAAAGTACTAAAATATGCCCAAGAGGTAAAAGAGACCCAAAAGGATAAGAAAAGGATAGATAGGGTTGGGGGTGCCTAGGAGGGACATGAACACCTGAGCACTTATGTCATAATTAGGTGCTAGTGTCTGAGGCCATAAAAGATAAATAAGTCAAGTTTTGGTAGGGATGTAAGGTGTGTAAGACCAAAAAGAAGACAAGAGATAAATCTAAAAGGCTAAAAGGAGTTGTCAACCACTAGTTTTCTTTCTTAGAAATCACGTATATATTAGTATGCTTTAGGACCTAGAAATGTACCCAAGTGCATAGATTTTGTTTCTATATTTTCCCCCACTTTATGATGTTGAGTGAACACTAGATAGCATAAAGTATATAAAAGATGCGTACTTTGTGATCATGTAGAGAAGAGTGTAGCTGATAGAGTGCCGAGTGGACAAATGAAGTATGACGTGAATGAAATGTGAAGTGTGGAGACTAGTAAAAGGAAGTACACCCTAAGGGTGAAGTGTATGCATAATAGCATGTTGTTGGAGCTCGTGTTTGCTGATGTGAGTTACTTCTTGTTGTATATTAAGGATGAACCTGCAAAAGTAAAGCGAGAAAGTAACATATATTAATAAGTGAGTAACAATGTGTAAAAGTAAAAGGAAAGTGTGCACCTGATGTATAAGAGAGTAAAGGATAGAAAGTTTTCTTGTTTGCTTTGGAGATGTTGTTGAATTTGAGTGTCTTGTTGCCAAAGGGTGAGGTTTTTGGATGATTTCACACCAAGAGTGAGTTTTTTGGGCAAACTCACGCCAAGATTGAGTTTTTTGGGCGCTTTCACGCCAAGAGAAGAGTACTGGGGAGAGAGGTCTAGTTTTTCTCTCCTTCCATGATGCTTCCTAATAAGCACCACTATAGATGGTATGTCCCTTATTATAACTTGTTTTCCCTGTTGTTCCTATTGTTCTTGTTGTAACTGATTGAAGGCATTATGTAACTAGAGTTAAGTCCATGCTATTGGAAAAGTGTACTATAAATTATTGGAAACCGTGCTGAACTAAAAATTTGAATGATTTTACTCCTAGGACATAAGTTCCCAAGGGGAACACAAGTGCCCACCACTATTGTCTAGGACTAGGTACTAGTGTCTGTTATGTGTTTTGGGTCCAAGTTTGATTCTTGACCATTCTATGACTATGTGCCTCTGATGATTCTGTACTGTGCTGATCTGTTATGAATCTATGAGTTTTTGGAAGGATGATTTGTTCACCCAATAGATGCCCCCCTCATTGGTGGTGGATGCGATGATTGTAAGATAATGCAGCCCAAAGGAGAGGACCTAAAGCTAAAATACATATATGAGTGTGTATACCTATAGGCAGTAGGGGATGTGCATTGCAGAAACCAAGGCACATGTAAACATGATAGGATAGAAACAAGTGTTAGTGTAAACAAAGATAACATACTGTAGACACCAAATTTGTGTCTTACGACCCCTTGTGACCCGCATCGCATTTCGCAACCTAACCTCACCACCTAAACCTTACACAATTATTTATTAATTACCTTATAATTAATAAATCCACATCACCATACCTGCCACCTCATGTCGCCACCTCATCGTGACCTAGTCTTAACCCTAAACTAACCTAATTAAGACCTATAACTTGGTCCAATTCCACACCTATGACTAATTACTCCTCATCCGCACCTAAAACCAACTTCATAATGACTTGACCAAGCCCGCTACCAATCCCTCGGAAGAAAAGGAGGGAAAGCTGGCTATTTTACCAAAAATAGCCCGGTTTGACCCGACCGATACCGGTTCCTACTCGACCGCCGTCGGTTGCGTAACCGCCATCGGTTCCCTGTAAATGACCACTTCCAACCAAAAACAAAGGATCGGATTTTCATTTGATCGGGAGAAGGAGAAACCATCGAGGGAATCCAGATTTTGCTTGGCCGAGCAGAGACAAGTGAAGAAACAAGAAGAGATTGCAGAGAAGGACATCAAGCCCAAGACTGCAACTGAATAACCAGAGCCCAGTAACACTCATCCGAGCATCAGAAGAGGAAACTGCATCCAATCCTTGGGTCCTGTCTTCATCATCACAGTCCTGAAACTTGCATCTACATCAGGGGCAAGTAGTCCTTCCAAGACAAAAAGGAGTTCTTCGCAGTCGATCTGATCTCTCTCTACGGTACGCGCACACCATCTCAACATTCAACAGGTATTCCTCCTAGCCCTAACCCTTATCTGTTTCTCAAAGGAATGATAGGATAGAAGCAAGTCTATTCTGCAGAGCCGAAACATTCCGTGCGAAACATTTTGGCACGCCCGGTGGGACCCATTTCGGGTTTCTGTTTCTCTTGCTTGCTTTCATTTTAGGAAGCATACTTGCTGTTGCTGTTTTTGTTATATTTAGTGAAGAATTTGTCTTGCTTTCCCAGTTTCGCATTAGTGAAAGTCATCTCATTTGCTTCATCGAATATCATTTTCGATTTGGGTTTAAAACACGTGCATTACATTCTTGCTTGCTGTTTTCAATTCTAGTGAACATAGACTAAGTAACAGGTCGTACACGTGGGGGTGATTTCCACGGTATTGACAGGAAATTAATCTTACTTTCACTGCACAACACATACCGAATCACTTCACAATTAACACAACAGCTCAAAACATCCCCCCTTTTCCGCGGTATTCCTCCGCCCGATTGAGGTAACCTTATAAGCCAAAACAAACTTGACATTTCCCCTAAGTCTTTTGTTTAGGATTGACATCATTCCGCGTCTAAAGGCATAAGCCCACAATAATTAAAATTAACCCTAGGGTTAGTCTCTGGATTTGCGTGTGCATCTTGTTTGTTTTCAGTTCTGTTTTCTCTGTTATACACTGTCTTCTGTGATTACCTTAGAACAATTTGATAAATATACTGAGCGTTGTTAACAATCAAATCAGCAGCTTCTTATATTTTCTTATACCAGTCTTATTACACCGACATCGGTTAACTGACCGACGTCGGCTATAGTCTAACCGACATCGGTTATCAGACCGATATCGGTTACTGTCTTTTCCAGTTCCTGACAAACCAGCAACCTACCAATTTCACCAGTCTGAGTCTGTTTCTGTTCCTGACAGATTGAAACCCTACTGTGAACTCCTGTCCATGGTTGTTATCACTCGAAAGCAAGCCGCCGCCATGGTTTCACATGCTTGCTCTGTTCCTTTGCCTGAATCACCCCCTTCACATTCTGTGGGGAATCCTACGGACACCAGCGAGGTTCCTAAAATTCCTGTGGGAGATAAAGAATTTGCCAAATTTCTGGATGCTAATCCTAGCGCTGTACAGTACTATTTGTCTCATGCCCTTGACCGTACACCTGACGGTCAACTCCTTGTTGGCATGCCTATCAGTATAGCTGCTCATTTAGCCCCTTCTCCGCCTGATAACTCCGCTTTGCCTTCCGCATCCTTAGTCCCGTCGTCTACCTCAGCAGCTTCAGGGGTCCATACGGCACAGATTGGCTTTCCTTTGGTTAATCTTGGGCCCAACATGTCATTACCGCCGACTGCTCCTACCTCGTCTCTCTTGCAGACTGTTCCGTTCATGACTTGCTCTCTGCCACCTATCCACACGAGCTTTCCTTCTCAAGCTCCGCCCACCTTTTCATTTCCACACACATATCCGGTAACCTCAACAGCTTATATAGGACATCCCTATTCGGTTGCCTCAACACAGTCGTCCTCCATACCTTATCAACATTTAACCCCACCATTGTCTAGCGGTGGCCCTTGGCCCAATTTGCCTCCGTTTACCACAACCACACCATCATCTCATCCAACTACTGATTTAATTAAACAAATGATGGACAAAATGCAAAACCTGGAGGCTTCTGTTTCAGGAAGTCGTAGCGCCTTGACATACGAGCAAGTTTGTCGGGAGCCTATCCACCCTTCAGTCCCCCTTCATTCATATCCTCCTCAATGGGAATTACCAAAATTTACCCGTTTTAACAGTAAGGAGGACCCTCAACAACACTTGCGATCATTTAGACATGCCTGCTATCTGATTGCTCACGACGACGCTTTACTACTCCGCACCTTTCCCATGTCCTTATCAGGACCCACCTTGGAGTGGTACAGTGCTTTAACCCAGCACTCAATCTTCTCTTTTAACCAGCTAGCCCAATCTTTCTTGGATCATTTCTCCATTAACATTGCCAAGAAAGTATCTATCACCGACCTCTATGCCATCCGACAATTTGAAGACGAATCTATCGCAGATTTCGTTGGACGATGGCGGGGCCTTATCAACCAACTTACGTATGCCTTGCCTCAAACCGAACTTATCGAACTGTTTACGCGGGCCTGCGCTAAGCACATCTCTCCTACCCTCCAAATTCAAACTTTCCGTACATTTGACGAGGCCTTTACTATGGCTCGAAAACTAGAGATTCGAGCCTTAGAGGAAGAGAAATTGCGGTTGCGTAACAAAAACCCCACTTTCCGAACCCAAGATTCCACCAACAAACCTAACACCACCAATCCTCACCCATCGACCGCTTCGAAATCAAAAGGGGCCGTGCACGCGGTGATGGTCAAATCCCAACCACCGTCTAATACCCCGCCAAAAACCACCTATAAGTATAAAGCAGAACCCATCAACTACACTCCCTTGGGAGAAACATATGGTGTGATATTGGAAAAATTGCTCAAAGCAGGAGCCATTACCTTACCTCCTGTTAAACCTCATTCCGGGTTTGATTCCACTCGCGCCATACCTTCCTGGTACAAAGAAAATGACTTCTGTAACTTCCACCGCGTGAAGGGACACAGTCATGAGAACTGCAAGATGTTGAAAAACATAGTGCAGGAAATGGTTGATGCAGGGGATATAGCCCTCGATAATCCTAACGCCCCTGCTAACCGAAATTTGAAAATATTCAACAAACCATTCCGAATCATTCTTCTAACAGTAATCTAAACCAAGATATCTTAGCCGAGGAGAGTGTTCATGAGATCCATGCAGTCTTCGATTCCCAGCCAAAGACCTCTATCGAACAAATTCTCAATCAAGCCTCTTCACTAACGCAGGAAACCGAACCCCCTTCCTCGCCATCAAGACAAACTGAAATCCTTGCCGTTCCTTTACCCATCAAGGAATTAGCTGCCCAGAGTTCCCTTCTCACAAATGAGCCTTCTTATACCACATCCTTGCAAGACTGTGAGCGGATGTTATCTAATTTATCTATTTCCCAAACGTCTCCTTCTACCATTCTTGCTGTACAAGAGGAAGGCTCGCCACTTCTTTTCTCATCCTTAGACGAGCAACCTCTTGAACCGACATCACCACATTCTTTAAACATGACAGATCCTCTCAAACACACTCTCCTACCTATTAGTCCTTCATCACCTAAATCTTTTCAGCAACCGGTTGACCTCTTAACGCCCATTGATACAGTGCCTCATATACCCCTTGTATCACACCCACAGTGGACCGGAATCACAACCCACCTTTCTTCCATACAAAAGTTCCTATTCACACGTGAGGACTGTCATTCCACAGAAGATAGACAGGTCCTATGGGAACGTTTGAGTACGCCATATTCTACTCAAATGCAAATGACCGATCCTGATGCCTCCACCATATACCCGAAGTGTTTACAGAAGCTTAAAATGCCCATGTCCTCATCTTCACCCCCCTCATCTCTACCAAATACCTCGTCCACTTCTATTAACTTAGCCAAATCTTCCCCTACGCTTGGGACCTCACCCATACCTAGTCTAACACACCCACCTAAGCGGCTTGATTTATCTAAAAATAAAGCCATCCATCCCATTAGGAGACAGACTCAATCTCCTCAACCTATGCCTCTATCACAACTAAAACCATCATCGTCACACCTACCTTCCATATTGGGACCCCATCCCTCTACCTTACATCAATATATCATACCTCCTGCGTTTTCTTTAAAGCGACCTACGCCTTCTGCACCCATACAGAAATCCAAGGGTATAGCAACACCGTCACCCCGCGTATCCTGTCCACCTATCAACCATAAACAAATTCCACCATCAAAAGATTTGTTTTCTGTCACTCCTATTTCTCCGTGGTTGTTTTCTGATACCACATCATCTGTGGCCTCATCATCCAACCAGCTAAACATAGCCTCTACGTCAAAGAAACCACGGTTAGTTAAAACCCATTACCAAAACTCCTTGGCTAAACCACCCCCCATACAAACCAACCACACCACGTCATCACCAGAATCGACCCAGTCAATAGCCTCATTTTCCTCTGACTTTGACCCACTCAAAGGGTCTTACGCCAAAATCCTTGCTATGTTGGTGGAGAATGCGACCATTTCCCTACCCCCACTTAGACCTTATGATCCATCTAAACCTCGACCTATAGGTTACGATGAGTCTAAAATCTGCGCTTACCACCGCACACCAGGACATGACGTAGAGGGATGCAAAGCGTTGAAAACCATACTTCGTCCGTCACCTCTCTCAGATAGAAAAGTTAAGAAAGACAACTTACGAAGAGAGAGACCTTTAGCTTCAATTCCCTCTCCTATACCACCTGTCCCCGCCTCACCAAGATCTATCATTATTACAGCCCCACCTCTCGAAAACCATGACCTATCCCTACCATCTTCCTCCTCTCGTATTCACGAGATCAATATGATTAGTGTTGCTACTCGAGGGCAGAAAAACAATGGGAAAGCGAAAGAAAACACGCCTGCGGCATCTCTTTCTCCGTCCACCATCCCGATTGCACCACCACCTAAAGTGGTTATTCGCGGACCCGCCTATCCCGTCTCTAATGGCATTGCCCATCGAACTATGATCAAACAGCTTCACCAATCGCCTGTAAAAATGACATTGTATGATCTCATTCAGACTTCTGAATCTCATCGACAAGCTCTCGTTGAGATCCTTCAAGGGATAGAGGTTTTACCTAATGAAACCTTGCCTGTTACCTCTATTCTAACACCCAATCATGTTGCTTCGCTCACCAAACAATCTATCTCCCCAACCACTTCTGTCTCTGTACAGCAAGCCGCTGCTGTCAGTTTCTCCGAAGATGAAATTATCGACTTTGGTGCCGAAGATCCTGACCCTGCTCTTTTCATCTCAGCGTACGTTCGGGATATTCGGGTACGTCGTGTTATGATTGACGGGGGCGCTAGCCTAAACATCATCTCTTCAAAAGCCTTCCAACAAATGAATATCCCTTCTAGTTGCATGTGTGCCAACCCCATCATGTTGCGATCATTCAATGATGCTATTACTTCTACTTTAGGCACCGTGATCCTTAACATTCGTGTAGGACCACGTACTTTACCCGAACTCTTCTATGTCCTTGAGGGAGAGTTCCAATACAACATGTTGTTAGGCCGCCCTTGGATCCGGGCTATGGGATGCGTTCCCTCCACCTTACATAGATGCATAAAATTTGAGTACGAGGGGAAGTCCTACACCGTAAAAGCTGATCCTCCCCCCTTCAAAACTTGCAATATGTTGTATCGCCCTAATGATGTGCTTGTACCAGTCAAGACACCCATTCATCCAACCCAGCCATCCACTTCCGATGCACCTACACCTTCAACTAATGAAACCGCCGTTACAAATATTACTTCCTTTCCCGCAGATAACATCCCAACCTCCGACCCCTTAGTAGATGTTTTTCAACGCCTTACGCTGGGGGAGTACCGCCTATATAACGTTAGTTCTTTCCATACCCCGCAGGAGTACGGACAGTTACATGCACATCCCACCTACGACCGTCGCGTGGGGGAGGTAATCTCTTACGGACCACCCCATTGCCGCACCAACCTAACGTATGGGGGTGTTGACGCATCCTCCATTACCCCTGAACCTCCTCTTGGTGTGGTTCCCTTCCAATCTGATTTTCAATACTTGACAAATCGTCGTTTCGCCCTCACCTTCTTGACTCGCTGTGCTTGGAAAGGCTTTGGTTTTGGTCTTTACGAACAAGGCCGACATACACTCATTCCCGTGACTACACGCAAACACAATGATCGCAGTGGTCTCGGTTTTCCTGAAACACCTACACAGGAGACACCTCGTGTCAGCTGTATCCTGGAAGAAGACGACGTCACCCCTACCAAACCATCATCACCCACTTTGCCATCATCACCCACAGAGTCGATAGACCCTGAATCTATCCCTCCTAACTTTTTTTTTTCATAAATGCTATCTTCATAGGTCCTCTCACTTATCAACGCGATAATGAGGATCCATCTTCTCTTCCCCTTCTGTATCCAGACATGATCGAAGAGGATTCACCTTCGATTAATGTTGTTGAGTGCCAGGATGACGACTCCATCCTCACTTACCTTGGGGCGGACGACTCCTATATTCAACGCGCCTTACCGTCTGAAACTCAAACCATGTTGAATGAGTCGACTATAGAAATCAACATCCACACAGAGGAGGATCCTCACATTGTGAAGATCGGACAATCCCTTAACACATCAGAACAAGCCGCCTTTACTACCTTTCTCCGTACCCGCAACCAAGCTTTCGCTTGGTCCTACGCTGACATGCCAGGAATTGATCCTACCATTGCTGTCCATAACATCACCCTAAACCCCGATTCCAAACCAGTCAAACAAAAACTGAGAAAGATGCATCCACGCATCGCCCTCTTGGTCAAAGAAGAGCTTCAACGACTTCTTTCTGTTTCCTTCATCTTGCCTATTGACTATCCTCAATGGATTTCTAACATCGTACCTGTCACTAAAGCGACGGGGGGACTTCGGATATGCACGGATTTCTGAGACCTTAACCTCGCTTGCCCCAAGGATGACTTCCCCCTCCCAAGTATTGATCAACTTGTTGATCTCACTGCGGGCCATGAAATGCTTTCTCTCATGGATGGTTTTTCGGGATACAATCAAATTTTGGTAGCCCCGGCCGATCAACATAAAACTGCTTTCATAACTCCTTGGGGAACCTTCTGTTATCGTGTCATGCCATTTGGCCTTAAGAATGCTGGTGCTACCTATCAGCGGGCTATGACTTACATTTTTCATGACATTATGCACACTATCCTTGAGGATTATGTCGATGATCTTCTTGGCAAATCTAAACATCGCAGTGAACATCTCGATGTTTTAACCATTATTTTCGATCGCCTGTTGCAATATTCAGTCCGGCTTCAACCAAAGAAATGTGTCTTTGGTGTTCTTTCGGGAAAACTTCTTGGCTTTATCGTCTCTTTGCGTGGCATTGAGGTCGATCCATCTAAAGTCAAAGCTATCCTAGAAATGCCCCCACCCAAAAACCTCAAACAATTGCGTAGTTTGCAGGGTAAACTTCAATCCATCCGGCGTTTCATCTCCCAACTCTCGGATCGATGTCACCCTTTCCATCACCTTCTTAAAAAGAACATTGCCTTTCAATGGAGTGAAGAGTGTCACCAAGCCTTTGAAGCTCTCAAATCCTATCTCTTGCAGCCACCCGTGCTTATTCCACCTCAGGATGATCGTCCTTTCTACCTTTACCTTTCTGCCACTGACCATGCTATAGGAGCTATGCTCGCACATCGGGACTCGGCACGTCGAGAACAAGCCGTTTATTATATAAGTCGTACTCTCGTGGATTACGAGACTAGGTATACACATGTAGAAAAATTGTGCCTAGCCCTATCATTCGTAGCCACCAAACTCCGACATTACCTCCTGAATCACAAAACTTTTGTCATCACCAACACGGACCCCATTCATTATATGTATGCCAAACCACATCTAAACCAACGCATCGCCCGATGGCTTATGCTCCTCGCCGACCTCGACCTTGAGTTTGTACAACAGAAGTCAATCAAAGGACAAACTATTGCAGACCAACTTGCGGAGGCCCCTTTACCTGGGGAACAATTCACCAATTTTAATTTCCCTGACGAACTCATCGCCACTCTTTCACTCAGGGAAGAGTCGTATCAAATGACCCTCTTCTTCGATGGATCTAAATGCCAGCGCGGCGGAGGAGCCGGCGTTGTTCTCATCCCTCTTGACGCTGAACCTATGCCTCTTTCATTCCGGCTTGATTTCCCCTGCACTAATAATACAGCGGAATACGAGGCCCTTGTTTTGGGTCTCCAGGTTGCGTTACACTTAGGTGTCAAATCTATTAATATTTTTGGCGACTCTCAATTGGTAGTCAATCAAGTTATGGGCATCTACCAATGTAAGAATGAGGAACTTCAAAAGTACAAACATTACGTGGATTCACTTTTGACCTCATTTACTCGTTATTCTATCCAGACCATTCCCCGCTCCACTAACAAATTTGCGGATACTATGGCTTGCTTAGCCTCGCAAATTCCTGCCTCACCAACTGACTCTGACATATTCGTCTTGGTCCAACAACTTTTTGCCCCATCCTACTCAGCCCCGGTAGTTTGTATGATAAATACTGTGTCTACTAATTCGCAGGATACCTGGTACCACCAATTTCACGACTACCTTACAACCTCTGTTCTCCCACCTGACCTTACTAGTAACGGCAAACGTGCTTTTCTTAAAAGTGTTTCTCGTTATGTTGTCATGGGGGGACTCCTCTATAAACGTGGCTTTGATGGCATCCTCCTTCGCTGTCTAACCGGCGCGGAGGTCACCTATACCATCCAACAAGTCCATGATGGGATTTGTGGTGGACATTTTAGTGGCCTTGCCGTGGCTAAACGAATCCTTCGCCTAGGTTATTATTGGCCTACTCTTAACAACGACTGCTACGAATATGTTAAGCGTTGTGTTATGTGTCAACAACATGCCAACCTTCAACATACTCCTAGCCATCCGCTACAGGTCGCACGAGATCTTTGGCCTTTCTCACAATGGGGTTTAGACCTTATTGGTGAGATTCACCCGACCTCTTCACAACGTCACCGTTGGATAATCACAGCAACCGAATATTACACAAAATGGGTGGAGGCCATTCCACTCATTTCAATCAAAAAAGAAAAAATTGTCGAATTCGTTAACCATCACATTATCTGTCGTTTTGGTATTCCTCATCGCCTAATAACAGATAATGGTAAATCTTTTAAAAATAAGTTGTTACAAGACCTTTGTGACAACTTTGGTATCAAACTTAGTTTCTCATCGCCTTACTATCCGCAGGCCAATGGTCAGGCTGAATCTTCTAATAAAACCCTAACCAAAATCCTCATGAAAGTTGTCAATGAGTCCGGAAGAAACTGGCATGATCACATTCCCTTTGCCCTTTGGGCTTATCGTACTAGCATTCGTACCTCCACTAATGCCACACCATTTTCTTTGGTATATGGTACCGAGGCTGTCTTGCCTCTCGAAGTACAAATACCCTCCCTCAGAATATCTCTTCAGGATATTCTCACCAACGATGATTTCCGCCAAGAGCGGTTAGCCCAATTAGAGCTTCTTGACGAGCGTCGTCTTACGGCTCTTGATCACCTTCAAATCTACCAAAAACGCATCAAGCGTGCTTATGATAAACGGCTTCATGAGCGTACTTTTAAGGTTGGCGATCTTGTCCTCAAAGAGAATCAACATGTAACCAAACTAGAAAAGAGTAAACGTGGAAAATTTGCTCCTAATTGGATTGGGCCTTACATTATCACTCACACTTATGGATCAGGCACTTATCGTTTAGCTTCGCTTAATGGTAAACCTGAGCCTGAGCCCCTTAATGCCTTGCATCTTCGACCATTCTACTGTTGAAATTAGTGTTATATCACTGCTTATCTACCTTACGCTCGTCCCTTGAGCTCATTTACCACCGCATACACTTTGTTTCTTACATCTCAAAATCCAATCAAGCTCACATGGTTTGATTATCACCTCCCCTTAAAAGATGCCTTCCCCTTTTTAGTCTAGTCCATGACTTCAAAGTATCAAAATGACACATTCTTAATTACACACTTATGGGATTTTCTTGAGTCAAACTTCTTACAAAAAACTAGATGCTTCATGCCCAACGGACATCTAGACCTCTAACTTATACAATAGACTGCTCCCTTGAAGGACAGCTATATGCCAAACTATTGCTCTTATTATATATAGACTGCTCCCCCGAAGGACAGCTATACATAAACACTGCATCTGCTACTATAAATAGACTGCTCCCTTGAAGGACAGCTATACACAGTTAGCCTTTATTAGAAGCTTCTCGCATTGATCAGCTTCGTGAAGACCTCAAGAACAACAAAATACATATCCCATGTAGACTTCCCGCATCGATCAGTCTATATCCAGAAAAATAAAAATAAAAGCAGTACTTCAAAGCACTTTTGAGTCATGGACTTGTCTATTTAGGTTTGGTTTTCTTTTGTCAGAATCATCATCTTATAATAAGTTCTCTGCACCCTCGCCCACATCAACCACCTCACCTCACCATTTGTCAAAACAACAAAACTCAAGGGACGTGACGTATATCCGATATATTGTGATTATACCACTCTTTTCACCTATCGACTTCTCGCCTATGCAAGGTACCTAGGGATTCAAGCTCATCCTACATTAATATGTGGTTTGTTTAGCTCTTCTCAATTACGGGACACTCTTGCCTCTTTTGCTCGGCTCTAGGATTGTGTGTTGACCTTAATCAGGACACGATTCCCTACTACTTGGGTATGCTAACTTTCGCTTCACCCATACCTACACCAACAACATTACCCTACCAACACCAACAACATTACCCTACCAACATCAAATTTTTACTAACCAACAAAATTGCCTAACCACAACCAAATTGCCTGAATTCACCTCTCCCTGCTCCTAAGGGAGAACTACATCGGTCTGAGGCCCCTCCTTGCTTTGTGCAATGGGCTATGTAGGCAGCACTTAGGAGACATGGGGTCTCCCAAGGTTAGCTCGACCATCCCCTACCATACCCTATCATGTGTTGTAAATATAAATATTTTTTGTGTATTTCTATTTGCCAACATTCATCTTTATCCTTTTTCAAAACAAACAAAAACAACATTCAAAACACAACCATTCTTATTATTATCATCACTCAAAAGAACATACATCTTTAGTTTTATTTTAGATGTTAACCAAATACATCTTCTCTATCATCGACTCGCAGGTCGGCATCCTTATTTATTCTAATATTCCTATAAAATCCACTTAGACTCTTGCACCTCCTCCCGAATCAGGTGGTGATCGTGATCGTCGATGCCTCTCAGCTGGCCTCTCCATCCTCAAAGGTGCCACTGCCATTGGTTCCTCCCATTGATCCGCCAACATCTCCTGTAACATACGAATACGTCCTCTCGCGTGGAGGAATCTTGCCTCCAGTCTCTCCACTCGTAACTGTGAAGCCTCTAACATTCCCATTGTCTCATTCACCTGTGTTTGAAGCTGGCGAGCCAAATCCTGCAGACGATCTCTCTCCGCTGTAATCACAGCTATGTCAGGGCACTCACGTGCACCTCGCAGCTCTGCTACCCACCATACTCTATAGGCCTCCGTCGTTCCCGCATCCATAACCCTACGATCGGCTGCTATCTCTTCTGGCCCTTCTGGAGGTGTCGGCCGGGGAGGTGAGAATGCTGCCTCGGCGTCGATCCTCATGTATGGTCTATATGTCATAGGAATATCCTGAACGAACCCAAATTGTCGCCGCACGCGATCTAGAGGAATCCTCTCGTACTCGCCCGGCCTATGCCCTGCGATCCACCTCAATCGTTCTACACCCCTCAACTCCTCAGCTATGTGCTCTGTCACCATATAGTTCCCGTACGGCCTCCAACAAATATCCGCAACTGTCACCATCTCCCATACCTGTCTATAATACTCGATGTCATCTATCACGGCCTGGGATCTCGCTTCTTGTTCTGTCTGGACCCATCGTCTGAATCCCAACCTTTGCACTCCTGTCTCTCCCGACTCAATGGGTCGGCCTATTGGACGCACACAAACAATATGCTCATAGGCCCAACAATGTAATAAGTACGAACAATCCAGTGTCGTCCTGTGTTTTCGCTTGCATGCCCATAAACCCCTATATAACTCTGCCAGATATGCGGGTGCCCATGCGAATGTCACGCTCATTTCTATCATTTCCCAAATAACACTCATCAATGCTTTGGGAAATCTTCCACCTTCCGCCCTCGGCAATGCATAATACCCCACCGCTATCATTAATAGCACGGCCAACCTTGTTTCCTCAGGGTGTGTTGCATACATTGTACCATACGTAAATGATAAACCTCGCTGTGTCAAATCTCGTGCAGCTGACCCAAATACTGCTGTTATCGCTGCCCGCCCCGCGCTGGGCAACGCCTGATACACTGTTTTTCCTATCATTGGGAGTCTCAAAATACGGAACACATCTTCCAAAGTCACTGTCATCTCCCCTGTTGGTAGATAGAAGGTATTCTTTTCTGGATTCCATCTCTCAATCAACGCCTGCAACATAGCATGGTTACGCGTGATTCTTGAATAATAGCGGATTCCACTTAACCCCAACCGATTTATCAATGCCCATTCAGCTGGTGTTACATCCGCTCGGATTCGTGACAACAACGCTGGCACAGTATCATTCATCCTTAACCTTGCTTCTGCCTGCATACATCAAAACGACACATAATTATTCAAAAGAACAAATCTCTACGGGTTTTTTCTCAAAATCTGGAAACCCTTACAGTAACCGATAGCGGTTATGCATAACCGATACCGGTTGGCTAACCGATACCGGTTACTTATAAACGATACCGGTCACTGTCAAAATATACCTACCCTGCTTCAAACATACACCTTCGATATTTATGAAGCCCGTTTACTCCTATTTCTACCTAAAAACATACAGGCCCACCCTGTTTACCTGCCCCGTAGCACTCATACCATCCCCAACCCTTGCTATCACGTTTTCTTTCTCATATCTAACCACTTACACTTCTCTCATCCTATTCACAAAACATGCAAAAATCAAATTACAACCAAACAATTTACCTCTCGGGATGCAGCAGCTTGGGGTGGAACATGTCTTCCCCCTCGTCCCTGCCTGCTGGATGCTTCTCCTTGTTCAGCCATGTTCACCACCCTCTTCAAATATAACTTGTCTTTCTGCCTTCTGAATCTCAGCCCACGCTCACTTCACCTGTCTCTTTCCTCCTTATCACTCAAATTCTTTCATGCAATTACCTGTAGCAGTTGTCAAACAGCGTCGCATTCGCATATTTAACGTGTTTCATGACTCTAAAAATAAGAATGCTAAAAATAAGAACTTAAGTTGCCAACCCAGCAGTTCTATTTTTAGGAAAACAATTCTTGCATAACCGATATCGGTTACATAACCGATACCGGTCATATATCTACCGACATCGGTTACATAACCGATATCGGTCAAGTTACCCCTTGTTGCTTAAACCTAAGTCGTCTCTTCATTTTTGGAAATTTTTGTGGCGCCCGTCCCTTTTTCCTGCATGAACAACACCATTATCCATATTTTTCATTAAATCCACATCTCATTACAATTTCATCAACATCATCTATCTATATTACAAAAACAAACAAGCCATCAATAAGGATATCAAAAACCATCAATCTATACACCATTTGGATCCAAATCAACAGCTACAACCATTTAATATTCACACACCAGCGACCAAACATACAACATTTCATAATATAACATGTCAATTAAACTCATCATTTATATCTATATACATCCCATCAACAAAAGACATCAACATCATTAATATATAACACCATGTCAATCAAACTCATCATATATCACATATCACAAACCATCGACAAAACATTTAACGCTTTTTACGCACAGCATGTGGGTCAAAACATCATATCTATATATATACAAAGTTTCAAATATACAATGTGCCCTGCATCGGGGCCTCCGTAATCTCATAATATAACAAAGCCGGCACGCAGGCCGCAATAACTATCAATAATCTCGACTCGGCTCGCAGGCCGGTCTCTCATATCAAAAACATACTCGGCTCGCAGGCCGGTATCAACTGTACAACCTGTACTCGGCTCGCAGGCCGGTATATAATAAATAAATGAATGAATAAATGAATAAATATGCACGCAGGCCTCTATCAACACAACCGGTTCGCAGACCGGTGCCTATGTCCAATATACAAAATGTGCAGGGACCCCTCAGCTCTCTCCACCTCCCTCTGCCTGTCTGCCTGCTGGTCCCTGTCCTACCTCTCGCCTCCTGCCTGTGACGGACCCACCAGCTGTGGCTGCACCTCCCTGAGACCTCTGGCTCCGAGAGGTCTCTGCTCTATGTGCCGCATAGGGCTGATAATCAGCCCCGGTACCATCAAGAATATCCTGATAGTATCGGGCCTCCGCTCTAGCCTCCATGTAACGCTCTCGAGCCACCGTAGGTGCTGGGGCTGGTCCCCTGACACCTACTACCAGTGCCCCCTGTGCCTGTGCTGGTGCCGCTGGTGGTGCCTGTGGCTGGTGGTGCCTGTGGCCGTGGTGGTACCTGTACCTACCTGTGCCTGGGGCTGTGGCTGTGCCGCTGCTGGTGGTGGTGGTGCCTGTACCTGTGCCTGGGGCTGTGGCTGTGCCGCTGCTGGTGGTGGTGCCTGTGCCTGTACCTGAGCCTGGGCTAGCTGCCCCTGTAAAACACCTATCTGTGCCTGTGCAGCAGCAAGCTGCCCCTGTAATAACTGTACCTAGCCCTTGAGCTGATCTCGCTCTGCTGTCACCGCTGCCAAGTCTGGCTGTGCAGGCTGTGCTATCCTCGCTGCTCTCTGACCAGCCCACCAAACCATATATGCTCCCGTATAACCAGCATCATCTACAGTGTCATCTGCTGGCCTCTCAGCAACCCAATCTGGGTCCAAGGGCTGTGGTGCAGGCAGTGGGGCCTCTACATCATCCCTCCGGTACTGAGGGAAGGGAGGTGGCTCGTCCTGTCGCAGCCCCATCTGCCTGCGTACCCTCTCTAGGGGTATCCTCTCATACTCTCCCGGCCTCCGTCCTGCTATCCAGAAAGTGTACTGGATCAAGCGCAACTGTAATCGGGCTCCTCTGCGTGAGGGTGATGACCTCTGTAAGGTCTCCATACGATATCTGCCGCTGTCAGGCCCTCTAATAAATGCCTGTAATAAGCGACGTCCCGCCCTGCAAGCACTGCTCGTGGCTGGCCCACGACCCCCAACCACCTCTGAAAGCCGTATCTATATATGACCTGTGGCCCTGGCTGCTGGGGCAGCCCTACTGGTCTAAGGCATATGATGTGCTCATATGCCCAACAATGCAGCAAAAACGTCGAACAAATCCCGAATCGCCTCATCCGGCGATAGCCCCACAGCTCTCGATACAACTGTACCAGGTATACTGGTGCCCAAGCATAACAGGTGTGCTCCTCCACCATCTCGTGTAGAACCCCCATCAGCGCCCGTGGAAAGCGGCCTCCCTCTGAGTCCGGGAGGGCAAAGCAGGTGATCCCGATCATCATCAACACGGCAAGCCGTGTCTCATGGCGATGCGCACGGTACATATCCCCATACCCGATGCTCGCGCTGTGATACGTCAATAGCGCGGCTGCATCCCCGAAAACCTGTAGGATGCTGTCCATGGCAGTCTCTGCGTCCACCTGAAAGACTGCCTCTCCCTCAATCGGCAGTCGAAGGATACGATACACATCCTCCAATGTGATAGTCATCTCCCCAGTCGGGAGATGGAACACATTGGTCGCCGGATCCCATCTCTCGATGAGGGCGACCATCAAACTATGATCCCTATCGATCGCTCTGTACCGCTGGACTCCGCCGAGTCCCAC
This sequence comes from Taxus chinensis, assembly GCA_019776745.2. Taxonomy (NCBI): domain Eukaryota; kingdom Viridiplantae; phylum Streptophyta; class Pinopsida; order Cupressales; family Taxaceae; genus Taxus; species Taxus chinensis. The sequence continues at coordinate 216,542,209 of CM034157.1, forward strand.
CTCGCGCATGATACCCCAGTGTGCTGCGGATATGTGTGGCCGCATCCATACCAACAGTGGGGGCATCCTGTCCCGCATCGTCAGCTGCTGACGTGCCTACAAAACCAACCCACAGTATTAGCCCTACTCTTTATCACAACATCTACTTATACCCTCTATACCCCTTTTTTTTTTTTATCCCTCCGACCACAACCCGACTCCATACCACACGTCTACGCCCATCTATCTTCCCCTAAAAATTTCTACGCTATTCCCCCTCCCTCTTCACACCCAAACAAACAACCCACACCATACTCAAACGACCCAAACCATGCCCAAATACCTTAACCACATCTAAAAACTTAAAACAACAACACAACCCAAACCATACTCAAACACCCTACACCATGCCCAAATACCCAAACCACATCCAAAAACTCAAAAACAAAATCACAACCCACACCAACAAATTGAAATAAACCTAAGTCAGGACCGCACCTATACTGAAACACCCAAACAATACCACAACACCCCCACCCCAACCCAAACCATACCCAAATCACCACCAAAAACTCAAAAACAACAACATAACCTAAACCAACAAAAATAGCTAAAAATCACTAAGGACCGGTACCGGTCACCCATAACCGACCGCGGTCCCCTTCCCACCGACGCCGGTCCACGACCGACCGACGCCGGTCCAACACAAAACACCCTGCCCCTAAAATTTTGCGACCGATGCCGGTCGCTTAGCGACCGACATCGGTCGCTGTAACTTCCCGGAGCCGAACCCCGCGCGGCCCCCCCCACCTACATTTTTTCATTTTTCTACCAATTTACCCACCCAAATACCCTAAAAACCTACCCACCCAGCCGCCTTGGCTTATTTCACCTATCTACCCTCTCTCTTTTTCAAATCATTTCCATTTTCTAATTATTTCCTAAAAAATGTACATTCCTACCCAAACCCCAAATATAGCATAATGCAATAAAATACACACAATGAGGGGTTTCGAACCTACCCGTACGACGACACGTCGTCGTGGAGGGATGGGTGGTGGTGGTCCAGCTGGTCCAGCCCCTCCTGCTCCTCCTGGTTGTGCCATGGCTCCAAATGTCCTCTTCTGGGTCCTCCACCAATCAACTGCTGCCTCCTCCTCACTCGGGCCCACTAACAACTAACTCCTCCAGTCAAATAGCGCCACCTCACGCAACTAATGCTCCAATCTTAACTCTCCACGTCAGACAACTCAAATTGGTTTCCAAATTGCAAAAGTGACAATGACAGGCCGTATTTTTCTTTTTATAGGTTTTTCGCCCATAACCGATATCGGTTTTATTATGCCCTAAGGAACCGGTATCGGTCCCCTAACCGATATCGGTCATATACAATTGACATCGGTTTTATTCCAAATTTCCCCCAATTTCTGCCCTTATTTACTATTTGCCCTTTTTCACCCACATCGCCTATATCAACCTTTGCTGCAAACATTCTAACCATTTGGCCCGACCCAAGGCCGCAACCCAACAACTTAGCCTGACCCAAGGCCGCCAACCTATTGGCCCGACCCAAGGCCAAGGCCGCAACCCTAACCATTTGGCCCGACCCAAGGCCATCTGGCCCAACCCAACCATTTGGCCCGACCCAAGGCCTTGGCCCGACCCAACCTCATTTGGCCCGACCCAAGGCCTCACCCTAACCATTTGGCCCGACCCAAGGCCGCCACCAACCTATTTGGCCCGACCCAAGGCCGCAACCTAACCATCCGGGCCCAACCCAAGGCCCGCAACCCAACCATTTGGCCCGACCCAAGGCCTCACCCTAACCATTTGGCCCGACCCAAGGCCGCCACCAACTATTTGGCCCGACCCAAGGCCGCAACCCAACCATTTGGCCCGACCCAAGGCCTCAACCCAACCATGGCCCGACCCAAGGCCTCACCCTAACCATTTAACCCACCCAACTTGGCCCGACCCAAGGCCTCACCCCAACCATTTGGCCCGACCCAAGGCCGCAACCCAACAACTTGGCCCGACCCACGGCCCTCACTCATCAATTAGCCCGACCCAAGGCCGTACCACTTAACTACTTACCCAACATCAACAACATATACTTTTATCCACCCATCATGTATTTTTTTGTGCAATCGAGCTCACCTGTTCGTGTTTTAGCATGATTAGGGTCCTTGACTTGATCTGTCGACCAACTTTGCCTAGACCTAGACCGTGACGTTTATCTCAACCAAACCAACCATTTGGTACTGTCGAACATGCCTAAACGTTCCTGTACCTTACCTGTTATATACCCTGGAGCTACTTCCTATGCCTTGGATACCAGGATTATATCACCCTTGTTTGGATAAACTATCGACCTTTGCCTATGCATTGCTGGTTTGCTAGTCAAATCATGTACCCTGGTCGCACTACTGCATTTCAACGTGCGTCTGCTTCTTTGGACCTACCCCACCATCTCACCCTCATCTCAACACCATTTACCCTTTATCAACCCTATCCCTGATTTCACGCTACCTCAATCTGTGATAGATTTGAGGGGGATTACCTATACCCTTAACAGGAGTAACCACTTCTTATTATTGTCCGTGCAGCTTTACAAAACAAACTACACGACAATAAGGGGCTAATGTAGACACCAAATTTGTGTCTTACGACCCCTTGTGACCCGCATCGCATTTCGCAACCTAACCTCACCACCTAAACCTTACACAATTATTTATTAATTACCTTATAATTAATAAATCCACATCACCATACCTGCCACCTCATGTCGCCACCTCATCATGACCTAGTCTTAACCCTAAACTAACCTAATTAAGACCTATAACTTGGTCCAATTCCACACCTATGACTAATTACTCCTCATCCGCACCTAAAACCAACTTCATAATGACTTGACCAAGCCCGCTACCAATCCCTCGGAAGAAAAGGAGGGAAAGCTGGCTATTTTACCAAAAATAGCCCGCTTTGACCGGACCGATACCGGTTCCTACTCGACCGCCGTCGGTTGCGTAACCGCCATCGGTTCCCCGTAAATGACCACTTCCAACCAAAAACAAGGATCGGATTTTCATTTGATCGGGAGAAGGAGAAATCATCGAGAGAATCCAGATTTTGCTGGGCCGAAGCAGAGACAAGTGAAGAAACAGGAAGAGTTTGCACGGAAGGACATCAAGCCCAAGATTGCAACTGCACAACCAGAGCCCTGTGACACTCAGCTGATCATCGTGAGGGAAGACATCTCATCTTCTGATCGTCAGGACGTCCTATCTGAGTTCTACCTTCATCACCACAGTTCTTGGACCTGCATTCTCATCAATAAACAGTAGTCCTTCCAAGACAAAAAGGAGTTCTTCGCAGTCGATCTGATCTCTCTCTACGGTATGCGCACACCATCTCAACATTCAACAGGTATTCCTCCTAGCCCTAACCCTTATCTGTTTCTCAAAGGAATGATAGGATAGAAGCAAGTCTATTCTGCAGAGCCGAAACATTCCGTGCGAAACAGTGAAATATACCCATGGTTTTATTGGATACTATAAAGTAAATGCTACACATGAAGCACATGTTAACATGTCAGTGTTAAATCATGTATGTTGCAGGGAGGAGTAAAGTGATAGTGACTAGATATAATACGTGTTGAAAAGATAAAACCTGTGATGTGTAGTAGGATAGTAGCAATGGTTGATTCCCCCAAGAGCCTCAGTGGGACTGGTAAAGAGTAGTGTCGAGCATCATGCTTCATGTAAGAATATTTAAAGGTCTTGAATTCACCTCATGAAATTAAGTGAATGCACATGTGTGTATAACAAAAGACAATGACATACTAATTATACATCTAGCATAGGAAACAAAGTGCAACATGTAAGTAATATGATCTAACAAGAGTAAATAGAACCAAGATGTGCAGATGTTTGTGTAAAAGTAAGAACATGATGTTGTTGGAAATTATAGGCATTGAGAGGAGGTGAATTGGTGCTTATTCAAAATTTGAATGATGATTCTATTTACTTTACTATGTTATGATGAAACCAAAACACCATTCACAAGAAATCAATAGGAGAACACAAAGAGACAATATTTAATGTGGGAAACCCTTAAAGGGAGAAAAACCCACTGAAACCAAAGAAATAACTTGGACAAAAATGTCCTATAAATGTTACAATGATTTCACTATTGAACATCCACTCAATATGAAGCTAAAACTCCAAAATTTATTCACACTTCCATTTGAAATTTCACAATCCACTACTTGATTGGAAGCCACAAATCCCAAAACTTTAATCAAGCTTCTACTTGATCTTCTGTAAGTTTCCACTTATAAGGAAGCTTCAACTCCTTGTCTTCTAAGTCACCACTTAGTATTATGCAAAATGTTTTGATCACTTTCCTTGTGTTGTCTCTCACAAAAAATTATGATAAGACATTCAACTCACTTATCTTATATTTTCACTCTCCCTCTCACCTTAATTCATCTCTTTCTCATCCTCTTAAAGCTACTCTTCTTCATAAACATTTTATCATAAAGAATCTTCTCATGTCAGAAGATCCTCTTCTTAAATCACCCTTTCAAGCAATCAATTTCTCATGTTTTCAAACTAATGAAAAATTTTAGTCACAAAGGCATTTATTTCTCTCCTTGTTCCACCTATATTTAATGTCTTTGAGCTCCTTGAAAATTTAGTAATCAAGCCTTCATTCATCATACTTTATTCCTCTTCACTCAACTAGCACAAAAACCATTTCTATCTTCATCATCCCTCAGCTCTCTTCTTCCACCCAAAAACATTTCATTTTAATGTGTAATAAACTCTACATATGTTAAGAGACATAATCTACCACTTTTTTCACTTCACATTACAATTGAATCTTTAGCTCCCAAGTCTTCCCACTTCTAATTTGTCTTCATAGCTCGTGCACATAGAGTAAGATGGCTTCACCTAATTTAGTTTCATTGAAATCAACATTTATGTAAGCTACATGAAACAAATTCCTATGACCTGACATGAAAAATCTTGAGAATAGGAAGTTCTATGAATAAATTTGTTAACTTCTCTTCCACCTATGACATCTTTGACCTATTGTTTACTAACTGACTTGTAACGGTCATTTAGGTCTCTACCTTATTCTCCAAGCATATGATTCCTTGTCTTTTAGTGAAACTTACATATTGTTCCAAGTGTCTTAGGAATGTGGGAATGTTACTTACAACATCCATTTATCTCTTCAACTCCTTGATATGCTTGAAACACATCTCGTCACTTTCATTGTTAGGACTTCATTAGAGCTCTCATACTCAACCATAGAGGAATGAAAATTACAGTCACAGAGATCTTCTTCTAATCAATGATGAATGTAACTTAAAACCATTAATAAAACTTGGATAAGGATCAACTACATTCAATGGTTTATACCACCATGAAGTTGCACTTAACAATCATCTTTCCATTCATGCAATGCGGCACTAATTTTGGAAAAAGACAAATCAAGACTTTCAAACTCATAATTTTTTCCTCCAAAAAGTAAGATTAATACTTCACTCAAACACTCCTTCATGAATCCTAATCAATATTTATGAGAGGTAATATCCTTATTCAAATCATCATACTAACTAGATAAGCCTCATTTCAAGATATATAGGCCATGATAAACTTGAGTTTTAGAGACATCTAAAGATGAGTTTCAAAACACTCAAAGACTAGTATTGAGTTGTATGGATTATAACCAACTTAAAAATTGCACCTTCATGCTCAAAAAATGTATGAAAAATATCTCACAAGACCTTTACTTCACTTTCAAACCTTCACTTGTAAATATTATATGGAGAGAAGCACATTTACCTTTCAAACACAAAGACTGGTTTTTTCCTTGTTTAGCATTCTCAAGCGTTAGGGGAAAAATACAAATGTATCATTAAAATTTATCAAATTAACTAACCCATATGACTTCATTAAAATAAATATAACATCCCCAACATCTTTCAACAAAAATTTGAGCATGGGTTCCTTTGTAAATTTAGTCTGTACATTGAATTCTTCACAAAATAGTTGTTTTCTTATGGGTTCCACCATGTGTCATAATCTCAAACCACAATGAACATGACCTCTGATGAGTTCTCTACAAACTAAAATAATTTTATAGGTCAAAAAATTCCATTTGGAGGCATAACCAATCAATTTTCTCCATACCACTTCCAATTAGGGTTTAGGAGGGTTTTAGACAATACCAAAGAAATGGATAGAACTCTCTTATCCTTCATCATTTTGAATTTTTTTAATAATTTATGTATATATATGCTCTTCAAAAATTTATCTTATTGATTTATCTTAACAATTCTTGTCAATTCAAATCAAATGCTAAGAAGTCAAGGCACTATTTTAGCATACCTTGCTTGGTTTTGACAAAAATGTTATTATCTTACACAAAAATCATCCTATGGTCCCCAAATTTTTTCCACACCTTCATGCCTACCTTATCCATGATCTAAAATGGTTAATGTATCATGGTTCACCCTAGAACTTCTAATCCCATATCAATTTCCTATGCATACTAGGCATGTTCTCAAGAGCAGTCGTAGAATTGACCCTAACCATGCCTCATAAAGATGAATTGTGACATGTAGCTTCATGTGAGGACTCTTGAAAATTTTCCTATACTCCTTCGCATGCTTTCATTTTCTTAATATGTCCTGATTTGCTTCAGAAACCCATTCTAGGTCCTTGAAATAGGCCTAAATGAGCTAGTTTGCACCATAACTCATCATTTCTATCATGTTCTTGACCATGTATCCCATTAAACATGTCATATAATGTGTTTCATACATTTACCATGATTTTACATCTACCTCATGCCTTCACTCCACCTTTCTAGGTCACTTTGCTACCTAGGCCTAGGGATTAGGCCTACTAAACTAAGCCAGTCTCGCAAATTCCACTCATGTGCCCCTTTATTCAGTGATCCAAGGAATTATCCTTGATCGATATGTTATTTTGATAATAAATGTTTAGTCTAAATGATTTTCTAATATCTTCAATATTGATATTATATTCGAACTTGGTTGATTATAAGCTAACATGAATTGTTTCATAACGCCTTATAATATGCAGTCATATTGCTACTTAATCTTGTTTGGATTCAATTATTGTAAGGATGGCATTATTTTCAATTGCTAGAAGACCTAATCTAACCTATAATAAGGCAATGCATATATACTAAAGAATCTAAATTAATCCTATTTGCATTTGATTAAACAATATCCACCTAAGTTAAGGTTGACATTTTATGTTAATGGGACCCTAAATCTATCTAAAGATCCTAAGTTCTAAACCTAGACCTAACCTAAAGACCTAATCATGGTTAACATGGTGTTGAAGGTTTTAAGAATGGTTAAGAAGTGGCGCCAACCCACCCATGTACTTGGTGAGTTTAAAGAACTTTATTGGTACCCTCCTCCACCTTTGGTAGTGACCAAGTCTAACTTGGCATGCACATTAAACAAGGACCAATAAGGGTTTACGGGTGACATGTATCACTATTAGTTGGTTTATATTTTTAAAATGGTGAATGGCAGTTGGTGGAACTGTGGGAAGTAACTGGCATTCTACCATGGCAATTAATGATCTTGGGGAAAATAAAAATCACCTTGGAAAGGTCGTGATGGTTTTGGGGAAAATAATAGGGGTTAGTTTTCACTTTGCATTTGGTATTTTGAGAAGTTTGGATCTACATGTTGATATTTTGGTTTTTGAACTGTTAGTTCATTTTCAGATGATTTATGATCTCTCCATTACATGGAGGAATTAGCAGAGAGAAATTTATTGCTTGGCTATTAAAATGAAGAGAAGAAGAAGTATGGGGTTTTCTATGGAATCTATTTCAAGATTTTGTGGAAACATTTGTGAAAGCTTGGAGAGAGAATTTGGGACCTTGGAAAGGAAATTTAATAGCTCTAACAGGCATGATAAGCTCTAACTCCTTGAAATAATTTTCTCTATTTAATTATTTCATGAAAAGAACTCTGCTCTTGAAATGGAATCATGTTCTTTGGTTCTAGGTTTTATGCATTTGTGTTATTCATTTATTATCTGGCTTTATTATGAAATATTGCTTTGAATTTGGATGCATGTCGATTAGAATGACTACTGGTTTTGTATGCATGACTGTGAATGATTATTATGAAGGAATAATGTGTTTCATGGTTTCTAGGTTGTGTATTTTGACTGAGCTTAAATGGTTTCAATCATAAATATGTCTAGTCGAATTGGTAATGCAAATACCCTTTAGAAGTTGAGTAAAAGTTCTTTTTCGAAGCACTGTATCTTTTATTAGTGGAACCCATCTCTATTGGCTTAGTGCAAGTTTTAATGGAACAGTTCCAAACCTAGGTGAAATGGGTTAAGGGAATATAAATCATTTTTATTCTTACTTGGGTATTTTCCGTTCTAAGCAGTTATGTTAAATGGGTTCTTGTATTTTTCCTTCTGGCTATTCTATCTTGTGTAGGCTTATCAATTTGTTACTATCGATTGTATGTAGTGATTTTGACTTATGATTTTCTTAAGACTCAAGTAATGAGTCGATACACTTACTGGGTGTTTGTGTTTGAACCCATGATGAACTCCATTGTTGGAGACAATATCTAAGTTAGGTGTTTATGTATTCAAGTCCATTATGGATGCCTTTGAAATTGAAGATGGGTTGTTAAATGGGTAGTACCAGATTCATTTAAAGGATCGTGTGTAGTTTAGAGTTAATACAAAGTTTGTACTTTGTCTCATTTGCATGGACACCTCTGTAACTATAAAATTGAGCCACACTCGATGACTCGATTGGAAGATGTGATCTTTTAGACCCCTGATTGTGTTTTACTTTGTATTCCTATTCATCCCACCTTTGTGGAAACGATTCTATGTTGGGAGGTTTTATGTGGCAATTGAACCCACTATGGGTTGAAATCATTTTAAAATGTTTATAGGTTATGGTAATCGAAGTCGAGATAGTTCAACTTTATAATCCCCCAATGGGTAAGCTAGCATCTACACCCTTAAGTGATAATCAATGTTGAATGGACCTATATGATGAATGAAATCCAACTAGGTCTGTTACCAGCTGTAAACTTATTAAGCTTGCTTGAGTTTGAATTTGGATGGTCGATCGGTTTGTAACAACTGTTTTAGTTCATGTTCCTTCTTATGACTGTGAATTCATTGTGCTCTACTGGTAGTCTTGATTGAATGTATTAATGTTTGGAGAGATTAACCTTTGAAAGTGTGACTGTGGTATAAAGCTTAGTTACTTATATACAGTGACTTCTTGTTGAGTTTGAAATGAATGTCCATTCATAATAAACTCTTTCGTTAGATGATATGTTTTGTTATTTAGTTTCTGGCCATCTATAATAACTTAGTTTATAGCTGTTGATTTGAATATCAAAGGAGTATGCTCTTCTATCTCACTTTGATTATAGGTCATTTTTACCCAACTCTTACTTGAGGGTCGTTTTATACTATCAGGTCTTAAGTAATTATTGTTGCCAAATCACTGCACCCTTCGAAAGGCTAGAATATGAACACAAAATTTGGTGTAATTGGGAAACATGGGATCACCTCTCAAGCTGTGGACTTGGTCTCGAGGTGAACCTTCAGAGAAGGCTGGCTTCCTCTTCCTAAACTAAGTGCTATACTACTCCTAGTGTAATAAAATAGTTATCTAGACCTATACTAAAATTTTCATGGGTTTTAGGGAAAGAGATTTGCAAGAAATGAAACTATACTAGGGATGGTGATGCACCAAATAAAGGGTGTTGCTAGACTCAGGAAGGGTTGATTTGAAGAGGGTGTGTGCACCACAAGTCAACTTCACCTACTGCAACTTAGAGAGGGTAATAGAATACCACAGAATAGGAAGCATGTGTTCCCTTTGTTAAACTCAATCAGACAAACAATCTATCAGTCTTCCAGTGAAGAAGGATGAAATTGAGAAGGGTGAATAAGCACCAACACTCAAGTAAATGTAATACTCCACCACTTGATAAGCACATAACTCTTCAAGAACCTGCAATAGAAACTTGAACTTGCACAGTGTACCTGCAAGCATGAGAAAAGGCACAAAGAAGTATAGAAGGATGAAAGGACCAAGATTAGTCACAAAACACACACTTTTATTACTTCAATAATGTGCACAATGCATCATACATTTAGAAGAGGCAATGGTTGTCATTACAGTCTTGAAAGGAGGCTTGAAATTTCCCTCAACATACAAGGAACAACTTGCAGAAGAAAGAGGATTTCTTGAAAAACTATGACACTTGTCCTAAGATGTCTAACTTGTCCAACCTATCTGACTTGGAATGAGAGCTTCCAACTTACATTTATAGAAGTTATTTGAGAGAGGAGAGAAGAAGTCATAAATTCCCTTCCTAAATTGAAGGTACATGATGTATTTATTACAAATTTAGTTGAACCACTTGAGAAGGTTCCATCATGTGTCATTAATGCCTATTGACCTAATCTTCTCAATTAATTAAAAGAATATTTAAATAAAATATTTTAATAATAATAATAAATATTGTTAATAAAATATTTAAATAAAAATATTAATTTAATAAAAAATCAAGTGGGACCCCTTGAATTTGGTTTGCACAAAAGGGGTGGGGTCATCATGAGAAATGGCCAAAAAATAACCAACTCGGTGGTTGGCTCGCCGAGCCAACTCACCGAGTTAGGTCGAGCTCCTCCATAGTCACACAATCAATTCCAATGCCTGACTCGAGCTCATTGATCTCAAGAAATGAGACCCTCAATCTTTATGCTGTAACCTATCGAGCTATTATGCATATCCCGACATAAAAACTCCATGAGCCACCAGTGATAACGAGTTCCATGTCTTTGCATCGGTTCTCATGATGACAAGAAACTCACCTACACCGGGCGTCATTTAAGCTTCCATAACTCCTGCAACTCTCGGCCAGCTCATCGCCATTAGATAACTTAATCACGAGCTCGTATCTAGTCATAACTGTAATGTATCCGAGAAGCAACTCACAACTCTTGGGCCTGTGACCTTATCATGTATTACAAGACCAATAAATTGACCAGTTGGGATCATGAAATGAGCTCCACCTCCAATTTCACCTGAACTTCATCAAGTTGTTGGCAATCGAGCTACCTTAACCTACGTGTCAAGCTCTTCTTTGAATGATCTCCTATTGTAAGCCCATTCCACAAGATCATTTCTCCATGATATTTGTGACATCAAGACCTAGAAACTGAGTTCAAACACTCCATACATAATTTGCAGCTCACGCTTAACTCGGTTTTCCTGTCAATTGATTTGTGAACGGCATGTGCACCAAGCGAGCTTAGCTTCTTCATTTCTCACTGAATCACAACTTGCATTGACTCAAACTAGTTAGGCCTCCTCTTGATATCCATCCAATTCAAGAGCTCACTCATACCATGAAATCATCGATCATGAGAATACTGATTTTCCATCACCGACTGACCTGTATCTTCAAGATTTATCCTTACACTCCAACCGTTGATCTTGAAATTTCATTTGATTCTCTTGCATTACGCTCGTTCTCACTAACTGAGCTACTTCAACCTCCAGCTTGATGAAGAGCATCGAGTTCTCCATTCGTTGAGCCACTTTATTGTTATGACTCACCAAGCCATGACTTCGTTCATGTGCCAATGCGTTGTTCTTCATTCCGCTTATGCACCATTCCATCGAGTCTTGTTCCATCTGAGTCAAGCTTGTTGCATTCCATGCATGAGATAACTCAACTCACCCTGAGGCGGAAACTTGACCTATGTTGATCCTCATGACATGCATACCGTCTAAGCTTTTACATGAGTTAGCTTCAAAGCCACGCATGACCCAATCGAATGTTGACTTGGCTTAGCTCTTAGGCCTCCTCCAAGTTACATTCCGTCATCACCAATGATGATCTCTCACCAACGGGTCTATGACTCATGACCAAGTTTTTCCATTTCAACCAACTAGCTGGTGCTACCTGAGTAACTCCTACTTGCATCTCAAAAGCTTGAGTGCTCATTACTTGTGAGATCCAAATGTTCCTTCAAGACTAAGCATTAGCTGTTTGACTTCACTATCAAGAACCACCTCTTCCTTGGGACTACCATCAACTTGTCTCTGTGAACTCGTCATAGCTCCTAACTGACACTCCATCTTCACGACGTCCATGAGTTATGAGACTCACCCTTATGCCTATGAGATTGAATTCGTCTCCTTTCAATCCATTGAGACATTGACCACCGAGCTCCACATGTTAAATCCATATGACTCAGCTAAGACCTCTTATTCAACTTTACCATAGTAATGAGATCCTCCATGAATGCCAAGCCCATCTAATCAAACTTTGACCTCAGATTTGGCTTGACCCTTTCATCATGGACTCTCCAAAATAGCCAAGCTCATTACCTTTTGTTAATGTCCACGTGAGATCCGATTGAATCAATCTTCTCACTGATAACTCGGTGATAGACTTAACTCTAAATCGACAGACGTGACCTTTACAACTCACCGTGATCTTTCTCAGACTTTATGATGCAACTTCATGCATGTAGAGCCCTATCATGACTAAGTCACTAGGTTACTTTCGAGAATACTTGGCTACTCTTAATATGTTAACAACTCGAGATACTAACTCATCCCAATGACACGTCGACACCACTTCACCGAACCAAGCCTGACTCGTTGGGTGAATTCTTTCGTATTAACTCAGGCTTCTAAGTCAGCATCTCCCCGTTCGTGGACCCATCATATTCGAGATGACCAAGCATCAATACTTCACTTTGACCATGTTTGCATGAGCCCCCCAAGCTGATTTTTGGGTCAAGCGTGGGATTTACCATGGCTTGCCATCACGTTATCTCCACATGCTAAACAATCCTAAAAATCCCCAACTTGGCTTGTTAGAAAAGTTTCATCATGCTACCTGCTTGTTGGAAAATCTCATCGGTGGGTCCGGTCGTTGAATGTCTTAGCCCGGCCACGGATCCATAAATTTCCTGTGCGACTTAACCTCAACATTTTCCCCAAATCATCTTAGCTCGGTTGTGAAGCGCACAAAGGTACCAGCCCCTCCTTAGAGTTTCTTGTATAGGATGTGAACATGATCAAGATTCGTAGTATTCATATCCATAAATAGCATAAATATTCCACATAGCATATTTTAGATCTAGATCTAAAAGAATCATGAATTAAGCGATAAAAAGAATGAAGTCAACCATGCAAGAGTCAAGTTACAATCATGTTTAACACCATTATTCACCCAATACACTCCATTATATTAAAACACAGTAAATACAGACGCTTCTTACAATATGTAGTATCATAAGTTTATGCGCGCATCAGATCTGACGACATAACTCCACAATAGCTCATACACAATGTCTCTTTAACTACACAGATTAATACATATTTATAAGGGTGGGGACTTTCCCTTCACCACTTACACACTTACAAAAATAGGTCACATGCTGAAAATAGTCATGCACCTTTACAATAACATGCACACATGCAAGTGCACTAATAATAGATCTCTTACAGTTAACTGGCAATAGTAATCCTATTATTAACTCAAACTCATGCATGGCACTTAGTAGACACTCTTCCAAAAATAGAATTTACGTGTCATGCAAGTCTCCATCCCATTGTGTGCTCTATACGCTATCTCCAAAAATAACATGTAACCATGAAAATGGCTAAGTCCTGAATCAATCTGTCTTTCACGCGCGTTTCCTTCCCTATCCTTTCATGCACCTTCAAATGTGCCTTGCTACCACATGTGTGAATCTTCTATGTGTGCCCTCTCCTTAGTGTCATATTCTGTTTGCTCAACATTACCCCACACTAAACTACATTTTCATCCCGGACAATGGGGTTCCTCTTGATGTTCCCAAAGAATAAATAATAAGAATGAAAGAATGTAAAGAATTACTTTACAAAGAATGGAATTCTATTCTGCAGCACCCTCTACTTCAACCAGATAGGATCAACTCTGGATATTCTTCTTTAATCTCAGCCTCCAAGGCTTGCCAATCATCTAGCATGCATTTCTGGTCTTCTCTGGAATGTCTGCAATGATGGATTCCAACTCATCTTGGGTCATCTCTCCCTTTTCATTCTGCAATACTATGACAATGTTAGCCATAGCAGACATCCTTCCCTCCAGAAGATCCATCTTTTGTGCTATGAGATTTCCAAGCTCATCCAACCTCTCCTTATGTGGATGTTGTGCTACTACAAGGGCTTCACACTTTTGCTTCACTAATGCCAATCTCTCTGTGTGCCCTAAAGTCTCATCCTTCATTGCTTTCAGAACTTCATTATCTTCCAATATAGTTCTGATCCTGATCACTGCATCTGGAGCTGCGCATATGTTCAAAGCTTGATCTGCTTTCTTCAGCTCATCTTGTAAAGTTTGGAGCAATGCCTCGTATGATGAAATATTTCTAATCACAGAGGCCCTTGCTCTCTCTGCTTCCTGTTCAGGGTCCTTTGGCGCTTGGCATGTGAATTGGTCCATCCTCAAGCACCAAATCAACTAACGTATGCATAATGCATAGATGAAGGGAAATATCTAGGTACCTTAGACTCCAAGTGCAGTCTTGCTTTCAGGACATAATCACCAATTTCTTCTGCCATGCTGATGAAGGCTTCATTCTTTTTCTGTTCTAAGTCCTTCTCCCCTTTTAGATGTGCTATTTCTACAGCTTTTTCCTTGTTATCTTCTCGTAGTGCTCTAATAGTGGAAGCCTTATCTATGTTCCTCCACGCCACTTCTGTAGATACCTTAACCAAGGCATTTCTCACCTACTCATCAGACATGAGAGTGGGATTTATAGTCATGTGCCTGCTCTATGGTGCCTTCTTCATTCTTTGGGACACACATGACTCCTCACATACATCAAAATCAGGCTCGTCCATGTGAGTTTGCATGGACCAGGACAACTGTTTCCTCGCATGCGTAGTGGCCATGTCTGGGTCCATCAACTCCCATCCATACAACCCCTTAAGGCCCATTGTGCTCTGGAAACAAGAGCGGCGCAAACAATTTTACTGGTGTCCTCAGCATAGCCCATGCTTGGCCCAACATACTCCCCACTGGTTCTCCTCATTCTTGGCCCCTTAGGAACTTGAGCGCCAAGGTTTGGAGTTGGATCTTTGATGTTTTGAGAAATATCATGCTCTATTTCTTCTGCCTCCTTCGCACCTTCCTCTTCATCCTTCATATCCTCATCCCTGGGTTCTTCCACATCTTCTGGTTGTACAGGGGTTCCAGGTGCACTCTCTGCAGACTCCTCCACCTCCTCATTCAACTTTAGTTTTCTCTTCTTCCTCTCAGTTGTCTCTTTCTGAGGAGAGAGTCATGGTGATCTCCTCATAGGCTGTGGGGTTCCCACGCCTTGGGTCCTTGTTCTTCTGAATACCCTTTTAAATCTACACTCTCCATGGACTGCTTCTATGTCCAAGTCTTCATCTTCTTCTTGTACCTAAGGTGGAGTACCCACATGCTCAGTCTCTACTCTGTCTGTGGGCTGCCTTCGGCCTCTATGATCTAAGCCACCACTATCTTCATGTTCTTCATCCTCCTCATCCACTGCTATAGTTTCTATAGGCTATGGGGCTGGCACATTCTCCACTGTATGTTTTCCTTTAGGTGGCCCTGGGAGTGCAAACTCATTTTCTACATACTTTTTATTCTCCAGCTTAGGCTTAAGCTGAAGGTATACGAGTGTGGCTCCACTATCCCCAATAGCCAAGCTTACTAGCTTCATACTTATGACATCTGAGATGAGCCTCTCAATATAGGCAGTTTGACCTGGATACACATATGCCTTCCTCAGAGTGTGGTAGTCACAGTCTACCTTGTCTGCATTAAATTTTAGGTGGCACACATCAGTAAATCGGTGGACTGATGCCTGGAAGTAGCACGCTATGAAGGCATATGGTAGTTTGCACCATGGGCTCCATGCCCCATCCCTCATAGAAAATCATGTGATGTAGAAGTATTGGTACACCGCAAAATGTACCGCCTTTCCCACCAATGAAGGTAGCTCCTTGGGAATGTGCCACTCCTCCTCAACTGTTGCACAAATTTGGTCATACCACATCTCTACCCTCTACTTAAATGGCCCACTCATTGATCCTTCACATAAATATTTGTCAAACCTCTCTGTGAGGGACTTATTTTCCATGGGATACTCCCAGATCTTGTTCTTTGGCCCATCAGGCACTCCAATTTCTACAAACACAAGGGAAAGGTGGATAGCGCCAAAAATTATCTTCTCTCCTGTGCATGCATTCCTCAATAATGGTGTTTGCAATGTAGCCTGGTAGGTTGTAGACTACTCCCTGAGACATTTTCTTCACAACATGTAGCCACATGGTATTCACCTATGACCATCTCTCTTGATCATTCAACTTGGTTACTAGATGTGTGGCTTCCTGAACCACTGGATACTTCTTCAATTTATCAATGTCCATTCCACGTAGACCCTTAGTATACCCCAACTCCTTTCTTGTCTCTATGATTGCTGCTTTATCAGTTAGATCACTAGCAAGGTCTACCCCTGTGCCCTTCAATCTTGTCAGTGTCAAAATCAGGGCTGCTGTGATTCTAACCCTTTGTTTACTAAAATAGAATAAGTCCTCATGGACCCTTCTCATCAGCCATTGGTATAATGGTTCATACTTGCCAAAATATGAGAGCTCATACAACTGATAAACTCCTACCTTCTTCAACAATTTCTCCCCAGCATTGTCATATACTGGCATATCCTCCACAATGTGCTTGTTGGTATTTGTACTCAACAATGCATCCAAATATTTCTTGTTGTCAGATGTACGGTGGTTGTAGTCACTTATTTTGCACATGTGGATGTGGGAATCCCACTCTTGTCTGACTATCACACCTTCTGGGTACTGCATCTCTGAAAAATTACTCTCGGGAGCCATTTAAACTTCATCTTCTACCTTCTTCTTTCCTTTCATGCTTATTGTAGGTGCTTTCTTTGGTGCTATCATAAAAAACCACCTTTTCACTATCTATAACAAAGTAAAACTCAAACCCTAGCTCGAATCTACATGCCTTAGTTTGAAACCGTGTGCCCTACCTTCTTTTCAACACCTCTACTTCACTCAAACCCTTCACTAATGGGGACGCAAGCCTCTTCCGTGCAATAATCCACTCTCCATGTCTGGTTTCACACTCTCTGCACCTCAATATGACTCACTCGGCTCAATCACACTTAGCTCACTCAAATACTTGTGATCACAAAGGTAAAAATGAACCCGCATCACGTCCTTATATAGATTTTCAAAAATTTAGTGCATTTATTACTCCTTCACCAACCAAAAATCCTCTCATTAATTGACCATTTTCACAATCTTCTCACGACACATCTTGCACCCCAACTATAACCTTCTAGCGCCTTCCTACCTTCTAGCTACAGAATTATTTTCAACTCACTTCCATGTGCCTAAGTACCTCACTACTGCCTTTCCCCTGGTAG
Organism: Taxus chinensis; assembly: GCA_019776745.2. Taxonomy (NCBI): domain Eukaryota; kingdom Viridiplantae; phylum Streptophyta; class Pinopsida; order Cupressales; family Taxaceae; genus Taxus; species Taxus chinensis. The sequence goes on from CM034157.1 coordinate 216,559,746, forward strand.
TCTCCATGGCCACTACTTACCTCATGTTATACGAGTTCCCTCATTTATCTCCATCTATGGTCATCTTTTTAAAGCAATCTCCTTTCTAACAACTCCTCTCCAAACTTGAATAACACATGTAGTAGTTTGTTCCTTTATGTGTACCCAGTTGTAAATAACCACCCCACACCAATGGTATGTGCAGTCCTCTACGCATAAAAATTATTCAAATGGTAATTAGCTTCCATCGTGCAAACATTCTTATTACACAAAACACCAACTAAATTGAAAAATCATAGCGACAAAGAAGGAAATACATTAAGGAAATACATAAATGAAACCCTAGTCTAAATGGTAATAGTGCCATATTACAAACGCCAAGAAGACTAATTAATAGTAGGGCTTTCAACCTTACTCATTTTAAAGTAACCGAGTAACCGTATTCCATCAAGTTTCTCAGTGCATGATTCAAGTATATGATTGATAATATATGGTGCCAACCAATGCACTTTAAGTTTTCCTGGATGGCACAAAAAATTAGAGTCATAAAGAAGCGCCATCTGTCCCATCTCAAGATTTTTGTCCTTGATGTTCCTGTCATGCCATGCCTTCTGCCTGGTATTTTCCTGCTTCTGTAACACCCTGAACTGTTGTTACTTTCTCCTAAGCATACAAGTGTTGATATGTGATTTCTTGTAAAAGGATGTGATCCTCGATTCAGAAATCATGCTTGATATGTATTGAATTTCTTGCAGATTGCAGATCTTGACTGAGTCAAAATATGAATAGACTCTTTTATTTATTTAATTTTGTGTCTGAATATTAATCTGATCACGGAATGAATTATAGAGATATTCATCTATAATATCTAGACTTGGATCAGTGGAATTGATCCAAGTAATGCTTTAAATCTGTTTGTGATGAATTAGATCACAGACCTTGAACAGGCTCCAAGGTATGGAAGCACTGATTAAGCAGGTCAGGAGTATGACTCAGGCTGATCTTGGGAAATGAAATGGTTCCCGATATCAAAGTATATCTGGAAGGTCCCGATTGTAGACCAGGTAATAATTCGTTGACATACAATTCTGCAACATGAACAGGAGCTACCTCTGTTCTAGAAGGTATGATACAGGTCTTTTCGAGTTTTCAGGACAAGGACCAAACTGAATTATTAAGGGTTAGTAACCTAAAACTAAAACCTAACCTAGGGGTTAGATTATTGTTAGTCTAAACTAGACCTAGGCTATTTGTTAATATCCTAAGTTAGTAGCTTTGTGTAAATTTGTTAATGTGGGTATTACCCTAAACTCTAACCTAAGATACTAACCTAACTATGAGGAGATTATGAAGGGGCCTATGAAGGGTGGCAAACTATGGGCGGTGCTTTCTATGGCAATAAATGTAAGGGATAAGGATGAAGGACAGGTCATGGCGGAGGCTTAGGCGACGGCTAACCGGTGAGGACGTGGCAGGTCGCTAAGTTTGGAAATGAACATGAGTTTTAGATGGACTGTCACCAAATCTGGCGGTCGGTGGAAGTTGAGTTTAAGCGGGAAAATTGGTTTAATGGCATTTAATTTTCTCGGAAAGCGAGCACAGAACTCGCGAGAAGGCATGCAAACGGGAAGTTTGTGGGTTTGTTTGGCTTATCGCGATTTTCGGTTTTTGCTCTGCTTGTTAACTGGTTCTTCGCACCAGTTCTCTTTGAGTTGCATGGCAAGAATGAATTTCTCTGGCTCTTTCTCTGTCATGGAGGATATATATGTGATGGAGACAGTGAAATTTTGTTGGTCGCTTTATCGTGGAAAAAGAAAAGGAGGTTTGAGCTCTTCCTGTGGTCTGCTTCGGAAATTTGATCAAAATACAGGCATGCTAGGCCCTAACCTTTAAATATCTTGCTGTCTTTCAAGTGCTTTCATTAAAACAACTCTGTTCAAATGTTTTGTGGAAATTAGATGAATTTTCTATGGAGATCTTGTTTGATTTATGGCACTGTATCTCTTCTGGTTCGATTTTTCAATTTCCTCTTGATGGGTGTTTGTCGAAATCGAACTTCGGCTCTATTTGCTTTGAGTATTCATTCTGGCTTATACATGTGAGGTATTTATTTATAAAGGTTTGAGTGTTTGGCCTGTTTGGCATGAGCCCTTAGAATATACCTGTGTGTAGTATATGACCACTGTATGTTTTTGATTGTGGTCACTGTTTCTTGTTATGGAAACTGTATGGAATGATTCTGATGAATACTGTAATACTGATCAGTATTATTGCTTCTTTTGAAACTCTGTCGTGGGATTTGTTGGCAGCGACTAATGGGACTTTCGGGTTTCATTTGTTTTTCAAATTTTTGGTTTAGAACAGGCAACTGTTGTGTTACCGTAGTCTTTGCGACCCAACGGAAATTTTTTTCCTTGTTTTCATGGAAACGAGATTATTGTTGACTCTGTCTAATATTGCTACATCTATACTTTATTATAACGACTCAGTGGAGACCTTGATTGAATCATATATAAGCTATCTACTGTTGTGGATGTAGATTCATCCTTGTGTTTTGTTATTTGCTTTCATGGAAGCCTTTTAGAGAAAGGAACAGGCCTTCTGACCACGGTTATTTGTAATAAATAATCAGTATAGATTTCCTGGGTATGCATTTTTATTTCTATGTGAAAGTTGTTCGAAAGTTCGAAGCGGCTCAGTTGATCTCCTTGCTTGAAATGGGTATTCGATTTGCTTCACTTGTTTCATTCTGAATGTTGCCATGAATGGCATAGATGGAATTATCAACCGACTTCTTAGTACGTTGCTGTAGGGTTCAGTGGTTATGTGTACAAAACCATTAACAGTTTACAGTATGAATTCATATGCATTTGCTTGAATTGTTACCTTCGTTTGAATCATTAGGAATTCTGGAAAGGTTGCTGGTACTTCTGTTTCTTTTTGAACTTGGCATTGGACACTGTCTTTGCCACTTTTTGAGATCCTTGAGTATGGATGACTATTTCGTGTTCTGACCTTGTTAGGGTAAGTCGCGAATACCACACTAAGACTTGCATGCAGCAAGGTAAGGATCGCTTGGTTGTTTTCCTTTCTTTTACTTCAGTCCGATTTTGACTAAGCAGGAATAGGTATGCTATGTTCTTTTCCATTTAATCTGTCCGATTGACTGTGCATGATTTGGAAATATTGTGTGGACAACGTAGCATAGTCCATAGGAAACCTTAGATTGTTTGATGCAATAAGGTTGTTGTTTTCAGCGATACGCTTGTAGTTTCTTGTTTTCAGCTGGTGTCAAAGCCCTACTGTGTAAAAGGAACTAGCATTGGGCTTAGGATTGATTCATGAATGGTTGATGTGTTATTTGCTGTACAGGAGTTTCGCTGTGTTATTTTTCGTGATTTAGAACAGTGATCTTGCTTGCGGCTTGTCTAACTTGTTCATTTTTATACTGGTTGAATGTTTTCATATGTGAAGACGGTACAGTGATGAACTTATGTGAAAGGAAGTATGAATGGTTTGGTTCTTCTCTTCCTTTATTTAATATTATTGATATTTGACTATCAGTGGGAAATTGTTTGTAACATATTGGTGGAATCCCGAATTGTTATGTGATTTCTTTTTTTGGAGAATGAAACAATCTGACCAATGTTGTGATTTTGGATTCAATGATTGTTGGTGTACATTCGTTCCTTGTTTCTTAATATTTGATGAAATATTAGAAAGTGATTAAGACTATTCTGTAACAATGATAGAGTTACATATTTGTAATCATTTTGTATTACAAGGGCTTAGTCTGATTATGTTTACTTATGTGAATATCTGATCTCATTTAAACAGGGTGTTTAATGAAAACAATTGATGGATTGCAATTGTTTTAAAAGTTAGTGCTTATCATGCTCAGTTCATTGAACTGACTCATGTTGACTATTTTTGCAGATGGTTACCGTAAGAGGTAAAAGCAGTACAGATCTGACAAGCTGATCAGATTGTTTATTTGATTTGTGATGAATTTTAGCTTGATCTTATAGATGTACTATATGGGAAAAGATGTTTCTTTTCCGTTAGCATTGTATCAAGTATGCTGTTGCATAAAATGAAATTGTATAGTTTTGAAAGGAATGGAAATAAGTGTTTGATACTTATGTGTTGTATTCTATTTCTGAAAGATGACCTTCTTCGGTTTATGTAACGAAAGGGCATTGTTATTATTGTATAATATGGATGCTTTTGTGATTGACAATGAAAGCTTGCAAGTAAATGAGATTAAATTCTTATGAGTGTTTAGCAGTTCTAATTTGATCTAGCAAAAGCAATAGTGGAATTAAATAATTGTCTTTCTAGAAGATAGGTTAAAATTGAGCCTAAAAGAGAACGCTAAACAAACTGGATTAAATTACTAATCCCTAGTCCTAAGTATATAAGGACAATAGTAAATTGGATTCTTAATCATTTATATCTTTAAACTAAAAAGTATGATATAAATTCAGTTAAGAGAACTGATAGGCAATCAAATGGAGTTCAGATGGCTATCTCAAGTAAAGGTTATGAGATATTGTCCCATTCTGTTGCTTTAGAATCAGGTGTATTCTAATGACTCCTTGATAAGAGCTTGACCGTAATACCTCTACCATGTAATGAGTCTTTTAGAGGAGGGTCGTCTTAAGACAAAGAATCCAGGGATTTGGAAAGGCTAACCTTAGGGAAAAGTCTTTAAAAGTAATTTAAACTTAAGTGCGTAACGCTTGGTATTGGGTAGATCTTCTCGAGGCGGATTTAAAGGTTGACGACATAAAGTCGACTGCAGGGTTGTACCTCCGAGAAGATTAGGATCTTCTCAAAGTTACAACAATGCAGGTGACTTATGGCGACACCCTTTGCATTGATCGCTAAGATTTACACTTGATTTCACACGAGTTACCCTGGGACCGATTAAGAACATGGTCATGTTATAAGACTGCCTCGGAGATTTGGGGTATCACGACACACTGGTTGAACTGCAAGGTTGAACCAGTATGTCATCATATCCCTAATCCTCGTGGGCATCCATATAACATTATCACCTTGTTAATCTGCCTCTGAGTGATTCAGTTGTGAAAGGAAGGACTGACAGTAGTCAATATAAGACATTCTATATAACATATGAATGGGGTGAAGGACGTATTCCAGATTGACGAGTATGCCGTTAAGGAATACGAGACATGAACAGTATGTTTCAAATCTTTGGCCAAAGTATCGCAAGCTGCTGATTGCGTTGTCCTAATTCACCTAGTCTAAGGGATGAGATGCCGATGAATAATGGTAACAGTTATTCAGTTAGATTCCTTGGACAGAGCATTCTGAATCCCAGATTAGGGAAGAGAACCGCAAGAGTGTTGTGTTAAAAAAAAAAAACACTAACTCTTTTTAATCATGAATAGATCGGTAGGTTACCGAGTCATGGAATGAATAGATCGGAGGTATTCCGAGTCATTACAGCTGCATATGGTTGTCTGTTATATAAATGGTTACTTGAATTGTGAGTTCTAAATTATGTATTTAGAACCAGTTTGCAAAAAAAAAATAAAATTGACTTGTTCTATTGTCTAAAATGAGGATGTTACAGCTTCTAACTCCAACATGTTATGATGCGCCTCTCATCCAATGGTATCAATTTATCAATTCTTTCTTCCAAAGCTTGCTCATCAGCTAGACCTTTGGCGCGTGCAATACACAAATAAGGTAACATGAATTCCACAAAACACCAACCGAAAGGGCCTGACCTTGTTCAATCTCTTATATGTTCTCTATGCCCAAAACATGGTAGAAAAATTATCATCCCAATCTTTCCTTCCAACGTCACAATTTGTTTTCAATGTCTGGCTAAAAATATTATTGAAGGCCTCAGCAGTCCCATTTTCTTGAGGATGATAGGGTGTAGTCTTATGGTGTACCCAGTTGTAAATAAACACCCCACACCAATGGTATGTGTAGTTCCCTGCGCATAAAATTTCTTCAAATGGTAATTATCTTCCAGTGCACAAATGTGCTTATTACACAAAACACCAACTAAATTGACAAAGCATAGCAACGAGAAAGGAAATACATTAAGTAAATATATAAATGAAACCTAGTTTAAATGGCAACACTGCCTTATTAAAAACACCAAGAAGACTTATTTATAGTAGGGCTTCAGCTTACTCCCGTTAAAGTAACTGGGTAACCATATTCCATCAAGTGTCTCTAATTGACAAGTGCATGATTCAAGTATATGATTGATAATATATGGTGCCAACCAATGCACTTTAAGTTTTCCTGGATGGCACAAAAAATTAGAGTCATAAAGAAGCACCATCTGTCCCATCTCAAGATTTTTGTCCTTGATGTTCCTGTCATGCCATGCCTTCTGCCTGGTATTTTCCTGCTTCTGTAACACCCTGAACTGTTGTTACTTTCTCCTAAGCATACAAGTGTTGATATGTGATTTCTTGTAAAAGGATGTGATCCTCGATTCAGAAATCATGCTTGATATGTATTGAATTTCTTGCAGATTGCAGATCTTGACTGAGTCAAAATATGAATAGACTCTTTTATTTATTTCATTTTGTGTCTGAATATTAATCTGATCACGGAATGAATTATAGAGATATTCATCTATAATATCTAGACTTGGATCAGTGGAATTGATCCAAGTAATGCTTTAAATCTGTTTGTGATGAATTAGATCACAGACCTTGAACAGGCTGCAAGGTATGGAAGCACTGATTAAGCAGGTCAGGAGTATGACTCAGGCTGATCTTGGGAAATGAAATGGTTCCCGATATCAAAGTATATCTGGAAGGTCCCGATTGTAGACCAGGTAATAATTCGTTGACATACAATTCTGCAATATGAACAGGAGCTACCTCTGTTCTAGAAGGTATGATACAGGTCTTTTCAAGTTTTCAGGACAAGGACCAAACTGAATTATTAAGGGTTAGTAACCTAAAACTAAAACCTAACCTAGGGGTTAGATTATTGTTAGTCTAACCTAGACCTAGGCTATTTGTTAATATCCTAAGTTAGTAGCTTTGTGTAAATTTGTTAATGTGGGTATTACCCTAAACTCTAACCTAAGATACTAACCTAACTATGAGGAGATTATGAAGGGGCCTATGAAGGGTGGCGAACCATGGGCGGTGTTTTCTATGGCAATAAATGTAACGGATAAGGATGAAGGACAGGTTATGGCGGAGGCTTAGGCGACGGCTAACCGGTGAGGACGTGGCAGGTCGCTAAGTTTGGAAATGAACATGAGTTTTAGATGGACTGTCACCAAATCTGGCGGTCGGTGGAAGTTGAGTTTAAGCGGGAAAATTGGTTTAATGGCATTTAATTTTCTCGGAAAGCGAGCACGGAACTCGCGAGAAGGCATGCAAACGGGAAGTTTGTGGGTTTGTTTGGCTTATCGCGATTTTCGGTTTTTGCTCTGCTTGTTAACTGGTTCTTCGCACCAGTTCTCTTTGAGTTGCATGGCAAGAATGAATTTCTCTGGCTCTTTTCTCTGTCATGGAGGATATATATGTGATGGAGAAAGCGAAATTTGTTGGTCGCTTTATCGTGGAAAAAGAAAAGGAGGTTTGAGCTCTTCCTGTGGTCTGCTTCGGAAATTTGATCAAAATACAGGCATGCTAGGCCCTAACCTTTAAATATCTTGCTGTCTTTCAAGTGCTTTCATTAAAACAACTCTGTTCAAATGTTTTGTGGAAATTAGATGAATTTTCTATGGAGATCTTGTTTGATTTATGGCACTGTATCTCTTCTGGTTCGATTTTTCAATTTCCTCTTGATGGGTGTTTGTCGAAATCGAACTTCGGCTCTATTTGCTTTGAGTATTCATTCTGGCTTATACATGTGAGGTATTTATTTATAAAGGTTTGAGTGTTTGGCCTATTTGGCATGAGCCCTTAGAATATACCTGTGTGTAGTATATGACCACTGTATGTTTTTGATTGTGGTCACTGTTTCTTGTTATGGAAACTGTATGGAATGATTTTGATGAATACTGTAAGACTGATCAGTATTATTGCTTCTTTTGAAACTCTGTCGTGGGATTTGTTGGCAGCGACTAATGGGACTTTCGGGTTTCATTTGTTTTTCAAATTTTTGGTTTAGAACAGGCAACTGTTGTGTTACCGTAGTCTTTGCGACCCAACAGAAGTGTTTTTCCTTGTTTTCATGGAAACGGGATTATTGTTGACTCTGTATAATATTGCTACATCTATACTTTATTATAACGACTCAGTGGAGACCTTGATTGAATCATATATAAGCTATCTACTGTTGTGGATGTAGATTCATCCTTGTGTTTTGTTATTTTCTTTCGTGGAAGCCTTTTAGAGAAAGGAACAGGCCTTCTGACCACGGTTATTTGTAATAAATAATCAGTATAGATTTCCTGGGTATGCATTTTTATTTCTATGTGAAAGTTGTTCGAAAGTTCGAAGCGGCTCAGTTGATCTCCTTGCTTGAAATGGGTATTCGATTTGCTTCACTTGTTTCATTCTGAATGTTGCCATGAATGGCATAGATGGAATTATCAACCGACTTCTTAGTACGTTGATGTAGGGTTCAGTGGTTATGTGTACAAAACCATTAACAGTTTACAGTATGAATTCATATGCATTTGCTTGAATTGTTACCTTCGTTTGAATCATTAGGAATTCTGGAAAGGTTGCTGGTACTTCTGTTTCTTTCTGAACTTGGCATTGGACACTGTCTTTGCCACTTTTTGAGATCCTTGAGTATGGATGACTATTTCGTGATCTGACCTTGTTAGGGTAAGTCGCGAATACCACACTAAGACTTGCATGCGGCAAGGTAAGGATCGCTTGGTTGTTTTCCTTTCTTTTACTTCAGTCTGATTTTGACTGAGCAGGAATAGGTATGCTATGTTCTTTTCCATTTAATCTGTCCGATTGACTGTGCATGATTTGGAAATATTGTGTCGACAACGTAGCATAGTCCATAGGAAACCTTAGATTGTTTGATGCAATAAGGTTGTTGTTTTCAGCGATACGCTTGTAGTTTCTTGTTTTCAGCTGGTGTCAAAGCCCTACTGTGTAAAAGGAACTAGCATTGGGCTTAGGATTGATTCATGAATGGTTGATGTGTTAGTTGTTGTACAGGAGTTTCGCTGTGTTCTTTTTCGTGATTTAGAACAGTGATCTTGCTTGCGGCTTGTCTAACTTGTTCATTTTTATACTGGTTGAATGTTTTCATATGTGAAGATGGTACAGTGATGAACTTATGTGAAAGGAAGTATGAATGGTTTGGTTCTTCTCTTCCTTTATTTAATATTATTGATATTTGACTATCAGTGGGAAATTGTTTGTAACATATTGGTGGAATCCCGAATTGTTATGTGATTTCTTTTTTTTGGAGAATGAAACAATTTGACCAATGTTGTGATTTTGGATTCGATGATTGTTGGTGTACATTCGTTCCTTGTTTCTTAATATTTGATGAAATATTAGAAAGTGATTAAGACTATTCTGTAACAATGATAGAGTTACATATTTGTAATCATTTTGTATTACAAGGGCTTAGTCTGATTATGTTTACTTATGTGAATATCTGATCTCATTTAAATAGGGTGTTTAATGAAAACAATTGATGGATTGCAATTGTTTTAAAAGTTAGTGCTTATCATGCTCAGTTCATTGAACTGACTCATGTTGACTATTTTTGCAGATGGTTACCGTAAGAGGTAAAAGCAGTACAGATCTGACAAGCTGATCAGATTGTTTATTTGATTTGTGATGAATTTTAGCTTGATGTTATAGATGTACTATATGGGAAAAGATGTTTCTTTTCCGTTAGCATTGTATCAAGTATGCTGTTGCATAAAATGTAATTGTATAGTTTTGAAAGGAATGGAAATAAGTGTTTGATACTTATGTGTTGTATTCTATTTCTGAAAGATGACCTTCTTCGGTTTATGTAACGAAAGGGCATTGTTATTATTGTATAATATGGATGCTTTTGTGATTGACAATGAAAGCTTGCAAGTAAATGAGATTAAATTCTTATGAGTGTTTAGCAGTTCTAATTTGATCTAGCAAAAGCAATAGTGGAATTAAATAATTGTCTTTCTAGAAGATAGGTTAAAATTGAGCCTAAAAGAGAACGCTAAACAAACTGGATTAAATTACTAATCCCTAGTCCTAAGTATATAAGGACAATAGTAAATTGGATTCTTAATCATTTATATCTTTAAACTAAAAAGTATGATATAAATTCAGTTAAGAGAACTGATAGGCAATCAAATGGAGTTCAGATGGCTATCTCAAGTAAAGGTTATGAGATATTGTCCCATTCTGTTGCTTTAGAATCAGGTGTATTCTAATGACTCCTTGATAAGAGCTTGACCGTAATACCTCTACCATGTAATGAGTCTTTTAGAGGAGGGTCGTCTTAAGACAAAGAATCCAGGGATTTGGAAAGGCTAACCTTAGGGAAAAGTCTTTAAAAGTAATTTAAACTTAAGTGCGTAACGCTTGGTATTGGGTAGATCTTCTCGAGGCAGATTTAAAGGTTGACGACATAAAGTCGACTGCAGGGTTGTACCTCCGAGAAGATTAGGATCTTCTCGAAGTTACAACAATGCAAGTGACTTATGGCGACACCCTTTGCATTGATTGCTAAGATTTACACTTGATTTCACACGAGTTACCCTGGGACCGATTAAGAACGTGGTCATGTTATAAGACTGCCTCGGAGATTTGGGGTATCACGACACACTGGTTGAACTGCAAGGTTGAACCAGTATGTCATCATATCCCTAATCCTCGTGGGCATCCATATAACATTATCACCTTGTTAATCTGCCTCCGAGTGATTCAGTTGTGAAAGGAAGGACTGACAGTAGTCAATATAAGACATTCTATATAACATATGAATGGGGTGAAGGACGTATTCCAGATTGACGAGTATGCCGTTAAGGAATACGAGACATGAACAGTATGTTTCAAATCTTTGGCCAAAGTATCGCAAGCTGCTGATTGCGTTGTCCTAATTCACCTAGTCTAAGGGATGAGATGCCGATGAATAATGGTAACAGTTATTCAGTTAGATTCCTTGGACAGAGCATTCTGAATCCCAGATTAGGGAAGAGAACCGCAAGAGTGTTGTGTTAAAAAAAAAAAACACTAACTCTTTTTAATCATGAATAGATCGGTAGGTTACCGAGTCATGGAATGAATAGATCGGAGGTATTCCGAGTCATTACAGCTGCATATGGTTGTCTGTTATATAAATGGTTATTTGAATTGTGAGTTCTAAATTATGTATTTAGAACCAGTTTGCAAAAAAAAAAAAAATTGACTTGTTCTATTGTCTAAAATGAGGATGTTACAGCTTCTAACTCCAACATGTTATGATGCGCCTCTCATCCAATGGTATCAATTTATCAATTCTTTCTTCCAAAGCTTGCTCATCAGCTAGACCTTTGGCGCGTGCAATACACAAATAAGGAAACATGAATTCCATAGGAAGAACTACTTTTACACAAAACACCAACCGAAAGGGCCTGACCTTGTTCAATCTCTTATATGTTCTATATGCCCAAAACATGGTAGAAAAATTATCATCCCAATCTTTCCTTCCAACGTCACAATTTGTTTTCAATGTCTGGCTAAAAATATTATTGAAGGCCTCAGCAGTCCCATTTTCTTGAGGATGATAGGGTGTAGTCTTATGGTGTACCCTGTTGTAAATAAACACCCCACACCAATGGTATGTGTAGTCCCCTGCGCATAAAATTTCTTCAAATGGTAATTATCTTCCAGTGCACAAATGTGCTTATTACACAAAACACCAACTAAATTGACAAAGCATAGCAACGAGAAAGGAAACACATTAAGTAAATATATAAATGAAACCTAGTTTAAATGGCAACACTGCCTTATTAAAAACACCAAGAAGACTTATTTATAGTAGGGCTTGGCAGGAGCTATTCAGGTTGAGGGGAACAAAGTTGTTGTTGTCCACAAGGTTTCATCCATAGACAGATGGCCAGAAAAAGAGGATCAATGTAGTATTGGAGTCTTACTTGCGGCATTATGTGCGGAGTGACCAAACCAATTGGCCGGATCTTCTCGACCTTACACAGTTCTCTTACAACAGCCAAAAGAGTGAGCCGAGCAAACATTCACCATTTGAACTCGCGACGTGTAACACCCTGAACTGTTGTTACTTTCTCCTGAGCATACAAGTGTTGATATGTGATTTCTTGTAAAAGGATGTGTTCCTCGATTAAGAAATCATGCTTGATATGTACTGTATTTTCTTTGCAGATCTTTGACTGAGTCAGAATATGATTAGACTCTTTTATTTATTTCATTTTGCATCTGAGTTTAATCTGATCTCGGAATGAATTATAGAGTTATCCATCTATAATACCTATCCTTGGATCAGTGGAATTGATCCAAGTATTGCTTTAAGTTTGTTCGTGATGAATTAAAAAATTACAAACATTGAACAGGTTGCAAGGTCTAGAAGCATTGAATAAGCTAGTCTGGAGTATAACTCAGGTTGAACATGTGAAATGAATTGGTTCCCGATATCGAAGTATATCTGGAAGGTCTCGATCGTGGACTAGGTAATAATTCGGTTTCATAAAATTCTGCAGCCTAAGGCAGAACAGGAGCTAACCCTGTTTAAGAATGTATGATGTAGGTCTTTTTCTGAGCATACAGAATGTAGACCTAACTGGAATTATTAATGTTTAGTAACCTAAAACTAAACCTAACCTAGGAGTTAGATTAGTGTTAATCTAACCTAGACCTAGGCTAAGAGCTAATGTCCTAAGTTAGTATCTATGTGTAAATGGAAGTTAGATGGGGTGTTATCCTAAATTCTAACCTAAGTTACTAACCTATCTAATTGAACAAGAATGTATGGGGACCTATGGAGGGGTACGAAACATGGGCGGCGTTTTCTATGTTATTTAATGCAAAGGATAAGTATGAAGGACAGTCATTGGCGGAGGTTTTAGGAAACGGCTAATGTGAGCCGACATGGCAGTTCGCCAAAACTAAAAATGGTCTTGAAATTCTCTTTGTCTATTGCCAACTTTGGCGGTCGGTGGCAGTTGAGTTTAAGAAGGAAAATTGGAGTAAATGCATTCAATGAGCTCGGAAGTCGAGCTCGGAACTCGCGAGAAGGCATGCAAACTGGAATTTTGTTGCTTTGTTTCACTTATTGTGAATTTCGGTTTTCCTTCTGCCTGTTCACTGGTTCTTCGCACCAGTCTTCTTGGAGTTGCATGGCGAGTATGAGGGTATCTAGCTCTTTTCTCTAGCAAGGAAAATATATATGTTATGGAGATAGCAAAATTTTGTTGGTCGCTCTAACTTGGAAAAGGAAAAGGAAGTCCGAGCTCTTCCAGTGGTCTGCTTCGGAATTTTGAGCAAAAATCCAGGCATGTTAGGCCCTAACCTTTAAAAATCTTGTTGTCTTTCAAGTGATTTCATTAGAACAACTCTGTTCAAATGTTTTGAGAAAATTAGATGATTTTTCCTATGGTTGATCTGGTGTGATTTTTGGCACTGTATCTTCTTGCTGGAATGACTTGTCATTTATCCTCTTGATGGGTGTTTATTGATTTTTGAATTGTCGGCTTTGTTTGCTTTGTGTATTGCATTCTGGCTTATACATATGAGGTATTTATATATGAAAAGTAGGAATGCTCGGTCTGATTCGGCGATGAGCTCATAGAATTATTACCTGTGAAGTAGTATAAGACCACTGTTATGATTGTCGATTTTTAGTCGTCGACGCTTGTTTGTTGATACTAGCCGTCAATACTGGTTGTGGGTACTCGCAGAAAGGAATACTGTTGGACTTTTGTAAGATTGCTCAGTATTATATTGAACTTCTTTGGGAGCTCTGTTGTGGTTATTTGATGATAGTGGCTATTGATACTTGTTGGGTTTCGTTTCGTCTTTAAAAAAAAATGCTGGGAAGAGGTATCTTATTGTGTTACAGTAATTCTTTATGACCCATGCCGGAGAGTGTTCTCCCCTTACTATTGTGGTTATGGGTTTATATCCATTAACATTATGTATAATATATATATAGGTTTATATTTGTTATAATCAGTACGACTCTGTGGAGTCGATTGAATGATTTATATATATATTTGAACCACTGTTCAAGATGTAGAATCATAATTGAATATTGGTATTTGATTTCGTGCCAACGACTTATAGGGAATAACATGTATTTCTGTCCTCTGTTATTTTTGTAAGAAAACCTTTGTATGAGCATAGGATTTCCTGTGGTATGTAGCATTCTTTAAGTGAAATTGTTTGACAGTTTCGAAGTGGCTCTGTGTAAATTTCCTTGCTAAAAATGGGTATTGGCAAGGGTTCAGTCGGATTCCTGAATGTTTGCCATGAATGGCATAGATGGATTTATCAACCAATTTGCATAGTACGTTGCTGTAATTCAGTGGTTATGAGTGCAAAACCGTTGATGGGCTACAGATGGAATCATATGCAATTATTTGTCTGGTTAATTTGTTGTTGTTCGTATTTCGAATTCAGTTGAATTCTTGGAAGGTAACCTGTATTTTAGTCTCATATTGAACCTGATTTTTGGGACACTGTCGTTTTGTCACTGTTTGAGTTCCTTGAGTATGGATAATTGTCATCGTGTCCTGGCTCTTGTTGAAGTGAGTCGTGGATATCATACTTTAAGACTTGAATGCGCCCAGGTGAGAATAGATATGGCTATATTCCTTTCCGTTTATTCCAGTCCGATTGAGACTGAGTATGTTTCGGAAATTTTGTGTGATTGTCTTGGCATAGTTCCTAAGGAAACATCAAATTAGCTTAATTGGAATGAAGTCATGTTGTTGATCGTGATATACTAGAGGTTCTTTGATTTCGAACTTGGGTCGAAAAGCCTTGCTGTGTATAAAAGGGACTAGCATTGGGCTATAGGTTGATATATGGGATTGTAAGCGTGTTTGTCTTCTGTTGCATAACTATCCTGCCTTGAACTGGACTGATCTAAAAGCCGTCGACTGCACCTCAACAGGCAATGTGGTGATTTTCATGTTGTTTAACGCTTCTTGTAGAGTCTGATTTGGTTGATAGACTTCACTATTGACGTGTTAGCCACTGTACCGGAGTTTTTGCTGTGTTTCTGATTTCTTGATTAAGAACAGCGATTCTTGCTTGTGGTTTGTTTAGACTTGTTCATTTATACATACTGGGTGAATGCTTTTTATATGTGGAGACGGTACAGTAGATGAACTTATGTGAAAGGAAGTATGAATGATTTGGTTCTTTCTCTTCTTTATTTTAATACTTGTTGATATTTGTCTAACAGTGGGAATTGTTTTGTAACATATTGGTGGAATTCCGAATTGTTATGAATTTCCCTTTTGGAAGAATGAAACGATCTGACCAATGTTGTGATTTTGGATTCAATGATTGTTTGTGTACATTCGTTCCTTGATTTCTTAATATTTGATGAAATATTAGAAAGTGATTAAGACTATTTGTAACAATGATAGAGTTACATATTTGTAATCATTTTGTATTACAAGGGCATAGTCTGAATATGTTTACTTATTTGGATATTTGATCTCATTTAAACAGGGTGTTTAATGAAAACAATTGATGGATTGCAATTGTTTTAAAAGTTAGTGCTTATCATGCTCAGTTCATTGAACTGACTCATGTTGACTATTTTTGCAGATGGTTGCCGTAAGAGGTAAAAGCAATGCAGATCTGACAGGCTGATCAGATTGTTTATTTGATTTATAATGAATTACAGCTTGATTTTATAGATGTACTATATGTGAAAAGATGTTTCTTTTCCGTTGAGCATTGTATCAAGTATGCTGTTGCTAAAATGTAATTGTATAGTTTTGAAAGGAATGGAAATAAGTGTTTGATACTTATGTGTTGTATTCTTATTTCTGATAGTTGACCTTCTTCGGTTTATGTAACGAAGGGGCATTGTTATCATTGTATAATATGGATGCTTTTGCGATTGTCAATGAAAGCTTATAAGAAAATGAGATTGAATTCTTATGAGTATTTAGTAGTTCTAATTTGTTCTAGCGAAAGCAATATTGGAATTTAAATCATTGTCTTTCTAGAAGATAGGTTAAAAGTGAACCTAAAAGCAGAACACTAAACAAGCTGGATTAAATTACTAATCCCTAGTCCTAAGTATGACAGGACAATATTAAATTGGATTCTTAATCATTTATATCTTTATACTAAAAGTATGATATAAATTCAGTTAAGAGAACTGATATGCAATCTAATGGAGTTCAGATGGCAATCTCAAGCAAAGGTTATGAGATATTGTCCAATTCTGTTGTTTTAGAATCATGTGTATTCTAATGACTCCTTGATGAGAACTTGACCTTAATATCTCTACCATGTAATGGGTTTTATAGAGGAGGGTCATCTTAAGATGAAGAATCCAGGGATCGGGAAGGACTAACCTTAGGGGAAAAGTCTTTAAAAGTAATTTAAACTCAAAGTGCGTAACGCATATTTTTATTAAGTAGATCTTTTCGAGGTGGATTTAAAGGTTGACGACACAAGTCAACTGCAGGGTTGTACCTCCGAGAAGATTAGGATCTTCTCGAAGTTACAACAATGCAGGTGACTTATGGCGACACCCTTTGCATTGATCGCTAAGATTTACACTTGATTTCGCATGAGTTACTCATGGACCGATTAAGAATGTGGTCATGTTATAAGGCTTCCTAGGAGATTCGGGGTATCATGACACACTGGTTGAACTGCAAGGTTGAACCAGTATGTCATCATATCCCTAATCCTCGTGGGCATCCATATAACATTATCACCTTGTTAATCTTTCTCCGAGTGATTCAGTTGTGAAAGGAAGGACTGACAGTAGTCAGTATAAGACATTCTATATAACATAAGAATGGGGTGAAGGACGTATTCCAGATTGACGAGTATGCCGTTAAGGAATACGAGACATAAACAGTATGTTTCAAATCTTTGGCCAAAGTATCGCAAGTTGCTGATTGCGTTGTCCTAATTCACCTAGTCTAAGGGATGAGATGCCGATGAATAATGGTAACAATTATTCAGTTAGATTCCTTGGACAGAGCATTCTGAATTCCCAGATTAGGGAAGAGAACCGCAAGAGTAATGTGTTAAATAAAAACACCAACTCTTATTACTCATGAATAGATCGGTAGATTACCGAGTCATGGAATGAATAGATCAGAGGTACTCCGAGTCATTACAGCTGCATATGGTTGTCTGTTATATGAATGGTTATTTGATTTGTGAGTTCTAAATTATGTATTTAGAACCAGGATGCATTATTAAAAAAAAAAAAATGACTTGTTCTATTGTCTAAAATGAGGATGTTACAAAAAAAAAATACAACAGTTATCATTCATATTGTGGGGTGTTACATTCTTTCTTCCAAAGCTTGTCATCAGCTAGACCTGGTGGAGCTAGTATGCAATACACAAATAAGGTAACATGAAATCCATAGGAAGAACTACTTCTTACACAAAACACCAACCGAAATGGTGTGGCCTTGTTCAAGACTTATATGTTCTATATGCCCAAACTACATGGCTAGGGTCTTATCATCCCAATCTTTCCTTCCAACGTTCACATATTTTTTTCAATGTTGGCTAAAAATATTTTTGAAGGCCTCAGCAGTCCCATTTTCTTAAGGATGATAGGGTGTAGTCTTATGGTGACAATCATAAATTCATCCAATGGGTATGGGGCTTTGATTGTATTCATTCAGAAAGTGTGTTACCCCTATCACTTTCAATAGGCTCAGACGGGCATCCATACCTTGTACAAACATTTCCCATAAGAACCTAGTAGCTGTAATTGCTGTATAATCCTCAGTAGGTGTTGCTTTTGCCTACCTTGTAAGATAATCTGTTCAAGTGATGATGTAGCGTGATCCATTTCTACGCGTGCAACTAGGTGAAATAGGAACCATGGGAAAAGTCTATAGCCCATTTCTCAAATGGTTTGCACTAGGAATAGGTCTTAAAGGCATTTCATCTCTTTTCCCAGGTCTACCAAGCGTTGACAGTGATCACACACCTTACAATATGCTTTAAATCCTTGTAGAGGGTCTCCCACCATAACCTAGTGAGTAAAATATTGTGCACAATGACATCACCTACATAGTTCCCACCTACAATACCACCATGACCCTCTTCCATGATGTCCGTGTGCTTGTGATCTAGCACACACTGACGCAATACTTCATCTCGGCCTAACTTTTGTATAAGTCACCACTAATCAACATAAAAGGTGTAGACAATATTGCAAGTTGTTTCTTCTCTAATGATTTCATTCCTTTTGGTGTCATACATGTATGTAAAAAGATAGCAATATCCTCTAATTCTGAAGGTACATGTTGTAACCTAGACAACTGTGCATTCGACATTGTATCTTCAATTGTCTACGTGTCCTCCCCCAATTGAATTCTTGATAAGTCTAAGCCAGAATTACATTTCCATGGTTTTACCACAACTGTGAAATCAAATTCTTGGAATAAGAGCACCCATCGACATATGCGCCCTTGTAAAATGGGATTGTTTACCAAGTATTTCAATGCCATGTGATCGGTGTAAAATATGAATGGTGTTGCTATAAGGTATTGTTTGAATTTATGTAGTGCATAGATCATTGAAAAAGCTTTACGCTCAACAGTTGTATAATTCTTCTCTATAGGACTCAAATTTCTACTAGAAAAACATATAGGATGATTTATAATACCTTCTCCAAGTTGAGCTAACACGCACCAATGGTCTATGCCAAGAGGCATCCACATGTACATGAAATGGTTGGTCCCATGAGGGAAACACAGAATAGGTGTTGTAGTAAGTCTCTCCTTCAATGTCTCAAATGTGTGCTACTGGTTCTCCCCAATAAAATGTCCCTTTTCCTTTTAGTAACTCTTCCAAGGGTGCAACAACCTTAACATATCCTTTGATAAATTTTCTATAATACCCAGTGTGACCCAAGAATCTACGCACCTCACTCTGACTGGTAGGCTCTTCCAGGCCTACAATAACTACAACCTTAGCTAGATCTACTAACAAACCTTCCTTGCAGATGATGTGCCCTAACAAAGTGCCAAAAGGTGTAGCAAACACACACTTCTTGATGTTCAAAGAGATGCTTAACTGACTACATATTTCAAACATTAAGCACAAATTGTCACAATGATCCTTAACTAGTCCATACATCGTCCAATACTCCAATTAAAATTGCAAGAAAATGTTAATAAAATCCTTGAATGCTTGAACAAGTATTTATAAAAATATAGCAGGCACATTTTTTCAGACCAAAAGGGCATCACAGTATATGCAAAACTTCCCCATTCAGTGGTGAAAGTTTGTTTTTTCTTGATCCTCCTATGTAATCTAACCTGATGATACCTAGAGAATCCATCTGTAAAAGAATAGATTTCATGCCCTGCAATGCCTTCTAATATCTCCTCTGTGAAAGGTGTAGGAAAGGGATCAATCACACATGTAACATTCAGTTCTCTGTAATCCACACAAATCCTAATCCGACCATCTTTCTTTATACTGATAACCATGGGGCTAACCCACTCTGATTCTTCTAGGGGCTTGATGATGTCAAACTTCAACATCTTGTCAATTTCTTCTTTAACCTTTATGTGTAGGTTAGGGTTCATCCTATATGGTCTCTTCCTGACTAGGCACACCCCTTAAGCTTGATCTTCATTTCTCTTAATGATTCATGCAATCCTTTTAATTCATGGTCGCCCCTAGGAAAGAAGTCCTAAAAATCATATAAGCAACTCCACTATTTTTTCCACTTCCGATTTAGACCAATAATCTCCAATTATTGCCTCTTTAGGTTCAACATCTGTACCAATATTCACTTTCTTTTTCCTCATAGGTTCATGATAGGGGCACGCGTTGTTATCCACACTGTCCAAGACCTCACGCGTACCTGTTGAATGATCTATATCTAGATTTTCTACTTCTTCATCATCCACTATGTAGACCATCTTTCCTTTTTCTTTCTCAAAGCAAGCATGCTTAAGTAGCATGGCATCTGTCTCTTCTTCTTCATCAAAATGCTCTCTTGAGTTGTTCTCATCAAATAACTCCTGAATGAGTTCTTCCGCCTTTGCACTGTCTCCCATAGTTAAATGCTTTATAACCCTTAATGCCTCTTCTACTGGAGGTTTAGTAGAGAAGTAGTCAAAATTCTGGACCATACCTACAATCAAATCCTACCAATTTCCAGTTTCTCTATGTAGCTCTGCATATACATACCAAGTGCTTTGTGCACAACCTTGTAAAGTGGAATAAAGTTTGTGCACCCATAGTGAAGGTGGTAAAGCTTCCTGCCCCTCTATCTAGAGCCTCTCACACTGCTGAACATGGTGCTGAACAGGTTGATTACCATGATATGTGCAGATTTGAGTAGGTGCATTGCTCTTGGAAAACTAAGTTGTAAGAGCAATCCTGACTTCATTCCATTCTACAAGATTATCCCTGTGAACCACCCACCAGCGCGTTGTTGTCCCATGTAGGGTATATGCTAACATATTTCTTCTTCCAATTGGTCTATCCACTATTCCTCCATGGTGCGCAGGAATAATGTAGGGTCTCCTTCTCTAGTGTACCGAGGTACAAAGTTGTTACCTATCCTCCTGATGCAACGAGGTTTGATTTTCCACGCAAATGTGCTCCTTACTTCGTGCCCAACCATCTCATAAGTACCATGAGCCCAATTATCACAAGCAATACTTGTAGTATCACTAATAGACTGTGCATCTTCCCACTGAAGGATTCCTTCCTTAGATGGCTCGAGTACTTCTGGGTCCCGAATGACACGTACATAAATCCTATTCAGATCTTCCTCACTCAAAGGCTCAACATAGGGCACAAATTTCCATCTGTTAAAGGGATAATAACTCTTTCCTCCTTGTTCTCAAAACTGATATATCCCTTGTTGAACCAAAGATCAACATTATTTATGTAACACCAAGGGCACCCAAGTAGAGCTGGGAAACTATCTGCTTCTACAAGCGCTAAAACCTCAAAATCCCCAGTGAACTTGGCCCCTTGTATAGTAATGGATGCATCTTTTAAAACTCTGATAGGAGTGGCCTTAGTTCGATTAGCCATAAACAATACATTAGAAGATGGCTGTAATGAAGGTCTCCCCATCTGTACCCATGCATCTAAAGTAAGCACATTTACTTCCGCGCCTGTGTCAATCAATATATTACTCAAGAGCCATCCATCGACAACAACATTCAGAGTGATCTCCTTGTCATAATCTAAGCTATGGGGGGAATATTTGCATGCAGGATCTGACGCCCATTCTCAGTATTCATCCATGGAGTGTTTCCCTTTATCCAACTCCCTAGTAATGGAATAATATTCTCATGGCAAAACATTCTGCATACCTTCTTCAAGTCATCAATATCTAACTGGACCATCTATGTTGCCTTCTTCTGTTCCATCTTCCATGATTGCTCCTTTAAACACTGTATTTCCCCTTGAAGGTCTCTGAGTACTTCCATGGTCTCCTGATAAACCTCCTTCTGGTGCGTAGGATCTAGGTACCTTGCATGCAAAACATCCTCCTTAGTGATGGTAGGCTTCTGTGTAATGCTTCTCTAGCGTGCGTAGCTTCAGTGCGTGTAGTGATCTTCACAGGAAATACCTCAGGTTCTGGTGTCAACTTTGGCATCCACTGATTTTCCACAACGCGTTGTATCCTAACCATCCATGCACCTTTGTTCTCCTATTTATGTTGCTTGCTAAGATGCTCATATAGATCTGGGCATTCCTCATAGCTATGATTCTTCCCACAGAAAGAACATGTAATATTATGAGGACATTCATGCCTGTAGTGGTCAGGTGATCCACATGTAAAGCATGTTCCATGAGGGAATTCACTTCATCCACCACCACGGCCTCGACCTCCAAATCCACCATGGTATCCTCGACCTCTGCCATGTCCTCCTTCATATTGCCCTTCATTTTGATCATAATGTGCTTGATTGTGATTCTGATCTTGATGCTCACCTTTACCCTTAGAGTTATCTGATACTCCTGTCTGTTGCACACCAATATCTATAGCATCATGGATCTGACCAATCAACCTACAGTCTTCTGTATCATGAGTCGTGGACCTAGAAAATCTTACAATAGCAGGATACATTCTTCCTTATCACGTGTTGTAATAATGGGCAACGGATGATGTCATGGTTTAGGTGACATATCTCATAGTCTAGCAATAATGAACGTACTGTTCTATGGGGACAACTATCTTTGGTGTGCCCTTCCACTTCACAGTCTGTACACCAAATCCCAGTGTGTGTCTCATGTGCTGAATTCACCGATAGTTTCTCCAACTACTTTTCCATAGCTGCAATTTGTGCTTCCAAGAATGGGCTGACTCCAGTGTCTATACTCCCGACTGCCTCAGTGTGTAAAGCTACTTCAAGTGCTTCACATGGATCAGTGTATGTCTTATGTGACAATGCCCTTCTAAAAGGTGTGATCAGACCTCCAATGAACCATTGTGCATGTTGGCTTGCATGAATATCATAAGAAAGCTTAGATAAAAGTGTTTTGAAATGGGCATCATACTCCTAGACACTCTCAGTAGTTCCTTGTTTAATATCCTTGAGCGCACTTATACTCTTCTGCTCAAATTCAGGGATATAGAACTCTTTAAGGAATGCATCTTTGAATGCTGCATAATCTATGCAAGTTTGATCAGGGTCAAACTTCATGTACCAACTATGTGTGTGTCCCTGTAATGTAGTTGCAAATTGACTTGCCTTGCACTCAGAAGCCATGATTCCTTTTACATGCCACAGTATCTCACACATGTGCACATGTTCAACAACATCTTCTATGCCCCTATACTCTGGAAGATGAAGAGACATCTCCATGTAAATATTCTGGGGTTGGTGTGGACCCTGCCCACCTGATCCAGAACCTCCTGTGTTTCCTCTACCTCTAGAACCACCAGATCCACTAGAACTAGAGCCACCTATACCCCCTGATCCTCCACCTGTAGCTGGAAGTGGACCAGAAGATGTACTTCCCTATGTCCCAACATAGTAGTACTGTACTGAACTCCTATAGTCTGTGTGGTGGTACTACTCCCAGAAGTGAGCCCCAAATTCTGCGCTCAAATTCTGTGCAGATGATGCACCTGAAAAGGTACCTCCAAACAACAATGAAGATGTTTTCCCTGCCATAGATGTACTTGCTATGTGACTTACTCTTGCTTCCCTACTGCCCAAATTAGCTTGCTGACTATTGGATGTACTAGGTACTGGAAAACCAAGTGCAAGGGCTAGGTTTCTAGGTAGATTCAGATGCACGCCTACGGCCCAGGTCATCTCTACTGGCATGCTCCTGTGTGAGGCTGAGGAGGGTTCCCTTTCATGCTTTCCCAAATGGGGGAGTTCCTGATGCTCTGGCTCCATGCCTTCTACGTGAGCTCCAAATCCTTCATGAGCCATCTCTCTCCTCAATGCCATCCACTCTGCAATGTCATGTTACTTCTTTATCTCCCTCTCGCATGCCTCATTGTACTTAAGCCACCTTTCTTCTCTCTTCCTTTCTCTACCGCTAGGTCCGCCATCTTTCACCAAACCTGCTCCTGCCCCCACATGTGGTGGGGTTTAGCTAGCCATCAAATTTTCCTCTAAATTCAGGGTTACCATCAAGATCTTGATCGCCAGTGGAATGACTTGTAAGTAAGTTCCCCTAGGATACCATAAAAATTGGAACTCAACTACCTCTGGGAAAGAATAAGTTGAAATTGAGTATTCATAGGATATAGTTGTTCAAAACACCATGGAACCAAGTATCCACAACGTGTGTCCAAATCAGATCAGCATCATACAAGGCCTAAAATTCTTCTTGTGTCTAGACAAGTGTGTGATACCTCCAATTCTGTTTAGACACATAAGCAACCAGCCACTCGTACAGTTCTACTAGGAAAATAACAAAGAAGCTCTCATACAAATAGTCATACAGATTCTTTTCCACCCACGTGTGTGCATCAAACTCAGATCCAGTGTTGAACCTCCATGTGTACTCTTCTTCTAGATCTTTTATCCACTCCTCAACACTTTCTAGGGTCAACCGGTACGTCTTCATCGTGAACCATCCTAAAAACAACTGAAAAAGAGGTCCCAACAATGGAACCAATGATGCAGCCTAGAATTTACCATGAATAACCCAGGTGCGTTGGCACATCACCCAGCCTGAGCTGAGCACTCACCCGAAGCACAAAGGTACCAGGCCCCTCCTTAGAGTTTCTTATACAAGGATGTGAACATGATGAAGATGTAATGTATTCATATCCATAAACAACATAAATATTCCACAGAGCATATTCCAGATCTAGATCTAAAAGAATAATGAATTAAGTGATAAACATAATGAATCAACCATGTAAGAACCAGTCACAGTCATTTTTAACACCATTATTCACCCAATACACTCCATTATATTAAAACACAGTAAATACAAAAGCTTCTTACAATAAGTAGTATCATAAGTTTATGTGTGCATCAGATCTGGCAGCATAACTCCACAATAGCTCATACATAATGTCTCTTTAATCTACACAGATTACTACATATTTATAAGGGTGGGGACTTTCCCTTCACCACTTACGCACTTACAAAAATAGGTCGCATGCTGAAAATAGTCATGCACCTTTACAATAACATGCACACATGCAAGTGTGCTAATAATAGATCTCTTACAGTTAACTGGTAGTAGTAATCCTATTATTAACTCGAACTCATGCATGGTGCTTAGTAGATGCTCTTCCCAAAATAGCATTTGTGTGTTGTGCAAGTCTCCATCCCATTGTGTGCTCCATACGCTATCTCCAAAAATATCCTGTAACCATGAAAATGGCTAAGTCCCGAATCAATCTGTCTTTCACGTGCGTTTCCTTCCCTATCCTTTCATGCCTTCAAATATGCCTTGCTACCACAGACTTAGTATCTTTATCAAACCTTGAGCTTCAGTAGTTAAAAAAAAATCTGAGGAAATGCATGGATGTAGGAAAGGCGGCTACAAGAGCAATACTCCACTCTAAACAAAAATAGATTGCATCTAAGTTGTTTTCTTGGGAGCAAATTTAATCTCTCCTAGAAATATTGCCACCCATGTCCATCCATGTCCCAAATCGGTGTCTCCAATGTGTCCTACACTTGACAATAAACTTTAGTATGAGGAGAGACTCCTAAGAATGTATACTTCATCTTTCCATTTCCTTTTGATGAAGATGTTGACACTGAATTCGAGGTTCAAGATCTGATTGAACCTTGAAATTTTTATTAACAACCTCTTAATTTTTTTGAAAAATCCAAAGCTCAAAATTCTAAAAGAAATCCATCTTGGAAGCCCAAAACCTTTGAAATCACGAACTCTTCTCAGTCTCGAAACCCAAAATCTGAATAGTTCTGGAAGTCTGAGAGCCTTGGTTCTAAAAGTCCAAAATAGAAAATCCCAAAACATAGACTTCAAAATCTTGAAAATGTAACTTCTGAAATCCTGAAATGGTGACTTCTGAAAGCATAATAATTCCAAATATCTTAAAGTAAAATTTATGCAAAACCACCTTTAATTTGATGAGGATGCTGATGTCTCGTTTTGCAAAATCGAATAAAAGTCTAGATGACATGTTTGAAAAGACTAAAAAATAAATAGATAAATAGCATTGATGCTTCTCATGTTTGAGATACATGAAGAGAAAGAATGGATAGAAAAGGACAATAGAAATCAAAATGGGCGTGGAGTCAATTATGGAATCCAAAAGGATTGAAAGATTCTTCAAAAAATTACTGTGCTCAATGATGCCCTTGGAGTATTGATATGGATTCCTAAAAATTCTACAGTGTCATGAGTGAAATCCAGGTACTAAATACAGCCTTGAAAATGTTTAGGTTTATATCAGGTAAACTTCCAAAATTAATACTCTACAAGCTGACACGTGTGGGGTCTCTTGAAAACTTTCAAATGTTCCTTAGAGATCCTAAAATGATGAAATGTAAGTGTGATAGTTTCAACACAAATCACTGAAAACAAGGAAAACAAAAGAACAACAACACATAACAATGTGCAAAAGCACTTGGAGGAAAACACCTAACTAAATTGTACAGGGGGTGGAAATATCTCAAACGAGAAAGCTTTGAGATGTATCCCATTCACATGAATGGGAGATTTATTCTCCATTGAGCCTAGATAGATGAAATGAATTCACTCTTTGCAAAACTTGTGATGATGTATGGCCCACTCCAGAGAGCGTCAAACTTGGCATGTTTTTCCTAGTTTGGCTCTATCTTCATCCCATTTGAGAACTAAATAAGATTCCCTCTTGAAAATGCCTTTTGGACATTTTCTTGTCAAAATATTTCTTAACTTGAGCCTAAATGTTTCTCCAAAGTCTTCATAGCCTTGTTCCATACTTCTTATAAACTCCATGAGTTCAACAAACCTTAACATGTAAAGGATAACTCTCCATAACTTCAAGTTGATGAGCTAAATCTAAAGAATGTAACTCAAAGGAGAGTGAAAGTTTTTCTTCCCTTCCATATACAAGCATGAAAGGATAATTCCTGATGGCCCTTTTAGGTGTGATCCGATCTGCTCATAAGGCGGTCTTAAGTTGTGTATGCCAAGTCCTCAATGTTAGTCTCCATTGTGATGTGCACTTAATAATCCTTATGAGGTTTTTGTTGCTAGACTCAACCAATCTGTTTCCTTACAGATAGTAATTGGATGAATTCTTGAGGTAGAACCATTCTTAACAACCCATTCACTCAACTTCATACAAGAAAAGATCCATTGCATTGTCTGAAATAACTATAAATAGGAACACCGAACCTTGTCATTATACCTTCTACGAAATCAAGAACTACCTTCTTATTGTTCTCCTTCAATGTTATTGCCTCTGTCCGTCAAGTAAAATAGTCTGTTGCAGTAAGGACCCATTTATGTCTCTCACTGGATGGAGGATTAATCATTTCAATGAAATCCAATCCCCATTGAACAAATGGTTGGTCCACTTGAATTGGATGTAGTGGAAGAGCTGCCAACTTCTGCTTGCCCGAGTGAAAAAGGAACATTCCTTACATTTCCTTACCCAGAGATGGACATATTTGAGAAAATCCTGCCAATAGTAGCCGAATCGCTTGATCTTGGCAGCAGTTGTTCATGTAGAATAATGTCCTCTAGATAGGCCATTATGAAATTCTTCTAGTATCTTACTTACCTGTTCTGGTCCCATGCACCGAAGGATAACACCATTCAAATCCTTTCGAAAGAGAACATTATCTACTAGAACATATGGAATAGACTGAAGACAGAAAGTCCATCTTTGATTTTTATCCATGTTCACAGGATATACTCCTAAGAAAAGTAAATTATTCATTTTGGATAACCAGTGAACTTGATCATCACTCTCATAAGTGTTTAGGAGTGTCATGTCCTCATCACCTTTTGATTCCATGTCTGCAGCAATTTGTTGACACAAACCTTTACCTCTAAAAGTTTGGTAACTTTGATATGTACATCATACTCCATCACCTTCATGATCCATCCAACACAATTTTCATTCATCTCTTTGTTAAAAAAAAATTCCTTGACACTTGGATGAGACACCATCAGATGAATTTTTGGTCATCTCTATGTTGTTGAATTTCTTCAAAGCTTGAATAACCGTAAAGACTTTTTTTTCAATGAATGAATATTTGAGCTCATAGTCTTTGAGGGATTGACTAAAGAAAGCAATTGGTTGCTCCATCAGATCATCATTTTTCTGGGTGAGGATACCTGAAATGCTCTCTTGACCTACAAAAGCATAAAGGATAAATCTTTATCAAACCATGGGTTCACTAGTGTGGGAGATTGAGAAATGGCATTTTGATGGCTTTTGTAAATCTCTCCCTTCCTTCCTTTTTCCATGAGAATGGCATATTTTTCTTTAGCATGGTTTTAGTGGTTTAGCCAATGCACGAATTGAGGGATGAATATTCCGTTGAAATTTATGGTTCCCAAAAAACTCTGGAGACCCTTCACTTGGGAGAGATTAATTAAGGGATGAATACATAAAAACAACAAAACATCAAATTAGTTGTGAGTCTTAACCCTGAATAAGTCACCCCTAAGTAGATTAGTACCATTAATGTAGGGGAAATATTACTTTGTGAAATACTGAAACCTCAGTGTAGAATCATAAAAGAGATTCTTAGATGAAGATTCAACGTCTTCATAATCTAGGTACTTCCTAAGACACTTGTTCATGAATGTTTATTACCAAGGACTATAAATATTGTCCCTTAAATTCCCAATCCATGCAAAAAATGGAGCTCCCAACCATTGGAAATTCAACAAAATATAGTGAATTTGATTTCAATATTTTTTGATGAAGTTATGGCGGGCAAACGGTGTTTATGTTCTATACTTCATTGCACAAAGTTGTTCTCATAAAAAATTGATATTGCTCAAAAGCAATAAAAAAATAGAAATCCATCCCAAATTGTAGTGGCTTGATTCACTAAAGGATAAAAGAGAATCAATTTTTGGTCCCTGTCAAACCTGGGCAAACGGACATCAAATTTTAAGCGTTCTTGAGAAAAATACCAGTCATTAAATTTTGATGGCTTCAAATATCTCCTTCCTTCCTTTTTCCATGAAAAATGGAATATTTTTCTTCAATGGCATGGTTGTTCAGTGGTTTAGCTAATGTCAAAAATTGAGGGATGAATCTCCACATGAAATTTATGGTTCCTAAAAAACTTTGGAGACCCTTCTTATGACTTGGGAGAGATAAGGACATAATTGAATGAATCCTAGCTAGATCGATTGATATACCTTCTGCTGAAACAACATGCCCCAAAAAGTTTCCCTCGTGCATTGCAAAAATACATTTCTTAGGATTAAGTGAAACCCCAAATTCCCTACACCTTCGGAAAACCTTCCTTAGATGTGTGATGTGGTCTTCTGCATGCTTAGAATATACAGTTATATCATCAAGGTAAACCAAGATGATATCATTGATTAGTCCCTTAAATGCCATGTCCATGGCTCTTTGGAAAGTAGCCCCAGCATTGGACAATTTGAATGGAATTTTTTTGTAAGCATATGTGCCCCACTTGGTAGTGAAAGCCGTTTTGAATTGATCAGATTCTTGGACTAGAATTTGATTGTAACCTGAATATCCATCAAGAAAAGAAAATATTTGAGCTCCTGCCACTGTTTGAAGGATTTTCTCCATTGATGGAAGAGGATAATGGTCTTTCAATGAGGCACGGTTCAAATCCCTAAAATCCACACATAACCAAATCTCTCCTGTTCTTCTTCCTTATGGGGACCAGATTGGCTACCCAAGAGGAATGCTTGATGGGAAAAATTATACAGGCCTCGATGAGTTTGGTTAGCTCCTTTCTCATTAGTGGCTCAATTTTGGGATTAATTAGCCTCTGTTTCTACGAATTGGCTTGGCATTAGGATCTAGTTTGATGGTATGTTGTGCCAGACCTGGATCAAAACCACGCAGGTCTTTATAGCTCCATAGAAAAATATCATGATACTCTTGACAAATTTTGATGAAATCTTCTTTCTCTTCTAGAAAGTACACACTTTTCCAATCTTCAGAAACTTTTCATTTGCTACCTCGACTTCCTCAAAATCTTCTTCTTTGACCACCATGTTAGAGATTTGTCTTTTGGCTTGATCATCTGAATTGAAAATGGATTCCAGAGTAACTAAACCTTTTGGTAGCTTGTTACTTTTCAATTGTATGATTTGATCACCATATGATTCTTGCAACTTATCTTGATTTTTCGTAGCAAACTCTGCCTCTTCTTGTAGGAAAAGGACAATTTGTTTGTCACTATCAAACACTTTCCAGCTACTCACATTATCAGGAACTATAGGTCAAACCACCATTTTGACAAATTACCACCCTTCTTTCATGATATCAATAGGTATGTTGTATTGCGAGCCAATTGTAGCAAGCCTATCAGCATCTTGATTTTGATTTCTAGGAATTGCATGGATCCCAAAATATTTGAAATCTTCAATCAAATCCTAGAATCGGTTCTTGTATGATCTTAAAAGATCATTTTTGGATGCACTGTGTGTCGTCACTTGATGAACAACTAACTCACTATCTCCAAAAATAGTCAGGGATTTGATTCCCTTCTTTTGGGCTAGCTGAATTCCTTGCACAAGGGCCTCATATTCAGCAACATTGTTAGTGCAACTGAATTGCAACCAGAAAGATGAGAAGTACTTATCTCCCTTCTGGAGAAATTAACATAACACCAGCACTAGATCCATTCTTACTCCTTGAGCCATCGAAGAACAATTGCCACAGTCCTTCAGAATTGCTTGGTGTTTTGACAAGTTGTGGTATGATTGTATCTTCTTCATGAATGTAGTATGTACCCAATATTGTTTCTTCCAACAACAAAAAACCAACTTCTTCCTCTTCCAACACATCAGCATAGGGATTGTACTGATGATCTCCACTTACTTCATCTAGCATAGTATCAGGGACTTATTCAACAAGAGTGGTTGGTTCATGATCAACATCTTCTTCTTCTGGATCACTGATGGTATAATTCCCATTTATAGGACTAGCAGTGTAGGGTTCTACATGATTATGGCAAATTGGTTCCACCCTTATAGTCACTTTGGTTCCGTATCGAGTCCTAAGAATCATATGTGACCAATCAACCGATAGATAACCACCCATCTTGGCAGTGAAATCTCGTGATAGGAAAGATGGCAAAGAGAGGAGGGAGATCAATGACTGATATGTCTTGGGTGAATGAAAAACTTGGGCATGCATGGATGGTAAGTTGAAGTCCTTTGATAACTCCAATAGTCTTAACAGTTGTGCCATCCAGCTAAACAACTCCTCTTGCAACTGGCACATATTGTATGCCTAGTACATCTGTAATTTGTTTGGGCATGACTGAGCTACTGGCACCAGAATTGATCATGCAATTATGCACCAGGTGGTTACCAATGATCATGGAAATATAGAATGGTGGTGGTTTTTTTGCCTTAGGAATACTTTTCCCTTCTGGTTGACACAAACTTGTAGCAGTTGTTGCTCCATGACCCGATGATCTGTTGGTTGTACCAAAACTGTTTAGAGCCTCTCACAACAAGTTTCTTTGAGAAGGAATTGAGAGTGTGTCCCACATAGTAACACTCAGGTTGGTCTTCTTCATTTTTCTACAATACTAAAGGGAATTGCTCCTACTTTGCTGACACTTCTTTGGGCATTAGGATCCTCCTTTGGAAAATTCTTTTTAAGTACCCGTGATGCCTGAAGAACCTTCTTTCCTTGCAACTTGGCTAGCAGGTGTTTCTGGTGGTTTCTTTCCCACATCTTTATCAACCAAAACTTGTGGCTGAGGCTATGAAGTGGATGCTTGATCAGATTTGGAAGGTTGAGGTTCCATTTCTCTCTTTTTGGAATGAGTGTTTTCTGCCACTGATGAGGAATCTGTATTCAACCTGCAAAAATATTTTGCTTGCCAATTTAGCAAAGTGGTTTCTTCAGGTGCATGCGGTTGATCTATTATTTCTTACGTAGATGAATTTTTTGTTGGCTCTGAAGGGGTAGATACACTTTGAACCATAAGGGCCTGGCTAAGAACTCCATTGGGACAAAATATTTTGATTGTGGGGTTGAGAACAAGGATAACACCATTCGTAGTCTTGAACTAGATTATTCTGACATAGGTACTATGGCTCTAGATGAGCTAGCAGCAAGAGGGTTCTAAAAGTTCAAAGGCCTGACATTCACAGCTTGATTTGTAGCTTGATTTTGTGGCTGATTGTTCCCTTGAAAAGGAGGATGGTTAGCCTGATACTGCTGATTTTGTGGCTGATATGGATGATTATATTGAAATTGTTGCCTCTTGAGTGCAACAAGCTCATTCCCAAAAGTTTGCAAGCAATGACTTGACTTCAAATAGATCATTTGAAGGAATAGGTGTAGACTGACAGTTGATTAGAAGCTTTGGAATAGGAGGAATGGTAGGATGATTGTTTGTAAGATTTAGAGAAATAAAGGCATTGGTGGTCATGGAGCTATCTTTCCAACTTGAATCAAGGAATTCTTTACTCTTATGGCAGATTTGTAGGCATCAGGTAGTGTAGTCCCTCCCATGGACTGGATCATAACTGCTACATCAGTATTCAAGGCTTGCAAATAGTACAAGAATACATTATTTGGAGAAGGCCTTATGAGCATTGGAATCCTATTCCAAGTCCTTTGGAATCGGAAGTTGAAATCACTCATGTATTCTTGGGGAGCTCTCTTTATGGTAGTGATTTGTTCCAATAAGTGATAGGTGATCACTCTTGTCTTCAAACTATTTACAGAGCTTTTCTCCTAACTCATTCCAAGTGGTTATAGTACCAACACTTAACCCTCAGAAACCATTGAAGTGATTTTCCCTTTAAAGAAGTAGCAAGAAGTCTAACTGCCAACATTGTCCTCCATGATATTATGTACTACACAAATACTGGCCACATCAAGAATATGTTCCACTAGGGAGTAACATGAGTTTCCCCTGTGTAAAAGGGTAAAATTTTGAGTTTCACAACAGGTATAGGGTCACGTTGGGCTAATAGAAGAGGGGTTGCTTGCATTGAAAGGGGGAAAAATTGGTTCCTCATGCCATAGCAACCAGAGGTTGATTGTTCCTTGGTGGAGGAAACCATCCAAAAGGAGGAGTTGAATGACCCCTATGAGGTAAAGCCACAACTGGTGATGTTGAAATGCCTCTTCTCCTTCTCTTTGGAGGAGACAAGGATAGTTCGATATGCTGATAATTTCCTTTCTTTGAAGAAGCTCTTGTCTGAATTCTTCACATAAGTTAACGCACTGAGATTTGAAATCTAGAGATATAGAGTCACCAGGTACTTTGATTCATGTAAGTGAGAAGAGAAGTACCAACTCTTGGTCCCACTGGTGTGTCAAAAACTGTTGTCGCCAAATCACTACACCCTCTGAATGGCCAAAATGTGAACATGACATTTGGTGTGATTGGGTAACATGGGATCACCTCTCAAGTTGTGGGACTTGGGCTTGAGGTGAACCTTGGAGAAGGCCAACTTCCTCTTCCTAAACTAAGTGTTGTACTACTCCTAGTGTAATAAAATGGTTATCTAGACCTATGCTAACATTTTCATGGGTTTTAGGGAAAGAGATTTGCAAGAAATGAAACTATACTAGGGATGGTGATGCACCAAATAAAGGGTGTTGCTAGACTCAGGAAGGGTTGATTTGAAGAGGGTGTTGTGCACCACAAGAAAAATTCACCTACTACAACTTAGAGAGGGTAAACAAAATACCACACATTAAGAAGCATGTTCCCTTTGTTAAACTCAATCTAGAAAACAATATATCAGTCTTCCAGTGAAGAAGGATGAACTTGAGAAGGGTGAACAAGCACCACAACTCAACTGCATGCAATACTCCACCACTTGATAAGCACAAAACTCCAAGAACCTACAATAGAAACTTGAACTTGCACAGTGTACCTACAAGCATGAGAAAGGCACAAAGAAGTATAGAAGGATGAAAGGACTAAAGATTAGTCACAAAACATGCACTTCGATTACTTCAATAACATGCGCAATACATCATACATTTAGAAGAGGCAGTAGTTTCCATTACAGTCTTAGAAAGGAGGCTTGAAATTTCCCTCAACATACAAGAAAAACTTGCAAAAGAGAGCATTTCTTAAAAACTATACACTTGTCTAAGATGTCTAACTTTTCCAACCAACCCCTTGGAATGAGCTTCCAACTTACATTTATAGAAGAATTTGTGAGAGAGAAGAGAAGAAGTCATAAATTCCTTCCTAAATTGAAGGCACATGATGTTCATTTATTACAAAGTTGGTTGAACCACTTGAGAAGCTTCCATCATGTGTCATTAATGCCTGTTGACTTAATCTTCTCAATTAATTAAAATAATATTTAAATAAAATATTTTAATAATAATAATAAATATTATTAAAATATTTAAATAAAAATATTAATTTAATTAAATTATGGTGGGCCCCCCCAAAGATTGGTTTGACATGAAGAAAGGGGGGGCATGAAAATAAGTTCAAAAAAACCCAACTCGGTGGTTGGCTCACTGAGCCAACTCACCGAGTTGGTGAGCTCTAATTCCTCCACTTGTCATTGCATTGACCAAGATATTTGGTTCCTAAATGATCTTACCTTAGATCGAGCTCCAAACACCTCACTTCATCAGATCTTGAGATAGTTTCACATTATCTCCATGGCCTTGGCTTGCTCTGTGAGCTCTCACCTTTGAGATCTTCCTATTCATACTGAGATATGTCCAATCTAACCCAACCAAGATCCATGACATTAAGCTCCTACATCAACGATCTCCTCTAATTATGAACTGAGCATCTAACTTCTCAACTTTGCATTTTTGTTGACCGAGCTAACTCTGATTCCATCAGACTTGATCAATATGAGCTCCCATTTGTACATTTTTTCACCTACCATATTATCACAAGCTGACTCCACTCATCATTCATGGAAAACCCGATCTCATCCTTGCTAGAGCTTCAATGACCACTGCCTTACACACACCAAGCTCCAAACTCTATCCACTCTGAGTTGATATTCCATGAGTCATTCCTTTCGACTAACTCACAAGCCATTTGGTTCCCAAGTTATTTCTTTCTTGAACGTACATGATCCACCTTCTATGAACTTGACATTTAAGCTCTTGAGATCGGCCATATCTATTGCTCATGACTCAATGACCATTGCCCCATTCTTAACGGCCTTGTAATCTGATTAATCTTTAATCTCATCACTGGAATACTCGATGTTACTCCACCCATATCTCTCACCCATTCTCCCCGTCACAACTCATGTCATAATCCACCGAAATTCTCCTATTGAAACTCATGCCCACTAAATGTCTGAATCACCATCTCTCTGGCATGTTGATTTCATTTCTAAATGTGAGCTCCTTTGGACTTCACGATCAACTCCCATCTCATTCATGAGAAAATTCAATGTCTTGCTCACATCAACTTGACCACCTTCACTGATCTGATTCACTAAGAGATTTCCTTGAGATTAACTTCGAGCTAATCAAGCTCTCTATAACTCACATAATTATTTACATTAACTTTTAGCTTTTCGTGAGCCATTTCACTCGACTCTGATTTGTAGTATTTTCCATCCTCAACACGATCGAGTAATTCGTTCTATCCTCAGATTGAGTTGCTATCAATGAGTATCATATCGAGCTTTGTGATGCTCATCCTTCACTATGATCTCCAAGCCATTTCTACTCTCAAGCTTGTTTGAATTCCCATGTGTCATTAAATCTTCTCTAGTGTTAACACTCACTTTGCCCCAATTCGATGGCCCATATCTTTTACTCCATCTTTGCCCTGAATTAATGAACTTCCATACTCACCTCAAGCCCCTCAACACAGTTCACAGAGAAGCTATAATCGATCTACTAAGCCATATGGTTCAATTGACTCTCAAAATACTTCTTCCTTCATTTGACCGCATTAACCGATCTCACCACCCATAACGAATGCCAAGTTCTTCCACTCTCAATGCTTTTGGCTCAGTACGAATGCACCTTGAGCTCACCATGTAATATCCTCATTCAAGATCTTCTTGGAATGACCCGTCAAACCATCCATGCTCCACGCTAACTCTTCCCACAACGTGGAATCATCCTCATAGGCTTAACTTGTATTCGAAAACCTCTACAACCGTGATCTTGCCGACTTGATGATGTAATTTGTGCATGTAGAGCCCTACCATGACTAATTCACTAGTTACTTCTGAGAATAACTCCACCCTCCATGCTAAATATACTCAACAAATAACTCTCCATCTCCCCTGTAGTCTCCCTAACAATTTGACATAACTCAGCTATTGATCTTGGGCTCCAAGTTAGAAAGTTTGGTTTACAGAAACTTCTCTTTTGGTTTTCCATTGTTAATACTCTGTTTGGTCATGTTTACATGAATTCCCCCACGTGGAGTTATTAGCTTGGCCTACCATCATGTTATCTCCACATGCCAAGTAATCCTAAAAATCCCCAACTTGGCTTATCAGATAAGTTTCACCATTCTATCCGCTTGTTAGAAAACTCATCGGCAGGCCCAAGCTCTTGGAATGTCCTTGTCCTAGGCATCGGATCTCATAATTTCACATGTGTCTTAACCTCAAAATGTTCCCCAAATCATCTTAGCTCCTCGGTTGAATGAGCTAATTGATGCTTTTGACTCACCTGATAAGCCATAGAATTTTCCTGAGGCAATTACACGTTTACTTGATCCCAAGCTTGACCCTACCAACTCGTTTTTACCTTCTAGCTCGAAAGAGCTCTAAAAATGACTTAGACAAGAAAATCGCCACTCCTTATATAGATTTTGGTTGTGAAGAACCAACTGACCCATCTTCGTTTAATCTGCCTTGCCTGAAATTGTATTTAGCCTATCAAGAAAATTAGATTTTTCCAATGTATGGCTGCTTCATATGATTTAGAGACTCCTCATGCTGAGTAACTTGCTCTACTCACTCCATGAATTTTTGAGCCAAGCCATTTATCAACATCCCCTGTGAATTTCACCATCTCCATGCAACAAAACCTCAAGCTCATATGAGCTTGTTTGTGAGATCGTTGCAACTCATCCTGGCACTGAGTTGATCCATGATTTGAGCCACTCACTTTGTTCTTGCCTATATGCCATTGAGTGATATAGCTCTTTAGCTCATGATTCAGTGGGACTGAGCTCCAAACCGAGTTATGTATCAAATTCATCGTGAGATTCTAGCACTTAGGCTGAATGTCTATTTCCATGACATGATTTGGTCACATCAATACTTAATACAATCCCATGTTAATTATCCCGATCGAGCTAACACAATCTAGCTCTGACCTTCTACACAATATCATCTCGCTGAGCAGCTCACCGAGCTACTCAGCGAGCTATTTGAGCTCAAAGACCCTTTTTTGGAGCATTCCCCACTTGTTATTAAAACTTAAGATCTCCCCAAGTTTCTTTTGGAAACTGAGGATCATAGATACGTGGAAAAGCTCCTCAACATGATTAATTAATTATTTTATCTTGATAACGATCGGAAATGGGTCCTTGGGAATTAACGTTTAATTTTGGACATAATAATACCTTGTTGTCCAATTTCGCCATGTGTGCAAAATATAAAAAAAGTTTCTCTAGTAAAGTTGTATAAACTCTATTAAAAAGATATAAGATTATAGTCATATAATTATGGGCTTATATGACTGCAATCTTAATAAATCTTGTACTTATCATTATCAATAAGTCCCTAAATTGATTGTTATTATTTGATTGAAATACAACTAAATGATTAAGTATTATAAACTTTATTAAACAAGATATATGATTACAATCATATAAGTATGGGCTTATATAACTGCAATCATATTATTCTTGCACTTCTATTTATATGATTGATTAGGATCAATTATACTTGTTTTAGGTAATCTTGAGTGACTTAAATTATTATCTGTTAGAAATAATGTACTGTAATGTAATGCATGTTTTAAACTTGTCTTTTTTATGGTTTCAATTATAATTTTCTTATGGCATGATCAAATGAGTTGATTTAATTTCTTTGAACCTTAGAATAATTTCATTAAAAAACAATGTTCCTTTTATGAAATTGTTAAGTTAGAGCATGTTATTTTGAAGATTTAGTACCTATCGTGCTCAGTTCATATGAACTGACACATGCTAACAATCTTGTAAATGGACTTCGTGAAAGATGAAAGAAGAAAGAATTATAAGAAGTTTCATTTATTTTATTGATTGAAGTTAATAGATTCAGTTAAATGAATATCATATGAACTTCTTGAAGTATTTCTATTTTGTAAAACATGAAAGGCCTATGGCCCACTTATTGTAATTATATGGGTATAAGATAATATTGCAGACAAAAATATGTTTAATGATATTTGAAGTTAAAAATGAAATTAAGATGGTTTCTTGATTTATATTGTTCATTGAAATGACTGTTTGTCATGAAGTGGAAATTAGTTGTGATTCCTTTATTAAGAATGATACACATTGTATTCATAATGTTTCTAAGCTAAACATAAGTATGATTGATTGAAATACTATATGTATTTGTGATTGCTTACTCTTATGAAATAAAAGAGACATGTTATGCAATCTATGTAGCTTGTTAATGTGTTAAGTGAAGGACTATTACATAAAGTCTATTAGTTGAATGGATTATGAAACATACTAATATGATCATATGAATATGGTATTATGCCCTTAAACCTAAAATTATGGGAACATACTTATATGATTGAAATGGTCTTTAAGTATTAATTCTTAAATACATACTTGCTGTCTATAGACTATTACAGATTGATAAATAAAGGAACTTAAATAAGATATGTACAAGTGTTTATTTATAATCAACTATAACTAAAGAAGGATGTAGCAGTATACTTTAAAGTGTGGAAATATCTTGGTAAAGTATGTAATTCGATAAAGTGAAACATACCTAAACTTATTAGCTATGTTTAATTGAGATATTTCTATTAATGTGAAATAAAGAGACATTGTAATAATATTGCCCTATATTTACCATATCTAAATTAGGAACATGACACTTAACTAAATTAATGAGAAACATATGCCTAATTGATTAAGCTTAATGTAGACTTAAATATGCAATCTGGTACTTAAATTAAAGAACGTTTCAATCCCTACTTAAAGGATTAATCATATAGAACCCTAATTGTACCTTAGGCAAGAAACCTAATGATGGGAATATTAAAGGGTGGATTAACAAGTCGTGAATTAAAATAATTAATGAACTTGCTAAGATATGAAGTTTCGTTTAGCGAAACTCAGTGGGTTGTCGCAACATAGTTGCTGCTACACAATACCCACTTAATGACGTAAGTCATTAGATAGATATTGTGGAGTAGCCACTATAGTGCGATAATCGACTCAGCTCCTCTAAACGAAATTGTCATAAGTTTGGAATTTAGGTCACTATCATACACTAAACAATGATAGTCATATGATCTATGAGCAATGCCAACTTATGTTGACTAAGGGTGATGAAGCGGATTCGAGCCAACATGAGTAGAATTGAATACAATTGATTACCCTTAGTCACCATAAGTAGACCATTAACACTAGTTCATGTGAGATGTCCCATTTTATTGTTTAACATGGACTTGGATGTGGTTGATGGAAGTCAAGGAAGCCTAATCTAGATAACAATTTTTGAGTGGGGTGAAAGATGTATTACTTTCTACGAGTATGCCATCTAGGAATAAAATCATGGTAAACATGTCGTTTAATTTTGGCCAAAGTATCACAAACTACTGGTTGAGTTGTCTTGGTTTCACTTGACTAAAGATGTGTGATGTCAGATGAGTATCAGTAACTGATTCTCAGATAGGATCTTTAGGCATTAACACTTGATTGAACCTTAATGGAATAAGGGTACCTTAAGCATAATTAGTATACACATTGATATAACGAAACATGAGAGATCAGATAACACCGAGTCATGAAATGAGAGATCGGTTTTATACTGAGTCATTACAACTGCATATGGTTTACTATTATGTGATGGAACAACTAAGGAATGTTTGTTCTAAATTATTTGAATTTATAACAGTGAACAATATGTTTAAAAAAATTCCTTGTTCACTAAATTATTAAATGAGGATGTTACACCTATCATGTGTCTTATGAATTTACCATGTTTGTCTAGTTGCCTCATACCTTAAATCCACCTTTCTAGGTCACTTTTCTAACTAGGCCTGCTAAACTGAGCCAGTCTCACAAATTCCACTCATGTACCCCTATATTCATCCTTTTGACATTTTTTCCACATCATATATACATGCTAGAACATGTATGAAATCATCTGAGTATGCTCTCACATCATCACCTTGCCTGTACATGTCACTAGCTACTCAAGAAGTTAGTGCTTAATTAAGTGTTCTCAAGCCTTTTTCTTGTTCTAACTTATCTAACTTACTCCAAGCTATCCTTCAACTCTCCTGCATTCTGATTTGTCATTAATATGACTTATACATCAATGAAAACTTACTATACACATGTGAAGATGAGGAGAGCCACGTTGCCCCCAAAAAAATGTGTATGAGATGAGTTTCATTTAGAAATGCCCCCTCAACTATCAAATTTAAGAATTGGACCCTTAACAGTCGAGAATGAACCATAGAACAAGATTGTGTCATCGGGAAATGAAGGTGTTGTGTGTGATTGGGAGTATATGATAGAGGAAAGATTTATCAGTGAAGCACTGAAAGTGGAAAGTATAGCAGAAGTAGATGATGTGAGGTTCATTTATCAAATTGGACCCTCAACACTCAAGTGTGAACCGTAGAACTAGAGTGCATCATCGGGTAATGACAGTAGTAATGTGTGTACCAAATATGAAGAATGTTTGAAAATATTAGACATGAAGCACAGAAGCGTGAAATGTAACAAGTAGAACTAGGTTTAATAGAAAATAGAGACAACTTGATAGTGATGGAGGGGGGAAGAAAGTGTGATTCCCCCCAAGTGTGTGAGGGATAGAAGGTTATCTGATGATAGTGAGAAGCGAGGCCCCCCACCTGATATCTGAGGAGAAAAAGGCATGTGACCATGGTCTATGATCGGTGGTGTAGGAGAGTAACTATGTGCATGTGAAGGAGACTGATGTGGTAAAGGAGGTGGAGAACACCTATAGATAATGGGCTTCCCTGAGTAGGGGACTTAGAAGATGAGGTGGACTAATGGACCAATGAGGATGACAGGGTCATGATGTAGGTCGTGTATGAATATGAGAGCTAGGTGCAGAGATAGATTTAGATTTAAGAGGTATATGAGACCTAGATGCCATGACTAGTGCATAGATAGAGGCAAGAGTGGGCCGAGGTAATGGTGTACATGGTGGAATACCTTTGATGGTGACAACTTCTTATTATGGATGAACTTAAGACATAAGTGATGCATGGAAGGGATAACCTGGGTAGTGCGGAGCCAAGGAAGACCTAGGACCATGTCACAACCTTTGATTTCAGATGTAACAAGGAATGGTGTAAGCATTGTAAGGGGCCCAACTATAATGGGAAGCATGACACGACTGTAAGAATTAGGAACTGGAAATGTGATTAGGGAGGTTGGACATTTGATAGCTAATAAGAGTGCCATGAAGCATGCATTGGAAAGGGTCGATGGATAGACCAAAGTATTGTTGACTGTATAAGTACTGATGGAAGCATTAATAAGAGGAAAATGTAGCATGATAATCATGATCCGAGAATGTGATAACTAGTGGTGGCACATCATCAGTGGCAATAAGAAAGTCAAGCAGCCCCGATGAAGGAGGAGGCACAACATGATATGCATGGTTTGTAGAAGAATCAGTAGCTTGCTTGTCATGCTTGGGTAATGGGTCATTGAAGATTTTTAGCTTTTGATTATCATTGACTGGTTTAGAAGTAGATGGCTTAGGGATTTTGATCACATTATTGTTAATAAGATCTTGAATGAGATGTTTAAGCTTAAAGCAATGATCAGTAGAATGCCCATTGCATTGGTGATAGTCACAGTGTGCATTTTCATCATAATTACATCCACACGGGTGAGAA
This sequence comes from Taxus chinensis, assembly GCA_019776745.2. Taxonomy (NCBI): domain Eukaryota; kingdom Viridiplantae; phylum Streptophyta; class Pinopsida; order Cupressales; family Taxaceae; genus Taxus; species Taxus chinensis. Next base: position 216,601,481 of record CM034157.1, read on the forward strand.
GGATCGATATTGAGTGGTGGAGGAAGAGTAATGAGATTACTTTCGATGAGCTATAGTAAGAGGAAATGAGGTACATAAGGTAGCTTAGTAAAAGTATGCCTTGTGGGTTGCAATTGAAGCTTGTCTGGTGTAGAAACAATGTTAATAGTGGCTTTAGCTTCAGTAGGCTTAGCAGATGGTTTAAAGGTAGATTTAGCTTGAAACTTGTTAGAGGATGAGGATGAAGAAGTATCATAATATTTCAATTTTCCCATAGATAAAATATTGGTTTCACGCAATTTGAGTGTATGGCATAATTGATCAAAGGAGGGAGAAGTCTCAAAGATGACACTCTCTTGAAGTGGAGGTAAAATACTTTGAATTTTTAATATCTTGCAATTTTGAATCAACGAGAACATTGGTCATCTTAGCAAGGTTGTTCTTATAGTGCAAGACATAGTCTGTGAGATGTTCATTGGATCCTTGTTTGATTTGAGCTAATTATGCATAGGATATCTTAGTACCAATATTTATAGAAAAATGAGCAAGGAATGCATCGGATAATGATGTGAAGGATGTTACCGAATGAACAGGTAGATCATAAAACCATTACATAACATAATCTTGTAAGCTTTGAGGGAATAACTTAGCCAATAATGTAAAGATCATCTGCATAGTCAAGACATGCCACATGAAAGGATCAAAGGTGCTCCTGAGGGTCGTCATGGCCATTGAAGGTGGGAAGCTTAGGTGTAATGAAGTTAGGAGGCAGCGGATAAGAGGAAATGGTGGGTGCAAAAGGGATATGAAGGAGGAGTGAGGAATCTAGAGATGGAGAGGAATGTGAAGTAGCTTGTTGTAATTGGAAAATTTGGGATTGTAAATCATGGTATAAAGAAGTTAGGTCATGAGTGCCTGAAGAGGAGACATGTTGTGTGTGGGAAGTATTGGGAGGATGGAGGGGAGTGGTAGTTGTATCTATAGAAATAAGAATATTAGAGGGTGGTATGGAGGCCATGGTGGCTGATAAGTAACCCATAAAGAGGGTGAGAGGCACCATCTCGAGCATGTTTTGCAACAAAGTAGAACATTTAGGACATGTGGAATATGTGTAGGGTGGTTGCATAAGGTGGAACGAAAGTTAGTGAGCTTGTCAAGTTTCTCTTGATCAACATTGGTGTCTTCATCGTATGAGTGTTCACTATCGGAAGCTTCAATGTTTTCAAGAGGAACATGGGTTGAGTTGATCAAAGGATTATCAGAGGTAGCCATTGGTTTAGAAATCCTATGGGAAAATTGGAGGAAGCTCAACGTGTGTAAGAGGACCAAAATGACCACTATGGGTGATGGGCATAAAAATAAGGCCATGAAGGAAGGTAGGGTTTGAGTGTATGGGTTCACCAAATGATTTAATTTAAATTGAATTAAATCTAATTTTAGAGTAACTACTATGACTAATGATATACAAGTGATAATATACAGTAATGGACAAGTAAAAGTAAGAAATAATATGAAACCCTAAGCAAGTGAGGAAGAGAGAAGATGACTTAGCTGATTTCTGACAATCTGGAAGTGATCTGGGCTGAGGAACTGTTGGAACAGACTGGAAAGAGTGTCGTCAAGCTCACTAGAGGTTCTGGAACTCAAATGTGTATAAGAAGAAGCACCCATGGGAGGACAGGAGCGTCCTAGGTGCTAGTGACCGATCTGGGTGCTAGTGTCTAGTCAGATGCTCAGGTTCTGATCTTTTCTGGGCAGGAAGAGCTTCATTGTTGGTTTCCTTTTTTCACTTTGGTTTTTCTCCAATGTCGTCGTACCTATATCCTGTAAAATAGATAGCTAGCTGCACATGCCCACAAACCACATCAAACCTAATAAATAAGATGCAGAATGGGGAGTCAGACTGACCCGACATGGTCACCTGAAGAGTGATCTTACGACTGAGTGTTGCACTACATCTCAGACTCCATGTAGTTCTATGTGAATGTGTGTGTAATGATGCCCTAGGTTTCCCTTGTGCAAGTTGCACTATGATAGCGGGCTAGATCTAGAATGCTCCAAGTATGCAAATGTGTGAGATGGAATAAATGAACTTCCCCTCCTATGTTGTGTATGCAGAGTGATGCAACCCTTGTCCCTTGTGTGGATGTGCTAGATGGATGCCTTTGAAATGATCTCTTGTGCCTTTGATGCAAGCTTAGGTGATGATAGATAATGCTTAGTGCTTGGCCCTGATTTTTGAGAAATAACTAAGTATATATATGATTCCCTTGTTTAAAATTTGTAATTGACAACTGGTAGGTTGACCCAAAATACTAAAATATCCCAAGAGGTAAAAGAGACCCAAAAGCGTAAGAAAAGGATAGAGAGGGTCAGGAGCACCCAGGAGGGACAGGAGTGCCTGGGTGCTTCTGTCCTAACTGGGCACTAGTGTCCGAGGCCATAAAAGATAAATAAGTCAAGTTTGACAAGGCTGTAAGGTGTGTAAGCCAATAAAAGCAAGAGATAAAGCAAAAAGGCCCAAAAGGAGTTTTCAACCACTAGTTTTCTTGCTTAGGAATCATGTATACATTAGTATGCTTTAGGACCTAGAATAATGTTTTGCACATGATGTAAAATTTTATCATATACATTTGTTTGATGCAAATCCCCTAAAATAATGTAGAAAGTATGTCAACCCTCCAAAGTTAGAAATATTTTTCAAAATATTGACATAGATAACATCATATTTTTAATGATTATGAAATAGTGTCAATTTTATACTTTGATGCAAATAGAAATATATTTTGTGAGGTAGGAGTTTTCAATTTCGAAACAAAAATGAAACTCGAAACAACATGCGAATAAAAATGTGTTGCAAAATAAAATTGATGATTTAATTTTAATTTTGAATTTCAAAAACTCAATACACTAACACCAATATACTACACCTAGAGTTTATTATTAAAAAAAATATGTAAACTTTTTAAACAAGGGAGTTTATGCTTACTTTCACTATCATTAAATTCATATCGTGTTAGATGTTCATGAGTAATATTTATAAAAACCATCACATCCGAATTAATGCAAATTTAATATTGTTACCATTTAAAAATAATAAACCCTAATATTAACTATTAAAATTAAATTCCATTTAAATTAAGAAATAAAATATATTTCCATTCAAAATATATTTATTTTGAATTAGGTAGACTTCAAAATTTATGTGAAAATAGTGAATTGCAGTAGGTTGTATTCTACTCACAACACACACTTATAGAAAGGAAAAGTGAATGAAAAATGATGAAGATTGAAAGGAGTAAAATATGAAGGCCACTTGATAATTTTATGTGAAAATTATGAAAATAGGGGTGAAAATTAATTGTAGTTAAAATAAAACCTTAGGGTTGGTGAAACTTGAATATATGATGGAGAAATAAGAAACTAATATATAAATAAAAACATAACCAATTGTGTGAATTAATTAAGGTATTGGATGATAAAAAAGTGTGAATATTAATTATAGACCATAATACTGAAACAAATTCTTGGAAAAAAAATCCTCTTTTTGTTTATTAGGTGATGATCACATAATACTAGAAGTGAAACCCTCATTTTTTGGATTCAAGTTTCAATATCTTGATATAAACAATTTTTGAATTTTAATAACATATTTATTCTAAAACAAAATCTTCTTTAGAGAGAGAGACAAAAACCATCACCAAAAAAAATTACACATATCTCTCTCATTGTACTATAATTAAATGGAATTTTTTAAAACAAATATTACATTGAATGTAAAAAGTGTGATAATCAAACGATTAAAATGTTATGGGTTTTTATAGATGAGAAGCTTGGGTACTAAAATAAGTTGCAATCATATTATTAGCTAACAAAGGATGACCTTCCTATCTAATTAATATTCAAAGATGTTTTTTGAGCTTATCATAATGATATTAGAGGAAATTCCCTCTCCAATTCCACTCTTATATAAATTTTGCCAAAACCAAAAGTACATAACTTCACAATAAGAAGAATTTAAGATTGTTGAATGGATTTTGCTTTTACCAATGATTCCCCATAAATCATGCACAATGGAAAATTTCTATAATGAGCATAGATATTTGTTTGGGCCAATGTTGGAGGTGGATGCACATTATTGATCCCCCCATTTGAACCTTTGATGTCTCTATTTCTAGTACTAGAGGAAGTGTATTTAGAAATAACTTATAGAATGATGAATCATGAGTAGTTAAATGAAAAGTAATCCACTAAGAGCTTAGAAAAATGAAATAATGCTCTTATATCTCAATAAAAACTCATTATTATCCTCTTTCTCATGTAAATAAAATATATTCAACTTTTCTTGTGTAGAGTGATAGAGTAATGAATCCCTAATATTGACTCATACCTATGTAGTTTAATTGATAATATCATACATAATCTTTATTAATTATGAATGGTGCATTAATATAAGTGCATTGTAAGTTATAGTCACTTATAGCAACATATTCATAATTGGTTTGTCAAAAATTTCACTATGATAATCTCATAAATAATGATTGCACAAGATATGGAAAATTGTATAATGCTAAAATAGTAAACTAGTTCTCAAGTGTTCTTAGGTAATGCCACTAGTACAAGAATTTATAGTATGGGCCACTCAAGAAGGAGAGTGCTACAAGAATATAAAATAGTTTTCATACAAAGATATAAAAAATGACGTTCTTTATTTGGGGACCAGTCAAGCCCTAATTGAGGTTTTATTTAAAATCACAAAGGTATGTGCTAAGTGTGGGCCAAAATCGTAATTTTTTGTGGGCCTTAATACATATTTAATTTTCAAATTAGTATTTTATGACTTGATGGATTTATTTATACCAACCAAGTCCTGATATAAACCAATTTTTCACAGTAGATGCATTAGGGATCAATTGGTGCAAATGAATCCAATTGATCCCAGATGAACGTTAAATTGTTGTACTAGGTGTTTTAAGGCTCAATATGGCTTGTTTGTGTAAATTGAGCCCTAATAATTATTAAATTTTTGTAGTAGGTGTACTGGATATCGATTGGTGTTAATGGGACCAATCAAGCCCTAATACACCTTAACTTATCACAATATGTATTAGGTATTGATTGGCCCTAGTTGAACTGGTCAAACCAAAATACACCTTTAATTAAATTATAGTAGGTGTATTAGGAATTGATTGACACATATGGGTTCAATCTATCCCTAATATATATTCAAGTATTGCATTACATGTATTAGGCATCAATTGACCCCATTTCCTCTAGTGAATCCCAAATATAAGTAATGTTATTGTATTAGGTGTATTAGAGCTTGATGGCCCCGTTTGTGTTGATTGATCCCTAATACAAATTTAAATAACATTGCAAGCATGAGAAGTATTGGTTGTTGTAAATGGGGATAATTGAGTCCTACACAACGTTAAATTATCATATTATGATTTGTATAAGGGCTCAATTTTCCCTGTTCACACCAATCAAGCCTTGATTCACATTTACTTGTCTCATCAGGTGTATGATGGATCAATTGGCACAAATGGGACCAATTAATCCCTAATATATGTTAATTTTTCACATGATTATGTGTATTACGACTCAATTGACCTTTCTCGATCCAATCAAACCTTAATAAACATTTAATTATCACATTAGGCGTGTTAGGTATCAATTGACACAAATGGGTCCAATCAAGTCTTAATATACCTTCAATTAATGTATTGTGTGTAAAAGGTTTCAATTGACATAGTTTTCACCAATAAATACCTAGTACACACATGACTATCACAATATGTGCATTAGGTCTCAATTGAGTAAATGGGTCCAATTGGGCCTTAATACACCTTAAATTGTCACATTATGTGTTGAGATAGAGAATATATGTGACCTAGTGAACTTAGAGAATGAGATAAAGTAATATGATTTAAGTTGGTCATTAAATAGGTAAATTAAGTTCCATAGGACTTCATTTTGGGTACTGCAATTTCTTCCCTTTTAATGTATTATTGAAAATTTATTATTAAATGAAAATAACAAGTAAATATAACCCTCACATCACAATCATATGAAGATAATGTTTAACTATAAATGTGTCCTTATGCTGATCTAATGTGAAACTTGCATCTACATGGAAAATGTGTGTATTAATGCTCAATAGTGATGTAAAATCAATGTGTAAAAAATTGAAATAAGTAAATTAAAAATAGTCCATAGAATCAATAAAATCTAGTTGGACATATCAAACCATGACCCCATGGTAAGTAGATGAAGAAAGTTATATATTATGTAATATATCATTTTAGATAAACCTTGGGCCATTGAAACTAGTGTATCAGTCATTAGGACAGTAAGAGAGATGGATATATCAATCATTGGGCCATTGAGAGAGCCATATGTGTTAGTCATTATGCCACCAAGAGATTCAAACATGTGAACCATTGGAACATTGAGAGAGTTAAATGTATCATTCACTGGGACACTAAGATGTGTTAATCATTAGGCCATTGAGAAAGATATATGTATTTGTTATGACTTTTAAAAATATGATATAAATTGATATACAAGTAAAAATATTGACTGATTAACTTGTGGAAATTCCATGCCAATGTGAAAATAACAAATGTCATAGGTGTAACTAAACATATAATATGAAATTGTACCAAGCTTATGTAAATGTTATCTAAATTGAATAAGCTACATAAATGTATCTAAACCTATAATTCTGATAAGCTTCACAACTAAATTTATAATCTATAATGATGAACCTAGATGATATCCATGTAATCTTGATATGAACATGTATATGAAATGTATAACCATATTTGAAGTATGTGACATGATACTACCATGTACTCAAACATGGTTTTAAAATAAATATACGTCAATTATGATCAATAAAGAACAAGTATTAAATTATTCATCTCATAAGAAATCACATTATAAACATGTCCAATAATCTATAGAACATAATATATATGAGTGTAATAGTGAATGGAATAATAGTATGTCAATAGACACATAACTCAATACCAAAAGATCATTTAGTAATCATGACCTAACACGATAATACATGACATCGTGATCTTGAAATAATACATAGATGACTAAAAATATGTCGTTATGATGACTCAACTAGTGCTAGTAATAGTCAATTATGTGTGATAAGTTTGTATGCATCAAATAGTAATGTGTAAAATAGTGCGTGTTAAAAAATATGTGTCAAACAACATGTTAAGAAATGCGTGTATCCAAAAATGTATATATTAAGCAATGTTTCATGCAATGTGTTACAATAAATATATGTTTTAAGACATGTGTCATATGAAATATGTCTCAAGTAATGTGTCATAATAAATGTTTACTAAGTATTGTGTCATAAGTAATGTATCTCAAGTAATGTGTCTACAAAATATGTCATAAAATATATGTGTGTCATGCACTGTGTACAAAGATTAATATGTATAATAACACTGTGTTGTGCAAGGAAAGTAATATAAAAAACACGTGTGTAAACTAAGTACTAAATCAGATAATGTTTAAGGGTAAAACTAGGAGTCGAGGGCCAATAGTAGTCATATAAGAAGAGAATCAAGCACTTAATAAGAAATAAAACATGTAAATAAATCATGATAAAAAATGAGTAAACATGGAGCATGTCAAATATTTATAAATAAGTAAATAGTGTAATCATCAAACAAATTACAATATAACACATGTCATAAGCTATATTGAAGTGCAAGATAATAAATATAAGCTCTATATTGCCAAAAGACTAGTGTAAAACATATAATCTAAAACAATATTGTATGTAATATTCCTTTGGTGTAGGAATAACCATAATGTGGTGGGTTTACCCCATTGTATATGGATTAAAAAGTGTAATGAAAATACTTATATATATTTGAATACCAATATCAATATAACACCAAATAACACTAAAATATAGATAAATGATCGTTATATTGCAAGTAAAATGACTTAACCACTTTTGAGGGGGAAACCTTCAAACCATACAATAAGACTCAAGTGATCAATATGATAGAAATATCCTACTCTATAACTCATATATATGCTTGTAGACACTCAAATTTGTCAATTTATCCGTTGACACTACTGATCTTGACATTACACACTTGCATGTACAAATGCACTCTCCTCACTCTTTCTTAGCACACCTGATAACTCTTTGATTACTTGATTATCTTTTCACACCTCTCTATCATCATTTTATGAAGTTTAATTACATAAAAAACATATATAAACATTCATCCTATGACTCATAAATTCAAAACATGATTTTCCCTCCTAGTCAAAATAACCATTTTTAGTCGGTTTGTACAAATCACATACGAACCTATTATAAGGTTTTGGACTGACATAATTTGGGACCATTCTTTTGATCATATCAATCAATTATGAGAAAATATATCCCCTTGTCATTGGCCTTTCATGACATAACAACCTTTAGAAGCATATATAAGCAAGTAAATCATACCTCATTTAGGAACCGAACACTTTAAGAACTCATGTAAAAACAAGCACAAAAAGGCACTCAAGATCTCCCTAAACTATGAAATAAATCATATGCACATCCATTAGGGAAGCACCCTTTATATGTTTGAAGTCTCCTTTTAGGTCTAGGAGTCTCCATATTCATTCTACAAGCAAGAAAAGTGACCCTTCCCAAATATTTGAGCAAGTGTGAAACTCAAGCAAAGCATTGTCAAATCACATTGTCAAGTTTTAATTGCACTATGATAGATATCACATGCTAGGAGAATGACATGTGGTTTGATCCCTCTTTAGAGTAGTGGCAAAATTAGTGGTGCACAGGGTGCCCACAATCCACCTAACTTTGTTTTGTAGGAACTCCATCTTACATTATGAGGGTTTGAGGGTTTGAAAAGAGTTTATAGAACCATTCTAAAGGTTACAAAAGAATACTGAAACACAATGAACACATCATTTATAGGAAGGTGAAGCACTCAGGAAGTTAAAGACCCTATTTCCAAGTAGGTACAAGACCGTATAGAGGAGTCATAACCATATAAAGTTTTTTGACCTAGTGTACAATTTTTACCAGGCTCATTTTCAGGTGCTATTTTATGAAAGAAAGCATTTTCAGTTCCTAGATCAACATGTTCATGCACTCAAATCACCCAACCTATTCCAAATCCACACAAAATCAAGCTAAGTACAATTCTCCCTTGTGTTTTTTGATATTTTCTAGATCAGAAGTCACTTTGAAAAGTGTTATTATGATTTGTGCAATTAATGTTGGAATTTAATTAAAAGAATATCACTGTGTCCCATTATTTATACTTTTTATGTATGTTAAAAAAATAGTTCCCAAACAAAAAATGACCAAACACATGTAAAATGACCAAACATGTTTTATTAAGAGGATTCTTCTTCCAAGGTTTCAGGCCATCCACAATTTTTTTGAAATTATTAAACTTTAGATAGTATTTTTGATTTACCCTTTACTAATCAAATATTTGAAAATTATGTTCCCCCACCAAGTGGGACACCTTATTTGAAAAGTTTTATTTCTGATTTATGAAATTAATTTGGAATCCTTAATTTCTTCATCATATCCACATGTTACATTATTTCATCAAGTATCCTTGTATCATTTAATTCAAACACCCAACATGTAGAGATACTCTTACAAACTAGTGCAATGGGAAATCAATTCCCTGATAATATGAAACCTTCCCATGTGAATTCAATCGTTGAGTCATATTTAGCTCCTTCCATTAGTAATGATGACATATTACATAAGGCTATCTTAGAATCTCTCCAAGATTTACAACATACTTTTCAAGATCAATTTCAAGACACTAAATACTATGATTACATCTCTCAAGGATGAGATACAACATCTCAGGGATACTTCCAATGCACTATTATTCTCTTTCCATGCATCATGATATTTCTAAGGAAGAGATGGAAAATGTGATATAAGTTTTATGTCTACTACATGTGCTCATACAATAGAGCTTAAACTCCTACATAGAGGCAATAATGTGTATTCCACATGATCAATCTCAAATACTAAGGATGAACCACTGAAATCGAAGGCAATATATTTAAGTTTTCCAAAAATGATAATATTCAACTAAGAATAATAATGATATCCTATATGAGAATAAGATAAGAAGTTAATCATTTTTGGTACTCATTACTATCCCCATATTATTATCAAAAGTCAAAGGTCAATTTTGTAACTATCATGGCATTAATGTTCTATCACATAATGATTTCCTTTATGCTCTAAAATATGCATCAATAACTTGATCATAAGATATTATACAACATTCCTAGTAATTATCTTAGAGTCCTAAAGTCTCAATGGAAACCAAAAAAGATAACTGTATCTGTATGAGCCATACTTTAATACTGACTGATACACCTATGGACATACAATGAGACTTAATTCTCATCACAAAGAGGATTTGATGCATTAACCTACCATCACTTTGGTAGATCTACTGTTAGTATATGAAGTAAATCATCCTATGGTTACTAAATTTCGATAATGGCATTAAATACCCTTTGGCATGTTATTACACACCACCATATATTGTTCATGCATACATTAAGCCCAATAGGGCACCATACCAATGGATTCTACTATTTGGGGTAAAACTAAGACAAAATTTGATCTCTTGGATAGTATTGTCCTATGATACTAATTCTAACACACATTTGGAAATGATCTTATTCATGTTCCAGTTACTCATCAGGTGGCATACTACCTATGTTCCTAGGATCTTATAATATACTTATAGATGATGTGATGATAGATATTATATCTCTAGTTATGCATAAGAACATATCGACTTAATAGTTAGGTTCACTTCCACAAAATTATTCTCACTACAACTCCCAAGTCCCTCAATGAAGCCTTATAATATGAAGGAAAATCTCTAGTGGATACACTACCACGTTACAGTGTCTTGAGCATTTATCATTAAGTCACTATTCCTCATTGGTATTCTGATGATTCTTTCCTCATCAATTATGGCCATAGGGATTTTGTCATTGGTGATCAATCTAAAATCCATTCTACTCATTGTCTTCTATTTCTTTCTCCTTAGGCCATATCAACATTCATGTCTAAATGGATTTTCCTTTATACTATTAGTAATATTCTAACCCATTTACCTAGTACATTCACCTTATATCATCCATAGTTGCATAAATAAGAATACCTCCTCCGTATACTTGGGGGATATCTCATACTTCCTCCCCTCATTTCCCAACGACACACTCTATTTATAGGTTTAAGTTGACTGTTGAGGGAGTAGTTATACATTCAAACCTACTTTTACAAACACACACTAGGGGGAAATCATTACTTCCCATCTCTTTAGTATTAATAATATATATCTATATTCCCCTCCATGGGAGAATTATTATATAACCATTCCTTCTCTTTGGAGAATAGGTTTTCATCTATGCCTTCGGGAGGGCCTAAATACAAAAACAATTAAATATTTACCAAAATACAAAATCAAGACCTGTTTTTATAGCATACATTGTTAGCACTTACATTACACATGTTGTTTATTGCTTTCGTTTGATATAAATAATTTATTGTTTACACACATGTGTTCATGCAGTATATTGAGCATGATGTATTACATACACAAAGTGATACACGATGACAGGTGTTGACCCTTACCTTTACCTAGAACTGCTAACCTCTGGGGGAATCTAATTTTCATACTATATCCAGGTGCTATATTTCCATTATAGTTTATTTTCTTTCCTCATTATGCTTGGAAACACACACACACACATATTATGTATTTTCTATCTTTTGGACTAACATGACTAACTCATGTGTTTTGTACATCGCTTATATTTATTGCTTCACTAGCTCTTATAGATCATATACTATGTGATTTTCATCACATTTGGATACACTTATTTTCATACATTCTTACTAGTTTTTATGTGTATGTGTGTGTATGCTTGTTTTCTACTCTGATTGTGGCCTAAGGGCCTAGTTTATCTTATGATACTGTGGGTGTCCCATATTTACATCATAATGTCTTATGTGTGGTTGTGCATCTCTTGGTTTGTAGGATCAAGGGCCTTGATTGTATTACGATACTATGGGTTTCCCATGTTTACAGACACTTTTCCTTTTCTGTGACATTGTTTATATGTTTTCACTTATTTCTACGTTGTATGCACTTATTTTATACAAACACATGGTTTATTGCTATGTTATTACTATTTTGATGCATTGACATTATTATGGTTATCATGCTTCTTTTTTTTGTTTCTCTTGTTTTTTGTCATGGTTTCTACAATGAACATCCCCCTTGTAGATATAATTTGTTATTAATGGCCACCACATAAGTATTTCAAGGTTATATGTAGCTTCTCATATTCTCATACATGGGTATACATTTTTTATTTAAAGCCATACACTCACCATTATTCATCACACATTCCTCAAAAGAAGGAGGAAACATATAGGGTTTATTATACATTTCCAACGTGCACAAACATTTTTATGGTCATAGACATATGCAGAGGCAGATAAAAATGACCTCATAATTGACTCAAACATAAAAATTAAACAAAATCTACATAGGGTCAAAAACATATAGGCTGGTTAGGACCATATGAATGGTTATGACCCTACTATATGATTTTTCCCAAGGGAATTTTCTATGGACTTTTCAACAATTTTAGGTTTTTCATAACTAGTACAACATTTTTCATATGGTTTCAAACACAATATTGACTCAGTTTTGCATCGATTCAGGGGGCATGAAGTATTTCATTCTCTATTTCTCTAAAGTAATTAATTTTAGTTTCAATTTTGATAACATTGGGGGCATATGTCTCCTTTCTCAGTCATATTTCAGCATGCATCAGTTCTACATAATTTCTACTCATTTGTGTAACATATGGGATATGGGTTCACTTATTCTCTTTTTTCCTTGTGCATCCTAATTTACAAAAATTGGATTTTATATGTATACAATGGTATGGTCTATGGGGATATGGAAGGTATCAAAACAACTAAGTTCTTTATAAGAATTCTTCCTTATTCCTCTTGCACTTAAGGGGAAGATATCACAGTTGCTGAATAACTTTGATACACGATCTTCTTCCTTTTTGGGGTTCTTCGGATCCTCATTTTTTGGTTCTTATTTTTGGAATTTGTGTGTTGGGTTAGTACACCTAATGCATTAACATATCCTTAGAAATAATTGGGGATCATGATCACCCCCAAATCTATCATAATTCAACAAATCTAGAATCTCCAAGGCACAAGAACGGGAGACACATTCCCTCTTCAAAACAAATAGGTGTATTCTTATATGTTTTACATCTCACTTTTAATTTATTGTTGCATATGCATTTACATTAATTTCATTACATTTGAGTTATATTTCAATTTCATATCTTAGGTATTGACTAAACAATATGTTTGCAGGTTTCATCTTGGAGCATGCTAACACCAACACAACAGGGATACTGTAAAAAAAGTTATAACAAGAAAAGATAAAGTATATCTACAGACTTAGGTATATTTTCCTTTTAAGTATGTAATTTTCAATTTCATACTTAAATGGGGGGAAAATGTAGAAACTCAAATTTGGAAATATATCCTTTGACATTGTTGATCTTGACATTAGATGCTTGTATGGACAAATATACTCTCCTCACTTCTTCTTATCACACCTTAATAGCACTTCATGTACTTTCTTATCTTTCCAAACTTGTATATCATCAATTTTATGAAATTTATTGCCTAAAAATAATCTAGAAAATGTGCACTTAGGCCCATAAATTCAAAATGTGCTTTTCTCCCTCCTATCCAAAAAAGTTAGTTTTAAACAAGTTATAAAATTACATATCGACCATACTATACGGTTTTGTACCGACATGTTTTGCATTAATTATTTTAATTCCATCACCTTTATATGAACAAAAATACCCATTGGGTCATGGCCTTTCATGTCATAACAAACTTTGAAAGCATATATAAGTAGGTAAAACATACCTCATTTAGAAATTTATCACTTTATGAACACCTCATTTAAAAGATAGAAAAAAGGAACTCAAACCTCCCTAAACAAAGTGAAATAACCCATACATATCCATTAGGGAAAAACCATATATTGGTATAAATTATCCTTTCATGTTTAGGAGTCTCCATTATCATCCTATAGGAAAAGCAAAGTGACCCTTCCCAAGCATTTGAGTAAATTGTGAAACTCAAGCAAAGAACATTGTCAAAGCAAAATTTTCAAATTCTAATTTGCACTATGGTAGATATCACATAATAGGATAATTACATGTGGTTTGATACCTCTTCAGAGTAGTGGAAACACAGATGGTGCATAGGGGTTCCCACAACCCAACTAACTTTATTTTTGAGGAACTCCTTACACTAAAGGATTTTAGGGTTTGAAAAATTTTACAAATTCATCCTAAAGGTGAGTGAAGAAATAAATAAATAGTGACACACATTTCTAGGAAAGAAAGCACTTAAGTTGAAATTTAGAAATTTATTTCAAATAGGTCTAAAACTATACAAAAGGGTTCAGGATCATACGAGAAGCTATTGACTGAAGTTATATAGTATTAACTAGGAATCTCAATTTCAAGTTTCACAAACGAAGCATTTATAGTTCCAGATCTTCCTATTCCTACACTCATATCAGTAAGACTCCTATAAATCCACATAGAATCATCTAAGTGCACTCTTTATCTTATGTTTTGACATTTTTTAGGTCACTCGTCACTTTGAAAAGTATTATTATGATTTTTTAATGTTTGAAGTTAATTAAATCAAAATAACCACATGCAAAATTATTATTCCTTTTCATGTATGTTAAATAAAAATATTAAATTAAAAAGGGTGAAATTAATACCTCACTACACAATGTAAAACATATACTGACCCGCTAAGTAATATAAAATAATAATTGTAAGAACTGGATATACATGATGAGATATTATGTTAAGTCAGAATGTTTGACATGATCAATGATGTTGATTATATGACCTAAGAATATTCTTTGTAGCACTGTCCCCTTTAAAAAAGTCTATTGTACATCAAGTATTGGTAATCCTTAGTATAATTGTTCATAAGAATACTTCATCTTCTTATGGTGCATCATCAAAAATTATTCCATTTAGATCAAATTTCAATGATGTCCATTGTAGAATTTTTTAATATGTGTCTATAGGATTCCTTCATTCAAGTCTTCATTTTCCCTATTGTGCTCCAGTAACATTAAATGAGGGGACACCTTCTTCACCTAATAACCTCTTCAAGCTAAGAAATGATGTGCCAGTGTGATTGGATTTTTTTGGTAGATAAAAGGTAAATAAATTTGGTTTTGTTATATTGAAATACCCTTTACAAGGAAAGAAGTTTTAAACATGGTAACCAACATGAATACATAGGATTGACCAAGAAAATATTTGAGAGTGGAACATGACTTATAAGAAGAATACCCAAAAGGTCTAGCACCATTTAACAATACATTTTTTTGTAATAACGCATGTGGGTGGAGTAACAAATTTGTATGAAGTATGAAAATTCTTTGTTATCTTTCAGGTAGAACTGTACGAATTGGAATTCTTTATGCTTATGAAGGATTTTTAATATGGGGTGTAGCATTTTCTAGTCATAAGAGTTTCAACAACCTTTATGATCACCTTGATCTCAAAACTTTTGAACTCACGTTGTGGATGTCCTGGCATCTGGGTGTTATTAACAACTCATATCAACTCAATTTCCACTTTTCATGCCCAAAGGTGTCATTCCAAGTATGATTCCCAGGGGAAGCTTGCTACATGATCAGCCTCATAGTTCTAAAATGCTACTTTTGGATTTGGAAAAACTGATCCTGTAGAAAAAACCTATGCTTACATGAAAAAATCCCTTGTATACCCACAATTGCATGGCAACTAGACTGGATTCAGGTTATGGTGAAAGATAACAGACCTAGAACCATTTCCATCTTATTAACAATGGAAATCAGCAACTTAGCCCTCATTAAGTATGGCCTCCCATTCTGAGATGCCCCTGATAGTATTCTCACCCTTAGATATGTACCCTTTTTTCAGTTCCAGAGGACATGGAAGCAGATTCCTTTATTTGAATTTTGAATTCTCCCACTAGAAGAAAATTCATGGCCAACACTAGGAATCCCCCATTTACGAAAGCATGATCAATAGGAACCTCCAATTGTGCAGGGATAATGGGCTTACCATTTTGAACCATGAGGAGAACCAAACCCTGATGAAGGTTTGAACATCTTTCCCTTGAATTTTTCTTAATTGTTAGAAATTTCTAGTATAACCTGAAGTCAGCAAAATTTAGGAAGTAGGATCATTACATTGAGTCATCTTCAAATAAAATATGATGGAACATTTGTACGAAATTCGTTGTTATATGGAGTACCTTTTTGTGGTCAAATACTTCATCACCACAATAATTTGGTGTTTGCAAACATTTTGTAATATCTTGGTTGGGAGTAGTAACACTTCATTCACCATAGGTACAATAGTTTGGACTACGGTTGGGACATAGGGGAGTCATCTGCCTAGTTTTGACTTGGCTAAATAAATTCAGGATTGTAGGCCATATTTTGGTGACTCTATGCTCCTAATATATCTAGTGGTTTTGAGGCAGAGGAAATATAGGAGGCTTTGATCAAGTGGGAAATCCCAAGTCCAGAACATTAGAAAAATAATAGAAGATGCTGCTAAGATTGACTATTGTATAAACTTGATCCAGATTTACTTAGTAAACTGGCCTCCTCTATGTTACTAGGGTGCTCCAAGTTGGTACATAAAATTTGACTGATCATTTTCATAGAGGAAGCAGTTTTTTCCTTGAATTTCTATCCCTGAGTTTTAACTAAGAAAAGTACTTTTTCTCAAGGATATTAAGCAAGGCACTAGTTTCAAAAAGTGTAGATAATTATGTATGCTCATTTCCACGTTGTTATCTAAAGGTCTTATGATAAAGTTATGCAAGCAGACATGTGCAATGGTTCATAGGTGGGATAAGCAGCATTTTGCATCCAAGGGTGATTTCACATTTAAGAAATTAACCAATCTATGTTTTGGCACTTGAAGAGGTCTTTACACACTGAGGAACATTCCAAGTATAGTTGCTTACCATGAAAGGAACGATTTTTACCAAATATGTGACAGCCAAGAACACAGATGCTAATCAAAATCACGATCAATAAGATGTAAGTAATTTGTGCAATAACTTTACATAAACCTTTGCAAACAAATGAGTTGTCCCCAATATCATATATTATTATGGAACTCAATGCAATATATTGAGAATGGGCCTTGCTTAAATAGGCAAGGAATAACAATCTAAGATTTAGTCAAGGTCGTAGATCAAGCCATAAATCATGGAAATAACTAGTCATTAAAGAATTAGTCAAGACCATTATAGACGTTTAAGGAGAGAACTAGGTTTCAAGCTACTCAAAATTTCAGGTACCACTACTCATCAAGGAGAACTTGTCAATCCATAGATCAAGGAAATTTGGTATACCTAACAACTAGATTTTATCTTCTAATATCTAAATCATGGATTAAAAGAAATATCCACTATGATCACATGAAGTGGGTGAGGAATACAATAGAGGTCATTGTAAAATACCTGGTGAACATGAGCTCAAGGTGGAAATACCTTCTAACATGGAACTGTTATACATGATAACTCCTGTACAATAATGGCATGACTGTCCTAGTAGAACAAAAACTTGCTTTTATGGAAACTCACCAGGAATAATTGGACTGCCATGGCATGGGGAGGTAGGTTAAAACCACATTGATCTGTCAAAGTCTTTGTAAACAACCTACTCTTGATGGCATCCCTAAGAAGCTTGTTACGGATGCTATCCAATTATACTGAACCGAAGGTTTGTATCCTACTTACACTGAAGTTGCGTGGAAGAATTTTGAGAAGCATACCATCATTTAAGGAAACATCTCCGACATGGGTCTCACTAGCAGAGTCATTGGCAGACATTCACAAGGTATTGTTTCCTCTATTCCACATGTTAAGTGGAATTCTCGTATATGACATTGGTTTTCGAGCAGATACTTCATTGGGATCACACATTGACAAAGCTCCTTTTTTTGTTCGCTTGACTCTTTCTAAGGATCATGAGCAACACATGAGTTCTGCACCTTCACTCAGGATTGAGAAACCTGAGATTTTACTGTCAGACATGATCAACCTGACACACATTCTGATGTTCTTTTGCATGCACCCATTGTGCATTTTACACCAAGTCATATCAGGCATCTTCTTCATCCATGACAAGTGTTGATTTGGGGTGGATATCTGACTGTACGTACCCAAAATTGTAAGGTACTGCACTGCCAGAACAACGTAACATGTGCCCCAATGATGATACAGGTCTCCTCGCAAGGTGTTTCGGGATCCGAAAAAAGCTCCCCAAGTGTGCGTTAACATCCCGCATGCCCCGCTTAGCCCCTGCGTGCTTTGTTGTTCTCTTTTCCCCTCTTTTCTTTGTGTTTTATTCTTCAGTGATGAAAACCCTGCCTGGGTAGCGGTCTCGTGACCGCCGCCAGGAAGGGCGGCGGTCCTGTAACCGCCACCCTGCTCAGAGTGGCGGTCCTTCACGCATTTTCCAGAATGTTCTTTTTAACGCGACTCACGTAAATTTCAATGTTTACCAGCTTTTTTCACCGCCTTTGGCTTGCATTAATGATTCTGGTTCCCTGGAATAGTGTTTTGGCTTTGTTTATGGTTTAAGAGATCAATTTGGTTTTTACCTTTGGGTAAATGCAAATGCTATAAATAGTTGGCTTGTGCTCAAGCAAATGGCCCCTCAAATTTACCTCTCAATTTCTCATTTCAGTAGTTCAGTCTTTTATTTTGCTTAGGATTCATAGTTTAGTTCATTGCATGCTTAGTTAATGTTATTTTGCTATTAGAAAGCCACATATCCATCTTGTGCAAATGCTGTCATTACTTCATGCAGTCCATTGAAATAGAGCAGTTTAATTCTCAGTAGGAAGCCATTAAAGTTGCAGGTTTTGCTCGTCAAATAGGATAGTTTCAGGTTCTGGACGTTTTATGTTGCATGACTCGCAATAAATCCCGCTAGGAATTGCATAAGCCAAGCTCTGTACTCTTGCGATATCCCTCTCCTACTCGCATTGTATTCAGTCTGTATTCTAAGCTGCCTTTGTTCCAAAATCTACTTCTGTTGATGCTAGCATTACACGCTTTTCTGGATCCACGTGAGCACGAAGGAACAAGGAGATCACACTGAGGGGACAAAACCACACACACCATTGGATTTGCCACTGTTCTCCAAAATCCAGGTTCTAGCTTTCAAAGTTCTAGTTAGAAGCATATCAAATAGAGTAGCCAATCACTTTATTTCAGTCAATTTTACTTTCGATATTGCCAGGGAAGCTGTGGGGATTGATAGTTTCTGAGAAACTATGATTCATTCCTCACTTCTGAGGTAGGATCGAGAGTCTTTCAAATAGATTAGATTAGTTATTTCATTATTTACAATAGATTCACAACTGCACAGGCAAGTAGCTATACTCGGTTGCTTTGTTTGTTTTAAATTTGTATTAGATTAGTTGTCAATTTCTAGATATATTAAAATAGTTGCTCCTTCAATTTCATTCATATAAATTCATCAGAAAAATACAAAAATAGAGAAGTTATATATGTTATAGATATACTTCACATAGTTAATTTTACTTTGCTGCAATTGGATTTACATTGTTGCTTTGGTATGACAATCACGGGACCTAGAGAGCCCAGAGAATACGTATTCGAGCCAATCGTGCCCCAACCCAATCTCGTCACAGCAATAACTGATATAGATCAGAATCTTAGGATCCAAGTCTTCCGAACAATGACAAACTTACAACAGATCAGCCTCCAGTTAAGCGGGTTAAACATAGAAGACGACCAAGTGCACACGTTTTGGTCAAATCAACCAAACTACAGATTACCCTAGATATATATCCGCATGACTGTGGAAGGGCTTGAAAGAGAGAAAACATTTGGTTGTGATCCTTTGGTCCCACAGCCAGATGTAGGAGATACTCTCACAGATATAGATACCAGCTTAAGAATTCAGGTTGCACGAACGCCTGTGAGATACTCTGAAAAGATCACACAACTGTTAATTCTGAATATAGAGGCTGAGAAAGCATATGACTATTGGATACTGGGGATTAGGGAATGATTCCGCACATGACCATAGCAGGACTGTAAAAAACGTGAACCTACAGTTGTGACCAACAAATCCCACAGCCCAACAAACCCATAGGTGAATCAGACATAGATGCTGGCCTACGCACATTAGTATTCAGATCTACTCCACTTCCACCTATCATCATCGAACAGTTATCCTTGTTAGACGTAGCAGCTAATAAAGCTAGGGAATTCTGGACTAGGCCAGATAATCACCCGTAGAGTCCACTATACCCATCATCCACCCTATGACCCTATCTGGAGATATACACGAAACTATCCCAGGTTATTTTCCACGTATTCCACAACCCATAGACCGAATCACGCCAGAGCTCGATATTGATTGGAGCCTTTGAGCAGTCATCCTTGCCGATCGATCTATCACACCAGTTCAGGTTAGGAGGGCCTTCTTTGCCTTAGATTTGTAGTTTCCACTAGTGCGCGTCGAAGACATCAGATTGCCTAACTAGTTTGTCTGCATCCCATGCATATTCCATCCCCACCGGCTGTCTCGGCATGACCTCGAGAGGTCGGGTGTGAGGAAGAGTTACTTGTAGATTCCCACGCTCGCTTGTCACTTTTCCATCGTACAAAATTGGTGAACCCGACGTGAACGAAACAGTTCTTCCTCTTTTATTTTCACTTCTTCCTTCCACCTTCGCTCTTACCCATTATTCTGCGGGTATTCATATACCCCCTGAATATGTCGGGATTCGATGCATATGGTAGACCTCTCCTAGGTCTTGAAGCATACTACGCTCAACTGAATAGACAGTCATCACCCTCACTCTCAGTGTGGGGTGACAACTATTCAAATAACCAATTATCAACACAAACTCCATCTCCAAGGATCAGATATAGCTCATCTTTCCAAACAGAGGAGTTGGATCAGCTCGCTCAAACACAACAAACAGAGCCTTCAGGCTCGAACAATATGACGTTCACAGGAGAATCTGGTTCGTCTCCTCAGGTACTGCTTAGACCACAAATTAGTAGACAATCTGACCCATACCTGGTTTTAGATGATGAACATTCGGTACGTTATGCCAGGAATGAACAACGCTCTCAGAGTATGTACCCACCCATAGGGAGTTTACAAACGCAACCCGAGGTCTCTTTTCAAGAAAATACCTCCATGCCACTACATATAGGAAATGCCCTCGGGGAAACTTGGCAGGGCAGCGATCAATTCATAGCAGGATATCACATGCCTATACAACATCAGGATATACAACAAATGCCACTAAGGCAAAATATCATGACTTCACCAAATGAGGTCATTTCAACTCTAGTAGAAAAAGTTAGGGGGTTGGAACTTGCTCAGGAAAATCACCATTCTCAATTCATACAGGCAGGAAATTCTAATCCTCCACACCATCCTAGCCAAGTAGACCTCCTCACAGGAATAGGCATGTTAGGCATGACTCCTCAGTATTCACAACAAATGCCAACAAGAACTGCCATTTCTAACACCGTTCCGATACCTCCTGGTCTAGCACAAAATAATCCATTCCTAGACAATACCTCTTCATACTTAAACATGTACTCCAAATCACCACAAGGGGACATGTTCTCCTCTCCCGGCATGTTTTCTCAAACACAGGGGCTTCCTTATGCCCCTGCCAATGCATACGCTATGCCATACCAACAACCCATTCCACCGCCACCCCCTCAGCAGGCACCATCAATGGTCGAAACCTATGCAATAGGGACTTATTCAGAATATTTGAAAGAACCCTTAGACTTCACCATACGAAGCGTTATGCTTCCAAGACCTCTTCCTGATTTTCCCAAATACAAAGGTGAGGGAGATCCGAATGCACATATCAAGGCTTACGCCACAGCTATTCGAGAACTACTCCCTTGGGATGGGGTTGTTGCTAAAATATTCCCCAAAACTTTGGAAGGTATCGCTCTCGATTGGTATTATAGAATACCTGAGGCTTCCATCCATTCGTTTAAACAACTCATTTCAGAGTTCATCAAGGCATTTGACATGAACAAACTATTAAGAACAGGAATCAGGGAATTCTTGCACATTAAGCAGGAACACAATGAATCTGTTGCTCATTTCATCCAGAGGTGGCGTACAGTTCTTTATTCTTCAGCCAGTGCTCCAAATATGGACCAAATGGAACTATGTGATTTATTCCTTCATTCTCTCAGCAGAGAAGTGAAGGAAGAAGTCCAGAAGTTCCCACTAAGGACTTACGATGAAGTACTTGAGAGCGCTCTCCGAATAGATCAAGCGGTAATAGATAGCGGTCGTAAGACGTATGGAACAAACGGGAGGTTAATCACCTCCAACCAGAATACTACGGCTTATCCTACCACCACAAATACCAATCAAGGACCTAAAATCCTTAATAAAAATCGTGGAGTGACAACAGATGGAGTAACTGATCAGGCCAAAAGGGTAAATGTTGTGAATACTCCACCACTAGTAAACAACCAACGAAATAACAACTTTACCCCAACAATCAATGCAGTGGATTTCAATCATCCACAACAACAACAAACAATGGTGAAACCCTACACAGGGTCCAAGCCAAAACTCAACTGGATATCAAAACCAGAACCAAAACCAAAAACAACAAATGCAAAACTTTAATCCTAATAGGCAACGGTTTGATCAGAGTTTTGGGCCACAATATGCACCAAACCAGCAGACTAGGAATTACAATCCTAACTCGTATTGTGGTTTTCACAAAATCTGAGGCCATGACACCAGAACATGCCGTGACTACAATAAATTCATGCAACATTTGCTAGAGGAACAAAGACAACTTTTCATAGATATGTTCTTGGCAGATCCTACGTCACCGGCACCAAATACTTTTACAGGGGCAGTTTCCCCTCAAAATGCACCCCTTAAGATCTTCAATGATCCACTCCCAAATCACAACAACAACAATGGGTTAAATTCGAATGGGACAAACAAGGGTGTAATGACAGGAAACCATGATCATGAAGCCTCGACTTCACTAAATCCATTAGTTGCGCCACAATTAGGAAGTCAACCGCGACCCAAGATAGTCGGTTTAGTGGAGTTAGACGCCGAACTACCCATGGAGGCTGTAACAAGGACACGAGAGTATTCCTCTCAGCCAAGTCCAAGTTACCTACCAGAGACAGATAACATCCAACAAATGTTAGTAAGACCCGTAGGTGCCTACGATTTAATTAGTGATCTAACAAAAACCTTCTCGCACATTTCTTTTTTGGACTTACTAAAGAATTCTCCTACCCACAGGGCTGCTCTTTTAGAGGCATTAGGTTTAGGCCATCTAATTAACATCACTCCACCTCCCGAAACATAGGTAAACCATATAGACTTTGATATCCACCCTCCGGGGCAGCCGGATAGGGATACCGAATTCATATTCGAAATAAACAAAATGCCAACAGATGCTGAGATTGCACGCCGAGGTGATCCAGCCTTACATTTGCAAGTATGGGTTTATAACAATTATGTGAAACGCGCGATGGTTGACGATGGGGCAGCAGTTAACATAGTCCCCTTCTCTTTCCTTCAAAAGCTAGGGTATGGAGAAACGAATTGTTCCACAACTTGAAATACGCTAAGAGGCTATGATAGCCTTAAAGCCACCTCGATTGAAACTATAATACTACCGGTCACCTTAGGACCCAAAACAATCCTGACTGAGTTTTATATTATAGATCGGGAAACTAACTATAATATGATCCTCGGCCGACCATGGATACACCGTATGAAGGCAATCCCTTCTACGTTATTTCAAGAAGTAAGATTCTTGCATTTAGGAAAGGTGTTCATAGCCAAAGGTGATCCAAAACCATTCGATGTACACCTGGCTGACCTAAAGAAAAGACCAGGTGTGCACTCGGAGTTTGAACTCCCAACAAACCAACTTAATAAACCTACCGACGCGAAACCGGAAGAAAAGTTGGTACCTACGACAGATCTTGAGACTATGAGCCTAGCCAAGATGATCCCAGCCCTCAAAGATGAGGTTAAGATTGTAGAAACAGTATCATTAGGAACTACTGCAAAAATTGTTGAATTGCTAGAACAGGATCTACCAATGTTCCTACCATTTGATTCTGTAGGCATGGGATACACCCTAGGTGTTGGTTCTCTTCCAGCAGTGGATCTCTGCATGGTAGAGGTAGAAGATGTTAACACAACAAATATCCCAATGCCCATATTCCCAGCTAAGTATTGGACTCTCCATTTCGATGGAGCTAGATGTCATTACGGAGCTGGGGCAGGTGTAATCTTTACTTCTCCCGAGGGAAAAGTCCTACCATTTGCCTTTAAACTAAATTTTGAATGTACAAACAATGGCGCTGAGTACGAAGCCCTCCTCCTTGGCCTCGTCCTAGCTAAGAGGATCGGTGTTAATAATATCAGGGTGTTAGGAGACTCACAATTGGTAGCAAACCAAGTCTCTGAGATGTATGAAACCAGAGCCGAGCACTTACAGCTCTACAAAACAGTTGTATTGAATTTAAGCAAGGAGTTTGACTTCATATCAATTGAAGCAATCCCACGAGAGAAAAATCTTCTCGCCGATTCAATAGCAACCTCGGCGTCATGCTTCACTCCAAACAGTGAGTTGGAAGATACCCATTTCATGGTATCCCTTCGTACCGAACCATTAGTAAAAAAAATGTCAAATCCTCTTTTAACAAACAGAAATGAAAACAAATCTACTATCCTAGACCACATTGATAGTGATACAACCACTCTGAATTACTTAAATGCCTATGCAGCGTTACATCTCACCCATCACGCAGTAGATTTATCCTTAATCCCACATTCATCTTCCTACTTCGGAAATCCCATGACAGAGCTTCCCCCACAAAAGGAACTTAGCATATACACAGTCGAGAATGGAGATGATCTGAAACTACCTCCAGCCCCGCCTGAGTTTGAAGAAGGTAACGCTTCTCTAATCGAAGAAACAATCGATATTAACATCGGAACAGAGGATGAACCAAGGATATTGAAGTTAGGATCCTCGTTAACTCCATCGGAAGTAGAAATACACACTCAAATCCTCAAAGAACATCAGAAGGCTTTTGCATTTAATTATAAGGAAATGACAGGGGTTGCACCACACATTGCGGTACATAACCTCGTCACTAAATCAGATGCAAAGCTGATTAAACAAAAATCGAGACCAATGAAACCTAAGGTAGCTCTCATGGTGAAAGAGGAGGTAATGAAACTCCTCCAAGTAGGATTCATCAAGCCAGTCGATTACTCTCAGTGGGTATCTAATATCGTTCCCGTTCTAAAAAAGAATGGGAAGATACGCATCTGCATAGACTTCTGAGACATTAACAAGGCATGTCCTAAGGATGACTTCCCGTTACCATCCATAGACGTCATTGTTGACGCAACAGCTGGATTTGAGCTTTTGTCTCTCATGGATGGATTCTCAGGATACAATCAAATCAGAATATCTGAACAAGATCAAGCTAAAACCACGTTTATAACTCCTTGGGGAACCTATTGCTATGTTGTTATGCCATTCGGTCTCAAGAATGCTGGCGCTACATACCAGCGTGGGCTATGACGTATATATTTCATGACCTTATTCATAAAATTGTGGAATCCTACGTAGATGACTTGTTGGCCAAGGCCAAGAAGCGTTGTGACCATCCGGAAGTGCTTCGCATCATTCTTTCACGTCTGATAGAATACGGAGTCACCCTAAATCCAGAAAAATGCGTCTTTGGTGTAACAGGAGGAAAGCTCCTAGGTTACATTGTATCGTCACGTGGGATCGATGTTGACCCAACCAAAATTAGGGCTATTCTCGAAATGGTCCCACCTTCGGATGAATCTAGAATCAGGTCATTTCTCGGAAAACTTGGTGCAATCCGGAGATTCATCCCAGATTTAAGCTTCGCCATTCATCCAATCAACAATCTACTCAAGAAAGATTATAGTATTGATTGGACCAAAGATTGCAATGAAGCTTTCAACGCAGTTAAGCATTTCTTGTTATCACCACCTACGCTAAGGCCACCTAAGCCAGACCGCCCGTTAATTTTATATTCGCGAGCTACCAATGTCTCGCTAGCCTGTATGCTGGCTCAAGAAGACGATGACAAGAGAGAACGTGTAATCTATTTCATTAGCTGAATGTTGCTCGACTATGAAACACGTTATACATAGGCAGAACGAGAATGCCTTGCCATAGTCTTTGCAACCAAATGCTTAAGACATTACATGCTAAATCAAGAAACAAAGGTCATTGTAAAGACAGAGCATTTACGAACTTTCCTCACGCAAGGGTCCTTGTCTAAAAAGGTTGGATGCTTTATAACCTTAATGGGTGAATTTGAATTAACATTCGTAAATCAAAGTCTGTTAAAGGAAAAATCATCATGGATTGGTTAGCTGATAACCCACTAGACGGAGGCAATCTAGTAGATCTGGACTTTCCTGATGAATGCGTATACTACATCGAAACCAAGACCTCCCATCTCTGAGTGTCCTTGGTATGCTGATATTATTAATTATATCATGGATCATACGTATCCAGAAGGTGCTACACCACAACAAAGAAGGTGGTTACGCATTATCGTAGCCAGATACGTCATTATAGAGCAAGTGCTCTATCGAAAAGCATTCGATGGAATGCTTCTAAGATGTGTCGACACAGAAGAATCCAAGAAGATTCTCCACGAATCTCACAGTGGGATGTGTGGAGGCCACTTCGGTGGCCATGCCACCACTCGTAAAATACATCGGATGGGCTATTTCTGGCCTACTCTAGAACACGACGCAGTAGAGTTTGTACGAAGGTGTCATAAGTGCCAAGAATTCTCCCATGAGATCCACATGCCGGCACAAGCTCTACAACCAATCGCTACTCCATGGCCCTTTTCTACGTGGGGCCTCGATTTGATAGGGAAATTCTCTCCCTCATCTACAGATGGCCATAATTTCATAATCACGGCCACCGAATATTTTACCAAGTGGGTAGAGGCTATGCCTCTTACTACTGTACCGGGTTCTATAATCGCCAAGTTCATTTTGAACCAAATCATTTGCAGGTACGGTGTCCCGCAAATCATTATCTCGGATAATGGGACTTCTTTTAAGAATGATGAAGTTCGTGAATTGTGCAATAAATTTAAAATAAGCCATCATACGGCCTCCTTGTATTACCCCCAAGCCAACGGACAAGCTGAAGCAACAAACAAAATGTTAAAAGCCATTCTTCTTAAAACGGTGAAAGAAAACAAATGAGATTGGCATTTGAAGTTATATCCGGCCTTATGGGCCCACCGAACCTCAATAAGAACACCAACAGGAGTGACTCCTTTCTCGCTAGTATTCGGGGCAGAAGCAGTTCTCCCGCTTGAGGTTGAAATACCCAGTCTCCGTATCTCATTACAAGGGATCCTGGATGAAGATGCTTACAGAGAAGCACGTCTCTCCCAACTAGAAAGCCTAGATGAAGCTAGGTTAGATGCTGAATAGTGGCACAGAGTCTATGCTGACTGGATGTGCCGGCAGTATAACAAGAAGGTCTATGAATGAGACATATATGAAGGTGATCTAGTTCTAAGGCTAGACAGCTGGATCGATAAAAAGACCGGCGAAGGAAGGAAGTTCCGGCCCAAATGGTTGGGCCCATACCGAGTCATGAAGGACTATGGAAATGGTGCATATCTCTTATGCACACTAGAAGGTGAAGAATTTGGCGAAACGGTCAATTCCCTACACCTTAAACGATTCTATGCATAAGCAACCAGCACTACTTGTATAATTATAGCTACATTGCATCTTCATATAGTTAGGATCATTTTGTCCGCTTGTTTCGTACAATTTTGTGATCAAGGAATTTATTCTTCAAAGTAATTCATTACAAACTTCTGATGATATTGGCATAAACACTCTAATCATACTTCTCCATTTCCATGATATCATCAACTATTTCGGAATCATTTCATCAAATAAAGCTAGATATGACAAAGTCTTAACGGTAACCATACCAAGGTCTGCATACTTGTTCTCACTTTTGGTTTCTTCTTAGGATAGGTGTCTTGCCTATGGTCTGTTCTAGAAGCTTCATCGTGTCACATCTATCCCATATGTATATCTCTTTGGAAGTAAGAGCATGCTGACATTTTGCTCAAGTAAACAAGTCAAATATAAATCAAACAGAAAATTTTAAATTTACACATTTCCTTGCCCCACCAACCTTTGGTGATGAGCTTGCATCTCTTACTAGTGACGTAGGGTTGGGAAAGGATGGAAATGCCCTTACTCGCCTATGCCTTGCCCATGGTGATAAACCCACGCTTCTTACTAGTAGCATGGGGCAAGGTGTAGGGGGTCCTCTTGACAAACAAATGTTAAAGGTCATAAACAAACAATTCAAATCTTGAAGTCTTGAGTCAAAAACAAATGAATCAGATGTCCAAAATTCCAAGAGAGTTAAAAATCCTAAAAACCAGATTTTGTCTACCATGTGGCCATCTACGGATCTAAGTCTAGATAAACCGCAAAGCAAGTTGCATCCCAAACTATGGAGTCACTCGAGTAGAGTAGGCTTGTAGCATCCTAATTTGGTTCCACCAAAGCTTTGTCTATCTTTCATCACTATCATTTCAACACATTTCATAACTTGTGCCCTTTCTAGCTCTCGGTGACGAGCCCTCGCATCTTACTAGTTGCGTGGAGTTAGGAGTGGGGCAAGTTTATCTGCTCATCATACCGGCTTATCTTCACCACTTTGCCAAAATAGATATGAGGTATCAAAATTGCTTAAAGAAACTAAAATTTCAAAATCACATTGTATCTACATTATCATATATCAGCATCATGAAATACAGAAAGAAAGTAAACACTTGTATCATTTGTTCTCCATTGCATACATTCTAAAAAGCATATAAGCATAACATCATAGTTTACATGTGGAAATGGAAATGGAAGCAAGGTCATAGATGCCAAGAGTCTGATCCAAAAAATATATATATATATATATATATATATATAATATATATATATATATATATATATAAATGGTCAAAATTCCTGTACAATGCCATCATGCGCTAAGCATGGTCAAAACGCTCAAAGAGCCCAGGAAATACAAAAACATCATACAAAAATCTAAGAGAGCCAAGTGGCTTCTCAACCCCTATGAGATCCCTCTGAGGGTGCACGCCCATGCCTAGGACTCCGGCTATGCCGGTGCTCTGAGTGCACGGAGGGCTCATGATCCCGAGGGGCAGCTGCAGTCTCGCCATGAGAATGACTCCTCATCAGGCGCTCTGCTGTCCTATACCCTGCCAGCTCAGTACGGAGGGTAGATACCATCCTGGCCACATGCCAGATGGGGGCAAAGATGTCGGTATGTCTGCCAGCTGCTGAGGGCTCCCCTACATCCACAAACATCTCTGCACGGGTCCTCTCCATAGGGATCATCAGGGTATCGGTGCATACCCTGCGAATCAGGTCTCGCCACTCATCGGCGGTCTCTGCAAACAAAGGAGAAAATGAATTAGAAATAAAACAAGAGATAAACACAAGTGTAAACAAAAGGAGAGATGGCAATTAAAGTGATCCTAACTCAAAGCAAAGGGAAGATAACTTACTCGGATCACCGGGCCTCCAGGATGGATCTCTAGGGTCAGCACCTGCCACAGATGCCACCGCTGACTGAGGTACTCCTCCCATGGCTGGAGCGACGTAGCATCCTGCAATGGACTCATCCTCCCCACCATGGCCCTGGGAGAGTGGCTCCTCTGAAACCAGAGTCACCCTCTCTGCACTCTGCTCTGCCCTCTCTGCCTGCATGATATCCTGAGTGTCATGCCACTCAGGATCACTGTCCTCCTCAGTCTCCTCCTCCGTCTCCCCCCTGTGAACTCCTCAGACTCAGAGTCTATGTCAATAGGGTCATCACTGCTATGAGTGGGACCGGTGGCAATCTGAAGTAAGGGTGCCTGAGGAGCACCGGCTCTCCCTCGGGCACGTACTACCCACCTAGCTGCAATAGGAATGCCAGGGGTAACAACTGTCCAACCCCGGCCTCTAGGACCCCCTCTGGCCTCTCGAACTAACCTGTATACTGGCACTACCGGGGGAAGCATACCCATATAAGGTAGGCCAAACTTCTAAGGAACTTGGCCAAAGGAGTGTATCTCCACTCTCCCTACTCTGTCAACAAGTTGTCCTGTGGTGGAGCAGGAGATCAAAGTAAGAGCCTCCTTGCCCCATAAACCTGCCATGGCCTGATACGGTGTGGCCTCCATGTCATCAGTGGTCAGGGAAGCAACTGGCTGGTGAGGTGCTCTGAGCACCGACATGTCTGTCCATCTGGCTGCCCTCATAGCTCCGGGATCTGCCACCTCTACACCTCTGCCATAGGGGATGAAGCGCTCATAGACCCAGCTCATAACCAGGGTCGGGTGGCTCAAAGACTGCCCCTGTAAATGGACTACCCTGTACAAGTCATGGTAGGTAGTCCCAAGTATATCGGCTCCCCAGGCGTAAATCCGGCCATGTCCCTCGATCTGTGCAATGATGGGGGACCAACAATATAGTAGTGTGTCTCCTCCCTTGTCCCCGATCAATCTCGAGGCAAGGATCCCCATAATGGCCTGGCGAATCAAGGGGATGGGCAGGCTAGGAATAGATCAGACCCTCACCCCCTTCTTCGAGCCAGTGGAGATAACTGCATCTCCCATGTAAGAAGCCCACTGTGCTATCTGAGCCCGTGAACCTGCCATCTCAAGAGTAAGTCGTCTCCCGATGATCGGGACCCCCAGAATATGGTAAACATCCTCCAAAGTGATGGTCCACTCACCTCGGACCCCTGGTAACCGGAAGGTGTTCCGATCAGCATCCCAATAAGAAAATAAGTCACAAAGTATGTGAATGGACGGAGCAACATGTGGGACGCGTGATATACGCAGTATACCGGCCCTCTGAAGAGTGTCCACCTCATCCTGTGAAAGGGCATCTAATACTGCTTGGAGCCAGTCACACACTCTCTCTCTCAACTCCATCGAATGTACTCCTCCCTCGCCTGCATACACCCAAAAACACACAAAACAGAGCAAGTTAGCATCCGAATGACATTAGAAAAATCATGAAAACACATAAAGATGCTAAAAATGCAAAAACAATTTAAACAAGTGTTCCTTTGGCATTCTGTTAGGAACCGCCGCCTGAGCAGGGGTGGCGGTTTCATAACCTGCTGCCTTAAAAGGCGGCGGTCTTGTAACCGCCGCCCTGAATAGGGTGGCGGTCACGTGACCGCCACCCTGTTCAGGGCGGCGGTCGTGTCCTGAAAACCCACGCGGGTTTTATACCTTAAAAAAGCCTAAAAATGCAAAAAAGGGACTATTTTAACTAAAACAAAGCCTACCCAGTAGGCGCCCCCCCTAGATAGACCTTTTGAACCTAACATTTTCAAAAATAACCCCCCCACGACAAAGATTTTAACATTTTAAAATTTTGGGGGTAAAAACGATAAATTGAGAAAAACTAACCTGTGATCTCGCGGGTCGATGATCTACTCGCGGAGGCATGATCACTATCTCGTCACGAACGTTTTGACTCTACTCTCGTAAGAAACCGTCACCGTGGGTCCCAGAGCTCAAAACCAACCAAATCAACACGCACAAATGAATAGGAAAATGGGCCCACTTTCATATATATAGCAACCTGACTCATTTTTGAATCCCCTTTTCACAGGTTTGGAGCGCCAACGGAGGTAAGTTCTTACCCCCGCACAAATGGTACGTCCTCATTTCCCATTATTTTAGTGTTTATTTTCCAATCTATTTTGTCTATCTGCACTTGATTCCTCTTTTCATTTTGCAGGTGGCGGGAATTTTGGATGGCGTCATTTCGACACACAGACGTATCAGGTATAACTTCCAACTTCCCATTTCGGGACCACCATACTCGGACCCACCGTTTTACGCCTCTTCATGGCTAAAACGCTTCTCCG
The DNA here is from genome assembly GCA_019776745.2 of Taxus chinensis. Classification (NCBI taxonomy): domain Eukaryota; kingdom Viridiplantae; phylum Streptophyta; class Pinopsida; order Cupressales; family Taxaceae; genus Taxus; species Taxus chinensis. Next base: position 216,633,707 of record CM034157.1, read on the forward strand.
AGGGGGCAATATGTACGTACCCAAAATTGTAAGGTACTGCACTGCCAGAACAACGTAACACGTGCCCCAATGATGATACAGGTCTCCTCGCAAGGTGTTCGGGATCCGTAAAAGCTCCCCAAGTGTGCGTTAACATCCCGCATGCCCCGCTTAGCCCCTGCGTGCTTTGTTGTTCTCTTTTCCCCTCTTTTCTTTGTGTTTTATTCTTCAGTGACGAAACCGCCGCCCTGCCTGGGTGGCGGTCTCGTGACCGCCGCCCAGGAAGGGCGGCGGTCCTGTAACCGCCGCCCTGCTCAGGGTGGCGGTCCTTCACGCATTTTCCAGAATGTTCTTTTTAACGCGACTCACGTAAATTTCAACGTTTACCATTTTTTTTTCACCGCCTTTGGCTTGTATTAATGATTCTGGTTCCCTGGAATAGTGTTTTGGCATTGTTTATGGTTTAAGAGATCAATTTGGTTTTTACCTTTGGGTAAATGCAAATGCTATAAATAGTTGGCTTGTGCTCAAGCAAATGGCCCCTCAAATTTACCTCTCAATTTCTCATTTCAGTAGTTCAGACTTTTATTTTGCTTAGGATTCATAGTTTAGTTCATTGCATGCTTAGTTAATGTTATTTTGCTATTAGAAAGCCACATATCCATCTTGTGCAAATGTTGTCATTACTTCATGCAGTCCATTGAAATAGAACAATTTAATTCTCAGTAGGAAGCCATTAAAGTTGCAGGTTTTACTCGTCAAATAGGATAGTTTCAGGTTCTGGATGTTTTATGTTGCATGACTCGCAATAAATCCCGCTAGGAATTGCATAAGCCAAGCTCTGTACTCTTGCGCTATCCCTCTCCTACTCGCATTGTATTCAGTCTGTATCCTAAGCTGCCTTTGTTCCAAAATCTACTTCTGTTGATGCTAGCATTACATGCTTTTCTGGATCCACGTGAGCACGAAGGAACGAGGAGATCACACTGAGGGGACAAAACCACACACACCATCAGATTCGCCACTGTTCTACAAAATCCAGGTTCTAGCTTTCAAAGTTCTAGTTAGAAGCATATCAAATAGAGTAGCCAATCACTTTATTTCAGTCAATTTTACTTTCGATATTGCCAGGGAAGCTGTGGGGATTGATAGTTTCTGAGAAACTATGATTCATTCCTCACTTCTGAGGTAGGATCGAGAGTCTTTCAAATAGATTAGATTAGTTATTTCATTATTTCAATAGATTCACAACTGCACAGGCAAGTAGCTATACTCGGTTGCTTTGTTTGTTTTAAATTCATTATTAGATTAGTTGTCAATTTCTAGATATATTAAAAATAGTTTCTCCTTCAATTTCATTCATATAAATTCATCAGAAAAATACAAAAATAGAGAAGTTATATATGCTATATATATATATATATATACTTCACATAGTTAATTTTACTTTGCTGCAATTGGATTTACATTGTTGCTTTTGTATGACAATCACGGGACCTAGAGAGCCCAGAGAATATGTATTCAAGCCAATCATGCCCCAACCCAATCTCGTCACAGCAATAACTGATATAGATCAGAATCTTAGGATCCAAGTCTTCTGAACAATGGAAAATTTACAACAGATCAGCCTCCAGTTAAGCGGGTTAAACATAGAAGACGACCAAGCGCACACGTTTTGGTCAAATCAACCAAACTACAGATTACCCTAGATATATATCCACATGACTGTGGAAGGGCTTGAAAGAGAGAAAACGTTTGGTTGTGATCCTTTGGTCCCACAGCCAGATGTAGGAGACACTCTCACAGATATAGATACCAGCTTAAGAATTCAGGTTGCACGAATGCCTGTGAGATACTCTGAAAAGATCACACAACTGTTAATTCTAAATATAGAGGCTGAGAAAGCATATGACTATTGGATACTAGGGATTAGGGACTGAGTCCGCACATGACCATAGCAGGACCACAACAAATGTGAATCTACGGTTGTGACCCACAAATCCCACAGCCCAATGAATCCATAGGTGAATCAGACATAGATGCTGGCCTATGCATATTAGTATTCAGATCTACTCCACTTCCACCTATCATCATCGAACAGTTATCCTTGTTAGACGTAGCAGCTAATAAAGCTAGGGAATTCTAGACTAGGCCAGATAATCACCCGTAGAGTCCACTATACCCATCATCCACCCTATGACCCTATCTGGAGATATACACGAAACTATCCCAGGTCATTTTCCGCGTATTCCACAACCCATAGACTGAATCACGCCAGAGCTCGATATTGATTGGAGCCTTCGAGCAGTCATCCTTGCCGATCGATCTATCACACCAGTTCAGGTTAGGAGGGCCTTCTTTGCCTTAGATTTGTAGTTTCCACTAGTGTGCATCAAAGACACCAGATTTCCTAACTAGTTTGTTTGCATCCCACACGTATTCCATCCCCACCGGCTGTCTCGGCATGACCTCGAGAGGTCGGGTGCGAGGAAGAGTTACTTGTAGATTCCCACGCTCGCTTGTCACTTTTCCATTGTGTCCTTGCCTTGTTTCTTTGTTTATTATTCTTGGATCGTAACACACCTATTTGCAACAATTGATAGAATTATGTTTGGTGTTTTTTTTACACTTTTGACATCACTCTGTTGACAGTCTCTTTGTATGGAGCTATTCTGGTGAAACACAGTGTCATCTGTTTTTTGAGTTTTGTGATCGAGTAGTGGATTCAGACCATAGTGCACACCAAACTTCTTCAGCATTGTATGAGTTTTTTGAGCCGAGCTTCTTGGGATGCCTTGGAGTGGGTTTTCACTCTCTTTACTTTGTTGTTATTAGTTTTGGGTACCTTGTGGTGTCCCTTTTTTCCAGTTATTTTACATGAGTACCTCATCAGACCTAGTTACCGGGACTCATACTGTGGACATGCCACTTCTATTTTTCCCTCTAGCTTCACTTGAGGGGGGGTGTTAGAGTAGGTATTTACCTTAGTTCATGTTCACCTAGGTACTTTATTTACCTTTATTGTATTTATCCTCACCCACTTATGTGTGTGGATATTTCCTTTTATTTATTTAGATATTAGGAGATATTATCTAGTTGTTAGGTATAATTATTTCCTTGATCTATGGTATTGAATTGTTCTTTCCTTGATCTATGGTATTGACTAGATCCTTGATGTCTAGTTCTCTCATAAATCTATGGTCTTGACTAGTTCTTTGATGACTAGTTATTTCCTTGATTTATGGCTTGATCTACGACCTTGACTGGTTCTTAGATTGTTATTCCTTACCTATTTAAGAAAGGCCCATTCTTAATGTATTGCATTGAGTTCCATAATAATATATGACATTGCTGCTCATTTGTTTGCAAAGATTTATGTAAAGTTATTTTGGAAAATTACTTTCATCTTATTGATTGTGATGTTTGATCAGTATCTATATTCTTGGCTTGGCACAATCTGGTTATCGTTCTTTTCATAACTGGAAAAAAGGGACACCACAAGGTACCCAAAACCAATAACAACAAAGTAAAGAGAGTAAAAACGCACTCCAAGGAAACCCAAGAAGCTCAGATAAAAAAAATCATAGAATGCTGAAGAAGTTTGGTGTGCACTGTGGTCTGAATCCACTACTTGATCACAAAACTCAAAAAACAAATGACACTGGGTTTCACTAGAATAGCTCCATACAAAGAGACTATCAACAGAGTGATGTCGAAAGTGCAAAAAAAAAACCAAACATAATTCTATCAACTGCTGCAAATAGGTGTGCCACGATCCAAGAACAATAACCAAAGCAACAAGGCAAGGACACAAACTCTAAAGTGTCATGATCCAAGAAAATGCAAGGTAACAAGGCAAAGACAAGAAACCTGAAGAAGCAGGATCAACACCACACCCTCCCATGCTGTTGAATGAGTGGAGTGACGCTACAAATCTGCAAAAGAAAAATGCTCAAAACAAGAAGCATCACAATGTAGAAGGTATAGAAAGTGGAGCAAGAGGCTGAATGGTGGAGGAGCCATGCCTGTAGAGTCCTCTCAACAAATGCCTATGTCGCCTCCATGAGTGATCAGATACCCTCTCCAAATCAACATGGATGGATAAAGAAGATGCTTGCATATGACTTGGTGTAAAATGCACAATGGGTGCATGCAAAAGAACATCAAAATGTGTGTCAGGTTGATAATATTTGACAACTAAAATCTCAGGTTTCTCAAGCCTGAGTGAAGATGTAGAACTCATGTGTTGCTCAGGATCCTCCGAAATATTCGAGTGAATAAAAAAGGAGCTCTGTCAATGTGTGATCCCAATGAAGTATTTTCTCGAAAACCAATGTCATGACGAGAATTCCACTTAACATGTGGAATAGAGGAAATAATACCTTGTGAATGTCTGCCAATGACTCCGCTAGTGAGACCCATAGAACAGAGCATGCGAGAATTGAATGCAGTAGTATGCTTCTCAAAAAATCCATGCAACTAAGAAGAAATAGGATACACAACATATGGTATTGTAATAGGCACAGATGTGGAAGAGTATGCAGTAACAAACTTCATAGGTGTATGAGCATCAAGAGTAGGAAAAAACTCAAAGACTGACAAATCAATGTCAGTGGGTTCAGGAGCAATAGCTGCAAGTGGACTAGGACCATGGTTGTGGTTGTCCACAATATGATGGTGATGCTATAGGCTAGCAAGTTTGTTCTACAGGGAGTGTATTATTGTATCCTTATCGTGAATGAGTGATTGTAGAAGAGAATTTTGCTTCTTGAGAGATCTTTTTTCTTCCACAAATTTTACAATATACTCTTGAAGTCCACACACTTCAGAGAAAAGCATATCATTCTCAGAATCCATGATAGGTACAAACTATAACTCCCAAAAGTTTAGGACATCAGGCTTAGCGGAAATTGTGTCCATAATTGATTACAACACTCTTCCATATTTGGCACTTTATAATTATAGTGTAAGTCTCAAAGTAAATATTTTCAATGGAAAGAGCATGAAAAAACAAGCACTTTTGCAAAAAACGACACTCAAAACTGAGTTACCGATCAAAAGTTACAAGCTTTTTAATAGTTTGCTCTGTTATTTATTTTAGTTGCCATTTGTTGTCCACCCAAAATTCCCTGCTCTTAAGAAAGTGAGCTTTCAAAATTTTGAGTTTAAGTGTCTTCTCTGTTGTGCTGAAATTAAGAAAATCTACATTTTTGGGTCATTTCATGTGTTTTTCGGGCCTGTCGGACATTTTTGTCCTGTGTGTCCCAAGTTAAAAAGTGCGCTCTGTTCCTCGATCGGCCAATCTCCCCAAATTTTTTCCTTTTTGGGCCCTTCGTGCATTTACGTCCCAAATATCCCAAGTCAAATTGTGCAAGTTGTTCCATTTTCGGCCGAAACACCCGAACCGCGTACTTCGTGCATTTACGTCCCAAATATCCCAAGTCAAATTGTGCAAGTTGTTCCATTTTTGGCTGAAACACACGAACTGCATACTTCGCGCATTCACATCCCAAATGTCCCAAGCTCTTCCAGACCCATTGTCACCTTTTCGTCCGATCCGGCCGAGCCGCGTGTTTCGCGCATTCGCGTCTCACATGTCCCAAATGAAACCAAGTGTCATTCATGCTTATTTTTCCCGCTCTACCCGAATATCATGCTTATTCAAATTGGTAGGTATGTATTAAATGCGCATTCATTGTTTTTCTCTCTCCTATTCGGCTATATAATGAGGCATTTCCCCTTTGCATTTTTCACACTGCTTGCACGCTATCCTTTGCTTGAACCCTTGCAATATAATTTCCTGCGCGTATATCCTTTCCTCTGTAATTCCTTCCCAAAGTCAAGTTCGCATCTCTGTTCTCCAAATTACTGTCAACGTGAAGATCAAATTTCAAGGACAGGAGAAAATCTCTCCACTAGAATCTGCTGTTCACAATATTGGGGACAGCGAAGCTCGTCATCTTGATTTCAGTGATTTTTGGGCAAGGATGGCAGATGCAAACCCTACACCTATGGCGCAGATGATTCACGATAGTGGTTTGGCTTTCGCTGGAGGTTTCCCAATCTTCAGTACAGTGTGCTGATACAGTGCTTTCATGCGGAGCTCACTTCGACCCTAATTCGGGTGAATTGACTAATATACACGGGGAACTCATCGCCAAGCTGGATGCTTCCACCATTAGCACTGGCTCTGAGAATCCCAGAGATGGATAATGCCATAGTCGTTTCTCGGGATCAAGCACAGGCCCTGTTCAACCAAGACAGTGATAAATACAAGGGCACGAGTGGCGAAGTCCTGGCTGAAGAACCCTAAGAAAGTAGCATCTCGCCTGTCCAAAACTCTTTTTCGAGCAGATTTCAACGGAGAATTGTCAGATTTTATAATTCTACTGGCTTGGGTTATGGGTTTACCCTCTACCAATGAATTCCACTTCTGGATGTGCCTGCTCATCAGCATGGTGTGCGAAGGAACACAAAATATCAACTGGGTAGAGATCATCAGCATGAATTTGGCAGATCAGCTGTCCAATGTACAGCAAACAAAGAAGTTCTACATGACTTCGTACCTGATGTATACTCTGGCAGCATCAAGGCAATGGTTTGGTTTTTCCTACATTGATGCCCACAAGGATGACCCTATATATGCCTACTGCCCGCAGTTCACCCTGGAGACCAGCAATTGCAATTTAAGAAGGGTAAATGATGCTTTCACCATGTACGTGGTCAGGCTGCTCAAAGGTGATACTGCTAGGAGATTTTTTGATGAAGCCATGAATGTGATATCGCGCTATGGTGCTTATTTCATCCAATTCAGGAAATTCTCCTATATCAGGCTTGCTGGCTATGAGAGCACTCCTCTGAGGCTTCCCATGTTCTGCAATGATAAGATGGCCTTGATTGAAGTATGCAGGCAACTAGACAAGTTGCACAGAACCTGCAGAGACAAGAAGATTTCTGGTTTGCACTTTCCCATCTCTTTGGGAAATTACACTTGCAAAACAGCCCTGGACGCACGCAGAACATAGAGAGAGCCCTGGTCCCTATCACTGTTCATTTCTTCAAGCCAAGAACCTGCTTTGACTTGAAGAAGTTCATTGAACAAAACATCAAGATAATATATCATCATAGGGCAGATACAGAAGACTATTGGGCTGACTGTGTAGATGATTTTGAGGCCAGGAGAAGGCATTGTGGCAGGTTCTCCCTGCAATTGATCCAAGAACTCGGTCTATACCAAGTTCCTGAAGGTCTCCAGGATGACAATTCTGATCTATACTCATATGAGTATGAAAAGTGTGATTAAGCACACCCCTCTGGAGGACATGGATTGGAACAGGAAAGAGAGGGATGATCTGGCTGAGATCCTTGCTCCAGTCTTAGTCAGGACTAAGGTCTGGTTTGATAGGAAAGTTCGAGAATTCAGGAGGCACTCAGGGGAATCCTCTTCCAAGGATGTTTCAACACCAAGAAGAGAAGCATCGATTCCAAGGTCAGAAACACCAGTGAAAACCCCTCCTGCCTCATCAACACAAGGACCTGCAGCTTCTACTCCTTTCATCCACTCAAGTGTACCAGAAGAAGCTCAAGGAGGTTAAGAAGGATCCTGTGGAAAATGATCCTCAAAGAAAGCAGGTAGAAGTTGCCTATGGGACCTAGAGAACATCATTGTTCTCAGTGAAAGTGAAGAGAGTGAAGTGCCAACTCCCTGCAATGCTCCTGAAGGTCCAGCAGATAAAGATAAAGAAGTCCAGAGCACTGAGCCTTCCAGGGTGCTATTGATTCTTCTGGCAGCAATTGCCCCAAGTGCCCCACTCACATCTCAACTTGAGACAACAGCTAGTGCACAGACCTTGAGCGTCATGAGCTCTCTGTCTCTTGGTCCTCTTGCCCCTCCTGCTGATTCCTCTTCCTCTTTTGCATGGGTGCAACCTCTTGTTGACAAAAGGAAGAGGAAATCTTCCTCCCAAAGCTCAGGACCAAATTTTGATGCTGTTGCAGCCTGGTTGGGCACCACTCCTTCTCGTGCCAAGAAAGCCAAGGAATACCTCCAGAATAGTATCTGATGCTCAAGGTCAGCAATTCTTGGAGATTGCTAAGCCTACAGTGGAAAAATCAGAATCAGGACTTGCAAGCATCTGACTTGGAGCTCTCAAGAATCCCAATGGGAGAGTCTACTCCTGAAGGTGAGATCCACAACCTCCAGGAAACAGTCACAAGAGTCATTGGGAGGGTAGAGAAAGGGCAACAAACTATTGAACAGTTGGAGGAACAAGCCCAAATTCTTACAGGTTTCATCAAGTCTCTTTTGTCTAAGGATAAAGTTTTGGACCCTACCCCATTGACTACTCTTCCACCTCCTGTAATTCTAAGCCAAGATGAAGTGCAGAGTATCAAAGATATGCACAAGTATTCTGTCTATGGCAGGGCTATGGAAGCCATGGTGGATGACATGCTTGTTGCAGGATTGAACTTCATCGATGAAGCTTTCAAACTCCACGAAAAGGTGAACAATTTGCAACAGAAGCTCTCCTCCACTATCAGGTATCATGGATAAAGAGCTCAAACTCTGGAGTAGTTGCATAGTAGACCTCTGCCTCATGGGACAAACAGATGAGAACATTTTTGGCGAAGTAAAGGTCTTTGATGATGCAAAGGATAATTGTCGAAGTCCTGGGTCTACAGCGTGGAGTGGAAGATCAGAGTCCTGGAGGAGGCTTTGGGAGAATTGAAGAATAGTTGGCAGAAGGGAGAAGCTTTCAAGACACTGGTGGTATCTGCTTTCAAAGATATACACTGTCATCTTCAGGATGAAACTTCTGGTGCTTCCCTTTCCTTGCAAGAAATCAAAGCTCAATTCAGAGCTTTTGTCAAAGATAATCTATTCAAGGAAAGTTCCATCTCCAAGGAGAAAATGAAGGAGATCTGCTCTCTTCAATCTGCCATCGAAGAAGCAAATAAAGATTATCATACTCATGTCGAGTTTGATAATGATATGGAGAAGTGTCTTGGATTTTGGACTCAGTCTACGACCAACACATCAGTCCCTCGTGGCAGAGACATAGCTGAGGCGTTAAAGAAGTTCAGGCAGTGGATTATGAAGTCAGTGGGTCCCTCTCAGTGACTGGCCACCTGTCTTCTTCTCCTTTGTTCTTTTCTCTTCTTCCCTTTCTTTTTCCGTTTTCTTTGTAAGAAGTTAAGGTATTGCGATTGGCCGTCCTTAACTATTCTTAGTTAAAAGAAGCGGTTACGAAGTGTAACTGATTTGTAAGCTATATAATGGCCTTTCCTACGCCATTCTGAAAAGGAGGAAGAACTTGGCTTATTTTCTGAAAGTGTAAATAGATCATAAAGAAATCAATACAGAAGGGCTTTCCATTCTTTGTCTATCTGATCTCTGTTATCTCTAAGCTTTCATTTAATTTTGTGAAGATCATTTGTTCTCCAGTTTGTTAGTCTTGCTGATTGCATACTTTTCAAATTTGCAAGCATGGTGATCTTGTATAACCAAGAAGGAACTTTGTGTCCTTGATTAATGAATCTGTTACGTTAAGAAACTTTGTGTTCTAGCAGATGTTATTTACAGAACTTTGTGTCTTTAAATTCCATCTCATTTATACGCAAATGATCTTGTTTTCAATTCACTGTAACTTCGCATACATAAAGGAATTATTCTGTTATCTATAATTCTGCATGTTGCCTTTCTGCTCATTCTCGTACTCTCCTTTCCTCAGTCCTTTTGTAATTGATGATCCTTGTAGAAAACACTTTCGTAATATCCAAGTTCAACCATAAAATCATGTTTTGTATATTTGTAAATAGGTTCGTTTCTGAATAAGGGAACCTCTCCCATTAAAGAGGAGGGACTTCTTGTCCCCTGACTGTTGCTCTTCTTAAAAGTCCTATTTGACGACCAACACAAACTACAAGTAGGAATCACAAGCTTTAAGCCCTCATATGACCATACCATATGACGCAAACTGAGCTAGATTCACTACAACAGAAAAAACCCAGTACAGATCTCGAGAAATTCAACAAACCTGAATAAATAAAATCACATTTTTTCTTGGCTGAATCCTGAGGTGCACCTGTGTGCTTCTCTACAAACATAAAAAACCACAAAAAATGACTACCTCCATAATTGGCCCATTTTATAGTTGATCTTAGGGGTTTCACGCCTTCTGAATCCAATGGAAGCTTCTGTTTTGCATAAAAATGCATGCAGCAACAAAATACGACCAAATCCCAAATATCTGAATACATAAATAATTTATTTGTAAAATAAAACTTACATTGACGAATGTCATCATAACAATCTCCTGCTTTGATACCATGAAATGAATGATAACTAGATTGCCTGCCAAGAACACAGATGCATAATCAAAAAATTCACAATCATAATAAGATGAAAGTAATTTGCTAGAATCACAACTTTACATAAACTCTTTACAATCAAATCAAGTAGCAACATCATATATTAGATTATGGAACTCAAATGTAATACATTGAGAATGTGACCTTGCTTAAATAAGTAAGGAATAACAATCTAAGAACAGTCAAGGTTGTGATCAAGCCATAACTCAAGGAAATAACTCAAGTCATCAAAGAACTAGTCAAGACCATATATTTCCAGAGAACTAGAAATCAAGGATCTAGTCAATACCATAGTATCAAGGAAAGAACAAGTCAATACCATAGATCAAGGAAATAACTATACCTATCCATCCTAATATCTCCTAATATATAAATAAGATAAAAGAAATATCCACACACATAAGTGGGTGAGTATAAATACAATAAAGGTAAATAAAGTACCTAGGTGAACATGAGCTAAGGTAAATACCTACTCTAACAATCATCATTTATAAAATTTAAAATATTTTTCCAAGGAACGAGTTTCCCTAGACACATCACCATATTTGATCCTATGTTGTTTCCTAGATTGGCAAGTTAATCCACATCACTGTTGGTTTCACTTACTGCTAAGGTCGTTTTAAGTCTCCTCCAGTCACCTAGTCCAACTTTGTCAAATGATTTCAACATCATAGCCTACTCAATTACCCTAGAATTATGCTTTTTACCCACAATTACTCTGTTCTTTCTTATTTGAGTGACATTTGCACCATGTCAGTTTCATAATGAGGAGCATCTTTAGTTTTAAGGTGGCATATGACAAACCATTCATACCACCTTACACAACAACTAGCACTATCTTATTGACAATGAAGCTCCAGTTTATATGCCAAACTAACCAATTTGGGTGAAAACATCAACACTTCCCATTTGGACCAATCTTATTTGGGTTAAAATTAGAATCCCATTTGTTCTTTTTCTCATATAGTTACTTCCATATGTGACTCATATGCAATCTTCTTTCTTCATCCCACTGAAATAACCATCCACTTTGGTGTGATCAGCAACCTATCTCCCAAGTCGTTTTCATGACCAAGTCTCTCTTGTTGCACAGTTTGCTTAACATTATATTGTTACCCCGTTTGGAAATGTGAAACTCATCCCCTTATCTCTTACTCATCCCTTTTACAATCTATAAGTTGGAAGTGAACCATCTACCTGGTAACCACATCTCCAACCAATCCAAACTTTGAACCTATGGAATTCTGCCTTCATACCACCATTTATAAGTAAGTAGCCTAATCCAACCCATTCTACTCCTGTTCTAAGTTATGAAGAAAAACATATATAGGAGTACTTTTCAAAATTTTTATTGAAATCACCCCTAAAATCTCATATACAGAAATGCACCTGGCGAACTTGAGCCTGACTTGCTACCCAAAAATGATAATAACTCCAGTCAAAAATTGCTTCTATATAAATGAGCAATTTCCTTCACCTAATTAAGTAATCGCCAACTATCATCCATAAAATAAAATTGGTAACTGATAAAAACCTTCATAAATAGGTGATCTTGGGGTAGGAAAACATATTCTTGGTGATTTTCATCACACCACTATGGACAATTCTACCAGTTAATTTCATTAATTTAGGTGATGATCGTCCAAGACCTCTTCCCAACCGCTTTCCTAGGTATATATAGAGGTTACATTTCCACCAGATTTTTACACCACAATACTCTAACATTTGAACCATTTTACCACTAATTTTTTAATGAGTCAGACCTACTTTCAAACCTTCCAAAGAAATCATCAGCCATTAAATGTGATCGTTACTATATGGAATTCTAAATCACCTCCTGATAATATGTAAGTTCTGAGAGAACCAAACTTTTAAGCGGTGTGAGTTTTTGCATTACAATCCTTGTACTCATCATGCACTCTCTCCCTTCCATAGCAATGGGATTTTCCTCAGGATCTATCTTCCATATCTTAGCTATTAATATTTTAATATGTACTTGTGTTCCTATCTTCGTAATTCATTTTTCCATTCGTGAATACTTCACTGATTTACCCAATCTACCTGTTATGGATATGGCATGTAATTAGTTTTTTGGCTTTATAAACCTCATTCTCTATGTGAATTTCCAGGTCCCATCAACTCCAAAACTATTTTATTTTCTCTTGTTTATATTATAATCTCTTCAACCCAATCATATTAGTAATCAGTTTTTTTGCTACCCAAATATAGTGTTTTTTCTAAAGAATTTGAGCACAGTAATTCTTCATGATTTGCTCTTCAGTTGAATTTTATCTCCTCCATGTCCTCTTTAGACTAATCCTCCATCTTTACATCCAATGCATGAAGAATAACTATCGTTTCCTTCTCATAAGCTAGTTTTGATAGGTTATTACCTTTGAGTACTTACCAAATCTTCAATATGATCTTACTTGTCCTCTTGATACAGATTGATCCAAAATTTCATTCACACATTTGCCCAATTCTATGACAATACTCACCCTACTTACTTGTGAACTTTCTCTATTACCTCAACTTCATTATGTCTTGTCATAAGATAGTCCAAATTAGGTTAGGGGTGATCCTCACCTCTGAATGATTTTCTGGCCCTTGATGTTTCTATTTTGGGCTTATTTAGTTTTCATGTAATCAACCTCAATTTCCATGTCCACCGCATGTCAGAGCTTGACATAGTTTCTTAAACCACTTGAGATTCTTAGAGTCAACTACCTCATAGGTTATGCACTGGTCTACTGCAAATGACGGTCCTATGCGATACAATGAACAGAATTTGGGAACTCAACAATTGTAAATGTTTGAGCTTCCAAATCAATTCGTTTCACCTCTCCATGCCTTTGTGAGCTAAGCAACTATAAATACAAGCTTGTAGAAGGATTCAAGCAAGTGATTTTGTTGGTGAATTCCATTGTGAGAAACCTGTTGGAGAAGTAGAGAAATTTCATTGTCTTGTTTGTTCATTCAGTGGAGTTCTTCATGACTCTTGAGAGATTGTGTGCAAGTAGATCCCAATAAGAAGATGTTCATCACTTCTTGAAGGCCAATAATTGGTACTAAACTTTTTATCTCAAAGAATTACATAGTGAAGGGGATCCAAATTCTCTCACCAATTGGAGTTTTTCCCACATTGGGTTTCTCATTATTAAGAATAAATCTTTCTGAAGATTAGGTCAACTCTTTTCTCAAGTGTTTTAGTACAAATTCATATGGTCCAATACAGCTAAGTACTACATTAATGGTAAGAAAGAACCAGAGAACCTTCATTCATTTTTAACGAGCATAGTGATATGTTTATTGTTAGAACTAAGCACTTTATGGATTGGATTGGTATTAGAGTAGTTGATATTCCAGGTTTTTTGTGGTTAAGTGTTGAGATTGCAGTTAGATACCCCTTACTCGAATGAGAAAAGAAGGTGGTGAAGGTAGCCTTATTCCTTTTGAAGCATATATTTCTACGAAAAATGTTGAAGCAAGGAATTTAGGAGATGGCTCATAGAGAAGATAAATACCCTGAAGTTAATCCTTTTGAAGAACATTTCAAACATCCATTGGAAGGCTAATGTTGGAAGTTGTCCAAGGATCCCCCTTGAGTAGTATTTCCTTGTTCATTTGGGAAATTGGACAAGTCCATCATGAGCCTACTCATGGAAAAATTTGGAGGTGTTTCAGAATGAGACACTCTCAGATAACCTATTATGAAGAAGAGGTAATGTGAAGAAGAACCATCCCATGCCATTCCCACACCCCTACTATTGAAACTTGAAGGGCCAAATTCAACTTTGGCGTGAATGCAAGCCTTATCTCATGGAGATGTGAGTTGAGAATAACTTAGACCATGTAGCTAGCTCAACTGGAGGAATATATTTTAGTTTGATACCCCACCATTAATGAAAGTTTATGATTTAAATTTCACATCAGTTAAAATTAACCAAACATGCTTTAACTTGGTTCGAAAGTGTTCTCATGCAAATGTGCAACAAGGAAATTAACAATTCCCAAACATGACAACTAAGAGCTAAGTGCCAAAATTTTTCATGTTTATCATTCTCTAAGAAACCAAGTCCATCCATACATAAAAATGAACCCCGATTAAGGTTAAAATCTCATTTCCCCCTAGGTGATCCTTAGGAAAGTCACCTCTAAATACCGCCTATTCATTTTAGAGTTCTTTCAAGCTCATTCCCTCACTCGCATAATTATCGTGAAAGTGGCTAGCTTCACTGGCTTTGGGAAAGGATGGAAAATCCCCATGGACCTCGGATAAGAAGATTATGGATTTTTGGTGATCCAGGGTCAGGGACACAAACCTTGAAAAAATGCACCTAGCCCTGATGTGACCTCTATGGTTCCCCATGTGACCATCCATCTTTCCAGTTTAGCCCCCATTTGCATGTTTTTGGAGCTCAAATCCCCTGTGTCATATCTCTGCCACATGTCAACTCCAGGACCATTGTGAAAATTTGATGTCACCCATGTCCCTTCAAGAGGTGGGACATAAGGAAAAAAATATGTGCCCAATCCCTCCTATTTGAAGGAATTTTCTAACTTTAAAATCCATTGTCATGCTTCATGTGACTTTAACACTCATTGTTGATGTGCAGCAATTTTCTTTGGAAACTCTACAAAAAACCACCATCCACCATTCAAAATAAAAAAGACATACCAATCTAAATTAAATACTCTACCCCATGGTGATATATAGGAGAATAATATCAAATAGATAAAGAGAAATGGAACAACGAAGAAGAATCACAATGAAAATCTTCATTACTTGTAAAACGAAATATTCATACAAATCTTGCAAACCAGTGCATGAAAGCAAATAACCATTTTTTTCATGTTTCTTCTTTATCGAAGACCATAAAAAAAATCACTTTCAAATCTCCCTTCTCAAGAATTGAATAAGTCACAATGAATAAATCTTACTCACCGGCCCAACGGAGAAAAAGTATGAATTTTTCCCATCAAACCAACTTGAATTGAACTAGAAATTTCACTGACTAGAACAAGAAGTAAAACCTATTGCAATGGAGTTGATTTCAGCAAAAAATGGAGACAAAAACTAGACCTGAACATTTCAAGCTCCATTACTGGCTGACCATGACACAGCTAGTGAAAAAATCAGCATAGAGCTACCTCTCCACTTCTCAAGGTTCTAGTAGGCGTAATCACAAAAAAATTGTAAGGAAATGATCATTGAAAAATATAGTTTGGCGTGAACTAGTTTTCGTGCCATGAAGTCCCTATTTTTGTATGGATATGAAGGGCTATGTTTTATATCAGAATTCTTCCCCCTTCAAATAAATTTTCAAATTCCTCCATTCAAAATCCGGCAGAGAAATCATCTGAAATTCAGAGGGAAGGGTCTCCAAAAACTCTAGTTTCTCTCAAACTAGTTTATGCATGATGAAGTTTGCCATTTATCAAGATATGAAGGACTGATTTTTTATAATATTCTACCTTGGTAGCTCACATGCCCTGAAGCTCTTACTAGACATAATTTTCATTTTAATTTCATAAGATTTCCTGGATTAGCAGTGAATCATGGTGAAAATTGGAGCACAAGTTCATTTAAAGAGCCAATTAAAAAAAGTTGTTCCCATCGCAAACTGAGGTCATTTTCATAGACTTACTAAAAAATAGAATCAAATATACTTCCTCACATGCTATAAATGATGAGCCCCACTGAATTACAAGTTTGATCACTCAGAATAATAAGAAAAGGGGTAAAATGTAAAGTAAGACAAGAACAACTTCTTCCCAAAATAATAGGTCCCCAAATAGCAGCCTGCTAAAAATAAAATGAATGCTATCTCAGGAAAAAATTAGGTTGGAATTCCGTAGAAGATTCATAAGGTGAAACTAAAGCAAGATAGGTGATATGTCCCAGAATAGCAAAGCATCGGCTCATATTCTAAAAATAGAAAGTTTCCAAAGGGTAATTTTGGCACAACATGAAATTGATATAATCTTTTTTCAACTCACCATTTACATTTTTAGAAGGACTTGATTTGACACTTACTAAAAATATAAGTTGAGCTCCCTTCAGAAAAGATGGTTATCAGTAATGTAGTTAATGGAAAACGGAGTAGTGACAACCCTTCAATTTCTGGCAGGTGTAATCCAATCATTTTGAAGCATGGTATCTTTTCATGGTTTATGATCATCTCATATTAAAATCAGGCATCACAAGGCACATCATGTGAATTCATCTTCATCACTTAAGAAATCCGGGTGATTCAAAGAGAGTTGTTCAAAATGAATTCAATGATTCAAGGAGTTCATCAACCAAGTTCAAGGAGGGTCATCATGGGCATTGTATGTGTTCATCTCAATCTTGCAACGGTAAACATCAAAACAATTTTTCTAAACACTCATTCTATGGTTCCAAGATGTCCATGCATCATAGATTTGTGGTCATCACTAGATTGGGGAAAATGATTCAAAGTTATTCAAGGTAGCATCTTCATCAGTGTAGAAAATCACTAGTGGCAGAAATCTTCTAGCTCAAATTTCATGGCTTTGCATCAATGCGTGTAAATTTATTTCAACAAGGAGTGTTTTCCCCTCCATACCTTCCCTCTCCCTCTCTTTCCCTCTCTAATTTCTCTCTCCATTCTAATTCTTCATTATGTGTCATCATGGTATTTCATCCTATTCAATTAAGTGACCTATTTTAAATTTGTAAAAAAGTATTTTCTCAAATACTTAATTCCTGGAAAATGAAAGGTCATGAGTAGAATATGGAAACGAAGATTCATGTGAGGGAGGTGAAAGGACAATTCATATTGCTATAAATTTTAATGAGCTCTTCATTTCAAGGGGTTCTAATTATGAAATTCTTCTAGCTGGTTGTATTCTTATAAGTATCAAAGATGATATTTTCTCACTTTGAGTGAAAAGAGTTAGCCACTTTTCCTCCATTCTCAATTTATTACATTCTCATACTATATACAATTTATGCTTGAGAATCAATACAATAAGAAGGATTTTCAAGCCTTTTTTGACTAAGGGGTTTACTGATACTTTGTGTTCATTAAATTCTAATTGGTCTTGTTGCTGTTTGCAATATTGTTTCTTTCTAATTTTAGTGCATGTGATGAAATTTATAACTAGTGTGTGTAGGAATATGATTTTCTACTTGCAACATTAGTTTTCCTACCTCTTTTCTCACTCCCCTTTCCCACTCTTCAGACAAAGTATTCCCTAGAAAGAAATTTCTAGCTTTTCCGCAGGTTCAGGAGAGTGTCCCTATTGGATCCTTGGCCACAAGACCACTAGGAAAATCCACATTTTCTCATGCATGCATATACAACAACTGCACCGGTTAAGTAGATGGACTTATATTCCTAGAGTGTTTGAAAGAAATCCACAAGTTTGTCCACCTGAAAAATTTCCTTGCCAATAGAAAGTTATGTTCATTCATTGGTTGTTAAAAATATTCCTCCAATTACTATGTGTGATGTTTTTAAGAAGCTAATCAAAAAGCAGTTTTATCCTATTTGTTATGAGGAAAAGAGGTCCATGTATTAGCAGTATCTAAGGAAGAAACAAGGCCAGACTATGCAGGAGTATACTAGTGAGTTCTGAAAGAAAGAAATTTATATGGGAAAAGATGTAGCATACTAAAACCTGTTGATGAAATATATTGGTGGGCTTCATAGCCACTTAAGGAGACCCATTCTCTTGGCCAAGCCAATAGATGTAGATGAATCTTGTATGCAAGATCACTACTTAGATATAGATAAGAAAAAGAGTTCATCTACCTTTCAGCGTCCTTCGAACAAATAAAGTGACACCAAACAAAAGGATAAAGGAAAAGGAAAGGGTATGAAAAATTATACTTCTGTTTCTAAGAAGGATACTAAAATTCATTGTGGGTATTGTGATGTTGATACTCATTTTGAGGAAAAAAGTTGGAATCTCCACCTAGAATTACATCCCTTCAAAAAAAAGAAGAATAAGAAGAAGGCCATGGCTGCCCTCTAGGGAGAGGAAGTATTTTGCATCGAAGAGGTGGATGAGACTATGTGTTGTGCCTCCATCCATAGAGAGGTATGTTTGGGTAGTAACAATGTTGTTTAAGAAAATGATCTAATAAAGCTTTTTCATTTAAAAATTCAAGTAAAGAAAACTAAGGTGGATGCTCTTATTAATACATGTTCTCAAGCTAATTTTATTAGTAAAGAGTTAGTGGACAAGATAAAGTTGGAAACTTACAATCACCCAAGTCCGTATTCTTTGGGTTGGGTAAAGAAAGGTGTAGACATCAAGGTTACTAAGCAATGTAAGATCACTTTTGGTATTGATTTTTTTTATTGATGAAATGACTGTGGATGTTGTTCCCCTTGATGTGTGTGGTGTAGTTTTTGGCAGCCCATATTTGTATATCGGGGATGCTATCTTCATGAGGAGAGCTAGCCAATACCACTTGGTGAAGGATGGTAAGATCTACAAAATTTCATCCTATTCAAGAGATTCAAAGATATCTTTGGTAAGTGCTAGTGAAGCCCAAAATCTCATTAATGCTAGTGGTAAATTTACATTTCTTCTGTTGAGGGATATGCCAGATGATGAGATTATTACCTATTAAACCACTTGTAGTATGTTTTCTAATAAAAAGAAGAAACATATAGCAAATTTGGTTTCAACACTTTAGAGAGGTCTTTCAGGAACCTATAGGGCTTCCCCTAGTCAAGGAAATTGAGCACAAGATCCACTTGCTACCTGATAGTCCTCTTTTGAACTTGGGATTATACATGCAATCTTTGAAAGATGCCAATGAGGTAAAACAACACTTATAGTATTTTATTGAAGAAGGTATAATCCATCCTAGCACTTCTTTATGTGGTTCTCCTATTGTTTTAGTACCTAAGAAAGATGGTTCATGGAGAATGTGTGTTGATTATAGATCTTTAAATAAAATAATCATCAAGAATAGGTACCCTCTTCCTCACATTGATGATTTATTAGATCAGTTACAACATGCTAAATATTTTACTAAGCTTGATTTGAAGTTTGGGTATCATCAAGTGTAGATTAAGGAAGAGGACACATGGAAAACAACGTTCAAGACTAGGAAAGGGTTATATGAATGGTTGGTATTACCATTCGGGCTATGTAATGCACTGACTACCTTCATGAGATTGATGAATGAGGTCATGAGGATGTTTATTGATTCCTTTGTTATTGTATACTTCGATGACATTATGGTTTTAGCACAAATTTTGAGGAACATATTGATCATTTGCATCAAGGTTTTCAAGTTTGTAAGGAGAAAAAGCTTGTGTTGAATGAAAAGAATTACGAGTTTACACAACAGTTTCTTGTCTTTTTGGGACATATGTTTGGAGATGAAGAGTTAAGGATTGATTCGGATAAGATAGAGGCCATTCAGAATTGGCCTACACCATAAGGTTTGACAGAGACCGAGAGTTATTTTGGAGCAATTTAGTATTTACAAAAGTTCATTAAGAAATCCTCTTCCATAGTAGCACCACTACATTCAGTGACAATAGGTGGTAAGACAATTGATTGGGGTAAGGAAAAAAAAATTACTTTTCAATCATTTAAACATAAAAGCAGCCATGCTCTAGTTTTAGCTTTACCTAAGTTACAACTACCCTTTGAAGTGGAAACCGATGCCAGTGACTATGCTATGGGGGTTGTCCTACTTCAGGGAGGTAGGTTGGTATGTTATCACTTTGAATTGTTTCACGGTGCAATTATGAATTGTTGTACTTATGAAAAAGAGTTGTATGCTCTTATTCAAGAAGTCAAGAAATGGAAACATTATTTGATGGGTAAGGAAACTATCATCCACACAGATCATCAACCTCTCAAAAATATATGGGATCAAAGAAAACTTCAACAAGCTAGACAATATAAATGAATGGGTTTCTTACAACAATTTTATTTAATTAATAAATATAAGAAATTGTTAGAAGCACAAGGGACTTAGAGGGGGATGAATCAGTCCTACAATAAATTTATTTTCATTTACCAAACCATACATTCATCCATCATATTTTTAAAATAACATCCATGATAATGTGTTCTTATTAACCATATAAAAATCAACCAAAAGAGCAAGAAAGTAAAGTACTCAACACAAGAACACCATATGTAAGTGGGAAACCCTCATGGGGAAGAAAACCCACTGAAAATTTCTACTTATATTACTCAAAGAAAAGTAATTTAGTGTAACAAAAACTACACAAGGGGCACCAACCCATAGTTTAGTGAGGCACTAACCCCACAAGGAGCACCAACCCCTAGTTTAGTATAGCACTAACCCTACAAGGAGCACCGAACCCTAATTTAGTGAAGCACCCAATCCAAAAGGGATACAACCCCCTAAGGATGACCAAGTACTAACTCTGCCACCTAAATATGTCTTTGATTTTTCTGCTACCACAACTGATGGAGATCAAATTCAGCTCACAAACCCTAGCTCACACTAGGTCTTCAAACTTGCTCTTTCTCCTTCTTTCTTCACTTATTTTGCCTATAAATTTCTTGCTCTCATGATATCTCATTCCTTCCTCAATCTTAAAAAAACATTATATTCCTTCAAACATTCTTCATACCTGCAAACAACTCTCCTCTATAGGTCACACACTCCCCCATGTAAAGACTAGCTCTCAAAATGAGCTAAAACATCACTTTTATATGCTTTTCTTCTTCTTTAACCAAAAGGAGGTCGGAACCTCATGATATTTTTGACCCATAATCATTATTCCATTCATAATTTTAATTACAATAGATACATAGTGACCCAAGTAGGTCGGCCTAGCAAAAAACCCTTCATTTCATGATGCCAAAAATGGCTCAAAACCCCATGGGCACATTCTTAAAAATGCCTTACATCAAAAGTCCACTGAATTTTTCCATGATGCCCAAAATCTGCCATATTATAAAATATGAGTAATAATATCATAAAAAATTTAACCATGGTCACAATTTTTATCAACCAATCATATTATTTCATTTAATGGGAACCAATTCCCTTTACAAACTTCAAAACAATTGTTTCATGCACCCTTCAGCACCCTGGAAACTTTGTCTAATCACCAAATCACTTCTACTCAACAAAAAAATGCCATGTGACAACTCAAAATAAATTACAGAACCTTTATAACACTTATAAGTAAGTTATAATTCATGAAACATCCTTCACTTCAAACCACAACAACATTTTCCTTCACCAGATCAACCTGCCAAAAACATTATTTCCAGAAGTTAGCTCATAAAATAAATTTATACATGCATTAAAGACCTAAAAATGGATTCATTAGATTAAAAATTAATCCCTATTCACTTTCCATGTGATAGGAATCATCATCAAATCCATTTCATGCTTCAAACAACCTCAAAATTGCACCAAAACAAATCCTGTCTTGAACTACCAAAAACATTCTTGCTCAAAGAATTCCATGGAAACCATATCAAATGACCTCATCATGAAGAAATAAATATATCAATGGAAATATATCTAAATTTAATTTCCAAAAAAACTTTAATCATCTCAAAATCCACCTTTAGCTCAATTTATGACCAAAACATTAGACCCTGCTATTTGAGACCCCAAAACTACCCTTTGACCAGTCAACATGTTTGGACCTCTCAAACATCATGAACCTGAACAAGATCATGTTTTGAAAATTCATGGACATAAATAATATCTCCCAATAATTATGCCAATCAATTTTTCATGCTACTCATTTGGACAATCTTGTCCTAAAACCTTCTTCTATTCAGAAACTACTATTTTTAGGTGGGGCCCACATATCACCATGACCTCAACCATATATTTATGGAAATCCTAAGGATTCCTCTACAACATTAAATCATAAATTTTTCACTATCAATCAAAACTGGGTCCGTATACTTCACCTTTTACAAACTGCTCCTAGCTAGGGTTTAACTAGGGTTTTAGACCTCTTTACCTTCTTAACATTCATTCATAAAAACATGATGATTAAATGACCTCATTATTATTTTTAAACCTTCTATACTCACCTTATAATCTTCCCTGTAATCCATTAGGTCCCATTCAAATCACACTATTCACAATGAGCATCAAAAGTTCAACTTCGAGCTGGAAATGCACCTAGATTTTAACCATGTCTTACAAATCTGTCATATCTTGCAAAATTCACACATGGGAACCTAATTTTTTCTAAGGGAATTATAATTAATCATCCCTCTAACATATCCAATAATCATAATTTCAATTCCATGGATCAATCTCTCCAGTCACTAAGACTTACCTATGTTTGCATGTTAGTTTCTCACTGTAGCAACTAGGACCAACTAAAATAATGCAAGAACTGAACTTGAAACTTCTATAAATGATTCCCAAACATACCTCATTCATCATGATATACCTGATATCATGCATCCATGAGCTCAAATGGCTCCAATACACTCTGTCACACCTCCAAGCTGCTCTACCTGCTCCCAATGAGCACCTGTAACCAAGTGAAATACTTGTACCTGCACTATACCACTATTGTGAGTGCTCAAAATCCTCAAAATCATTATAAATCATGTCAACATGCTTCCTCAAGAATCCAAGAAAGCTCACACTACCAAGCAACACCTCCTAGGCACATGTATAGGCTTGCTAGAGCAAGCATACATCATTGAATCCCATTGTAGCACTGATAGAAATTTGAACCAGTATGTTAGCATCACATACATCATCATGAAATCATCATAAAACATTCAATTTGTCATTAATGTGGTTTTTCATCAATGAAAACACCTATTAGCCACCTACATGCCAACAACTACTGGACTAAAAGTTAGACTCTGACATGCAATCTAGCCGTGAAAATTCAGTTATCGGGTGACCAAACGGGGTCATAAATTTTCTCATGAGCATTTTTTGTTGAATCATATCAAGGTTATGATCTGTTTTGGGGATTTTGTCAGAGATATTTTCTCGGGGGAACAGATAATTCCAAGTGAGGGATTTTCACCTAGAGGAGAATACTAGTTTCCAAGATGGACATCTCTACAAGAACAAGAAATTTATGTGCCTAATAGTGGGAAAGAGGTCTGCTATAGTTGATGAGAAAACACACACTTCCATGGTATGTTTAGCTGGTCACTTTCAGTATAACCAAATACTGCTCCTCTAACACACTTACAAAGGTATGTTTTATTCAGCCAAACATTTAAGCTAAAAGTTTCTAAATTCACTTGCACAAGGGTTTCTGTTTTATTGCAGTTCATCAAACCTAATAACATGAATTTGGGGTTATATATTCATTGCCAGTTCCTTCCTTAACCATGGGAAAGTATCTCCATGGATTTTGTGGGTGGTTTTCCTACTTCTAAGAAAGGTCATGATTACAATATTTTTGTGATAGTAGATCAATTTAGAAAAATGTGTATTGTAATTCCTTGTAATAAGACCATTAAGGCCAATGATGCAAGCTGAGTTATTTTTTGCTAATGTGTGGGTTCATCTTTGGTTTATCTAAGATTCTATTGTGTCAGATAGGGACTTTCACTGGTTTGTAGGAAATTTTTGGTCTACTTTGTGGGAGAAGATGGATACGAAGCTCAAGAGGTCTACTACCTTTCATCCATAGACATATAGGAAAACAAAAGTGGTAAATCATACCTTGGTCCAACTCTTGAGAGGGTACAACAAGGAAACATCCAACCCCTACTTGGGATGAGAACTTGGTGTATATTCCATCATTCTTATAATAGGGTAGTTCATGCTTCGACTATTAAAAATTCCTTTTGAAACATGTTTTGGTTATTTGCCTAAGAGTGCTTTTGATGTTTTTTTGATATTACCATGCAGAGACAACAATGGTCAAAAATTGGAACTGGAGGTCCACAAAGCTTGACCAAAAGTGCATTGATAAAATTCAGCAGATACACCTTTAGGTACACAAGATGTTGACAGAGACACATAGGCCAAGTACAAAGCACCATGATCAACATATGGACTGAGTCCATTCCTTCCTTGTTGGAGACAAGGTATGGTTGTACTTGAGCAAGGATAGGCTACAGGGAAAATCTAAAAAATCAATCCTCTTCGATATGGCCCATTTGAGATTATGGAAACAAGTGGGTAAGAATGCATTTTAGCTTAGATTTTCCTCCTTATATAAGGATTTACTCAGTTGTGAATGTTGAAAATTTACGTCTCTTTGAGCCCTCCATGTTGGATGAATGAAGAAGAGGGAGTATACTTTCCATCTATTGAGGATCTTGCTCTAGACAGTCAACTGGAAATTGGAGGAAGATGTAAGTTTTACAAGGAAAAAGAGAACATGACACAAAGAGGAGTGCAGGACATGTGGTTGATTAGGGTGAAAGGCTAGTTGCCTACCAAGGCCAAGTGGTATTCTAGAGAATATGTGGGGAAGAAATTTCCTCACCTCATCAGTCCTTTGAAGCTTTTAGGGACTTAAAATCCTCAAATTGGGGAGGTATGATCCATAAATGGATATGAAATACCCAATTCTATGTATTCTCCATATTTGATACTTCCAGTAGTAGATTCTAAGCATATTATTTCTTCAGGAGATGGTCTAGTCAGGTTGAGGGTGATCCAGACACCTTCGAATGAACTTCTTGGTCCCTTGATGTCATCATTTTGGGGATTAGCCCTAGTTGTTGGTCTCAGTTACCACCCCAACGGTTACATAGACTACCACTGGAGTGCAAAGTGGCAAATGCACTATACCACCGCGAAAACTACGTAACCACTTAGTTTATTAGCAAGTGGCGATCCTGTATGAAATGGTTCCAAACAACTCTGAACTCAAGATGTGGTACAAATGTTTTAGCTTACCTAATCGGTTTATGAAAACATCTAAAATGCCTTATTTAACCAAGTAACTATAAATCCTAAGGTGCACGTTGTAGAAGGATTCCAACATGCGTCCTTTATGGGTGAATTGCAAAAATGAGAAAACTTACAATGAAGTTGAATTATTATCTTGGTTTTCTCAAGCTGACACAGATGCTACACTCCCTTCCACTGATATTAGAGATTCTTATTCAAGTAGATACAATGATAAGAGACCCTTCATCCTTTCTTCAACTAGCCAATTACATGGTCCTAGACAGGTTTGTCATTATTGGAGACCATCAACATAGTGAAGGGAAAAAACAACTTTTGTATGGGCTAACTCCTTACTGGATTGTTTGATTCCCAATATGTCCAGAGTACTCTCTTGGACCATCACATGTAGCCTATATTTTATTAGAATTTTAGTCAGAATTGAACACTGGCACATCACTCATCATAATCTAAGTGCTCACCTAAAGCGTGTAAGGGTACTGGATTCACATCTTTTATCTCATCTTGCTCCATGAAGCATAGCATGATCTGTTTATATACCTCATATCCATAATAGATTAAAAAAAAATTACAGATAATATAGTACTAGATCTATGATTATAACATGTGCAACAATCATACCTAAACAATGTAGGTTTAAGATCAAATCCACCATAGTCAATAACCAGTGTAAAAGACATGGCCTTACAATCAAGTGATTCAAATGTATAGAATATGCAACATTAAGAGGAATATCTAGCCTATTTAAAACTTTTAAAGACACGTTGTTCATATACTATAATTAAGTCATCATGAGTTTTCATGTGACCATGAGCAAACTCTTACAAAAAATATTCCCTATGTTGGATTCAAGTGTTTCTGACTCCTTTTTATCTTTTGTATAAATCAATATGATTGTCATTGAATATAGGGGTGGGGACCTTCCCTTAACCACCCATAAACCTAATCAAAAATAGGCTACATGCTAATAATATTCCATGAGTTGCTTACAAATATCCAATGAAAAGAGTCTTTCTTACAATAATATTGTGAGCTAGTGTTACAATTCTACCATTCATTATTCACAAATAAATGCAATAATTAACCTATAATCCCTAAGAATACCCTAGATAAGGTTTTTGATGGTTAATAAGAATTCCATATCCAGCCATGGCTTGGATCTTATGAGGATCCACTTTTACACCTTCATAAGACATAATATGACCCACGTATTCTTCTTCCCTTACCCTAAAAGCACACTTGAAGGGTTTGACATAAATATTTTTTGTTCAAGATTATCCAATACCTTATTGACATGATGTAAATTATCATCCCAAGTATTACTATATATTAATATATTATCAAATAATACTAGGATGAAACTTCCACAAAAAATAACCAAAATATTAAATTCATCAAACTCTGAAAAGTAGATGGTGCATTTGTAAGGCCAAAAAGCATTACTAGAAATTCATAGTAGCCTTCATGTGTCCTAAATGCTATTTTATGAATATATTCATCACAAATCCTAATTTGATGGTACCCTAATCAAATTTCTAAATTTTTAAAGTAAATAACACCGTATAATTCATCTAACAATTCTTCAATGATAGGAATATGATACTTATTTTTCACTATGTATTTGTTGAGCTTTTTGTAGTCTAGGCACATGTGCCAACCTTCATCCTTCTTTCTTACCATCACCAGAAAAGAGTAATCACTCTAAATATGGAAAATAATACTTTCTTCTAGCATCTCTTGTACCATATTTTCAATATCACTCTTTTGTAGATAAGGGTACCTATAAGGTCAAATGTTGGGTGGTTGGCTTCATGGTACTAGCTGAATAGAATGATCATGATTTCTTTTAAGAGGTAACCATTTCAACATATCCCCAAGAATAACTAAGTGCTTATTAATATTTTCTTATATATCTAATGATATAGTTAATTTTGATGGTTTATCTTCTAGTGAAAATTGTTGTGCCATAAACCCATCGACACTCTTCTTAAGAAACATCTACATTTGATAAGAACTTACCAATTACAGAGCTTTTTCGTATATCCCTTGCAACTCAAAATTCCTCCCTTTAGAATGGAACCACATGAACAATTCCTGGAAGTTCATCTCAATAGTTCCTAATGTAGTAATCCATTGGACCCCTAACATAATGTTTATGCCCCTCATTGAAATGACATACATGGGACCTTCTAACAAGTAATTTCCCATGGATATCTTAATCTTATGGAATTTTCTCAAACAACCAATTGTACCACTATCTGCCACCATGACCTAAAACTCTAGGACTAGATAAACACATAAATTTAAGTGCAAAGCTAATATATGATTGATGAAGTTGTGCATACTTATAGATTCAATAAACACCTTTTATTTCTTCATGAACCCAACTAGCTTCAGGGTTTGTGGGGTAATAATGCTAGAAATTGCATGAAAGATATATAGTTAGTTGAGATTCCTCAGTCGTGATCTTAGGAACCTCTTCTTCTTCACCAAATTATTCATCCTCATCCTCTTACTCATTCGGTCCCTCAATATTGAATAATTTATTCTCAACACATGTACGTATTTTACTCCATTTACTATCACAACTATAACATATCCCTTTTACTCATATCTCTTTAATTTTTTTGGAGTCAACTAGGTAGGTTGAGGGAATGATGGTACTAAGGTGCTATGATATCTAATGGTAGTGAAGTTATTCCTTTTCATGGAAATGAATTTTTCCTTCTACCTTACGTGCCATGATAATAGAATCAGAATACATTGAGTGGATAAAACATTTATACCTCATGTTGGATGTGATCCTTGAGACCACCTAGGAATAGATCATTTCAGATTTTCATATGAAATTATATCCACATGCAATGAAAAGCTTTGGAACTTTGAATATAATCCTTTATTAACATTTTTTCATAACTTTTCCAATTGGCTAAATTAGTTCTGAGCCACACTACTACTATAGTGTCATTTGTATCTCCTCCATAAAAACTGACCAAGTGACATTAAGATCAGTCCTTATTCTTATTTTGAGTGCACAACCAATGATACCAAGTGAATTGCTTATGGTTCCTAGATATAAGGATGTCCATTACCACACTTTTCCCACTTGGGACTTGATGCAAATCAAAAAAATTCTCCATTTGGTTGATCCAAGTGATTGGATCATTCCCATTAAACTTGTCCATTTCCACTCTGGGAATAATTTCATGCCACAAGCTAGAAGATCCACTAGGTTGTGCATAGGATCCTCCTTGGTTAATTTGATTTGTATCTGGGGTGTGTATTACTTGAGGAACCCATGTGACTTGAATGGGAATTCATGCCTATATTCATGCTTGAAAGAGTGTACTCATCATCTCTTTTCTCATTGATTCCAATCCCTAACAAATTTCACTCTTTAACTAATTGAAGACCTTAGTTCGAAAGGTTACCTTTCTAATGCTATTAATGTTACCTCCCAGTGCTTGCAAGGTTATCTTTCATTTTATTTTTTATTATTTGAATATCATGGTAGAATTCCTCCTTACTCACCATATTATTAACCAATTTCTTGAAGTTGGTTAAATACCTTTGATACTCTAAAATATGAAGATTCCAAATCCATATCTTCCTTATTTGGAGTCATTCCTGGAGTGGTTTGACCCTTCCCTTGGCCTCTAGTTGATCTCTATGTCATGATGTAGGGTTTGGGTCTTGGGATACAAGGATTAGGGTAGGAATTTAGGGTTTGGAGATTCATATTCCTATTATAAAAATAGAGAGAAACAACAAGAACATTTCCTAGCTAAATTTTTGGAAATCTTTCTGAAAAATATAAGAAACTTAGAAAACTTCCCCAGAAATTAGTGATCCTCTAAGGAAAAATTTTATGAAAAAACCTAAAATGTCTATAACTTATGAAAAATAATTCAACATCTCTTAAAATTTCGAGATTCGCTTACTAGAATTATTTCTCCACTTCAGTTAAAAATTGTAGAAAAATTTTTCCACCATTTCCAGGTAGATATAGCCTAAATCTTCAAAATTAGGGTTTTGACCCAATTTTAGCTAGATCAATGTTCCGATACCACTTGTAATGAAATTACTTAGATAGATATAAATATAAGTATAAATATAACATGCAAAAGCACCAGAAAATATAGAGAAATGATCACAATATGCAAGTATAATGACTTAGCCACTTCTAGAGGGAAACCTCCAAAACACACAATAAGTTTCAAGTGCTCAATATGATGATAATATCACTACTCTCTAACTCCTATATATACCCTACCACACTATGAAAAAACACCAAGGAATAACTAATAAGCATATGAAAGCATAAATAAATATGATATGAAATGATAAGATATTATGTTATCCAAAATTTGGATATCCATATCCCCATATATAACCTAGGGTTAAGGGCATAACAACAAGTCACAAAGTATGTGTATAAGTATCTATGGACTATGTGCATCTATAATTGTCCTATGTATACTATAAGTAACTAGTGTAAAGTTCTAAAGCCAAATAAAGAAAATATCTACTGACTTATTCAAGGCCTAAGGGTGGCGGATGGCACTAATCCATCGTCTCACCATCAGTTTGTGGATGACAACTTTTTGTTTGGGGCTGCATCAATACAGGAAGCTAAAGAATTCAAATCTATTTAATTTTTTCTTTAATTCATATAGAAGGCTTATTTAGAGGATTTCAAAGCATCTTCAATTTCAATTTGGATAAGCTCCCTCATAAATACTTGGGTATACCCCTTTTTACTGGAGCTGGTAGCCCAGTTATCTGGAGTAATTTACTGAAATCCTTTGAACAACACCTCCAAACCTAGAAAGGGAGATTGTTGTCTTTTGCTAGGAGACTCCTTATTAGGACCATTCTCAATGCTCTTCCCACATATATGTTATCAGTTCTAAAAATTCCTAAATCTGTTTTATTGAAATTAAACAAGATAATGAGAACTTTTCTTTCACAAGGTACGGAGGAGGTTCAGAAGATTCCATTGGTCAAATGGGAAACAATTAGTTTGCCTAAAAAATTGTGGGGAGGCTGGGATAATAAATTTGGAAACATAGAATATTGCCTCGAGAGCAAAGTTGGTTTGGTATTTGTTATCCAAGCCCAATAGTCTATTGAGCATAATCTTAAAAAAGAAATATCTTGGTGCCCTCGTGCCTGTGTCTCTTCTCTCCATTGTTCAACCTCCTCAAGGTTCTCATATTTGGAACTTTATGCTCTCCTGCCAATCCATTTGTATTTAGTCAGCATCTTGGTTGATCGGTAATGGTGATCTTGCTAGCTTCTAGGATGATTCTTGGAATGGTTTTCCTACATTAGGGGGGAAGCCTGAATTACAAGATTTGAAAAGAATTCTTATCCCACTTTGGGGTGATAAAGTTAAGTACTATGGGATAGAATTCTCTCATGCTTCACCTATAATGGCTTGGATCAAATTATATGGACTACCTCTAAATTTGGTAGTATTCAGCACAGTGTGCTTATAGAAAATTAGTTCTCGAGGTTGGTTTCGAGAAAAAGGAATGGAAATATTGTTGGTCCAAGTATTGCCCTCATAAGGTTGGAGCTTTCTCTTGGCTCGCTTTTAAAGGAAGAATTCTCACCCTAAAAAGAAGACAGTCAATGGGTAAAAGATGTGTATTATGTTTTGCAGTTGAAGAAGACATGGATCATCTATTAGTACATTGTCCCTTTGCTGAGAGTTGTTGGAATTGGTTGTGTTCTAAGTTAAATCTCACTTGGGTCCAACCGTTAACTCTCTCTTCAATTCTCTCATGGCTAAAAGCTAGGCCCAAAGAAGATCTAGCTTCTATTTGGGGTTGTAGCCCTTTTCTTTTGATATGGCATTTATGGTGGGAGTGGAACAAAAGAATATTTTAGAGATGAAATTAGTTCTAGAGAAGTTGTTATCAAAAGGTTGGAGCTGGCCACTTCAAAAATGTGTCCATTCATTGGAAAAAAGGTAGCCCCTTTTCTTCTAGGGATGGAGTAATATTGAAAAATTGGCCTAAGATTGCATTTCCAGCCTTTGGATCCTGTAAAAGTTCGGGGATCCCTGTCTAATTTGAGAAGACAATCAGCGACTTGGACTGCACCTCTTCCCGATTTTTTTAAGTTAAATTTTGATGGGGTTGTTAAAGGTAATGCGGGTAAATCTGGAGCTGGATGTTTAATTAGAAATGATAAGGGAGAGTTGGTGATAGCAGGCTCATTTCATTTACAAGACGGAACATGTAATCTGGCAGAAATTCAAGCTTTAGAGCGGGGATTAAGAATGGCAATTGAATTGAAAATACATCTAAAAATTGAAGGGAATTCTCAGGTGATTATCAATGCAGTTATTTGCAGAAAGGCCTTTTCCTAGAAAATTAATTTAATTCTTAGAAAAGCATTTTTTGGCTTAATAATTTTAATGATTGGAACATAAATCATAACTTTAGAGAAAAAAACAAAAAGTGTAGACTTATTAGCAAATAAAGGGGTCGAGCAAGATACGGAAGCTATTATTAGCAATAATGCTAAGGATTGGTCGGGACTTGAGGTATGTCTCACTGATGAAGGCCATTAAACTCATGATGTTTCGACATATGGCGCTTGTGTGGGATCGTGGGAAGTATTATAAAAGGCATTTTATCAGCTTTCCATTTGCATTTGTGATCACAAGCTCTGCTTTCTCTATCCCAATTGATGGAAAACCCCATATATCCTTTGTTGCACTTTGCACAATCAGACAGGGCAATGGCCTTCTATTCGTGCATAACTAGGAAGAGGTTGTATCTAATATTCCGAATCCCCTCCCCATTGGTGTTGGAAGCTGTGGAAAAAATAATTGGAGAAGAATATATAAGTTTTGTGAGTCGCCCTCGCGTCAATGCAGAGGTGGCAGCCAGATTTGTGGGTCATCTTCTAATAATTCGCCCAGACATAAAAAAATGGCGATTGCAATAGGTCACAATCAGTGTACGTCCCAAATATAGAGTGGGGATGGAGGACATAGTCACTCAGGTTTAGCTAATGTCCATGCCAATTGCTCACATAGGTGTAGGTGTTCCAAGAAGGTCTAATTGATAGAGCCACATTCTTGGAATTAGAAAAAAGGCATGATGTTTTACTGAAATTTGCTGATAAAGTCATTCAGTTCTGTACGGAAAAATATTTGTGGGTTCTTCACATCCCTTGGATTTAGAATCACTCAGAACTCTTCTCAAACAAGGGCCTTTGTGGTGGGATGAGCTTTGTCGAATGGGGAAGGACTCCTACGATTGGCTCGTGACTTTTATCCAAATGGGATCTATTGATGGACACAAAAATGAAAATCCTTCAACAGCAGGGATCAAAGAGGAGGTGGAGGTGTTTACTGTTTCTTCTAATTCAGAGGAGTAAGGTGGGGGTTGTCTTGGTTTGCTATAGTTGGTATTCAGTTTGGGTTCTAGGTGATATATATACTCTTTTTTGTTCTAAAAGTCAATTTTATCTATCAAAAAATAAAAAATATTGTGTTAAGAGAAAATGGATTTTGTTGCCAAAGTAGAAGAAACATGTATGAAATGAATACACTATGTAAAAGTGATTTCCATTAGTGAAGATAAACGTTGATGAATATACCACTTATGTAAAGGTTATGTATCCATGGGTATAAGATAATATTGTGCTCGAGAGGAGTAGGAAAAAGAGTGGAATAATTGATAGAATCAAATAAACTATCTCGTGCAATGTAATAGTCAAAGTCCTCAATGCTAGGAGAAGTGATGCATGTAGACCATGTTTTATGTGAAATGATAGTAACTATTATTCCCTATGGTGTGTAAAGAAACCATATTGGTTTCCCATATGGGTCACACTTATATAGTTATTGTATGATTGTTGTATATCACACATGGATAAGTGACACATATTATAGGAAAAAAGGCACACATGCTAAAGATGAATATGATTAATAAGTTTCACTTCATGATAGAATAATGCACTAATAATAGATTCTATTGATAGTTAGATTTGATACAAAATATGTTAATGTTTCTCATATGAGTATCAAAATACAAGAGTATAGGTCATGGTGTATCCAAGATAGGCAATATGATTGGTTAAAAATCATGTGTATAAGATATGATTGGGATAGTTGGAGTATTATACATGATAATTTAATTTTAGTACTTATATACGGTTAATCAAATAACATATGTCCCACGGTCCATGGGATAAAGAGTTTGGAACTTAAATCCCAAGTGTAATGTCAAACTTGGAGATTAAGTAGTTATCTGCATGAGGGATTTTTTTGGATAGAAAGGTACTATTCTATAGGTTCTCAGTATCATAGGTTTGATTATTATTTTTATAATTGGTAAAGGGGATAATGGTGCCCCTGTTCTTAATTATCATGTTACTTACTAGGTAACACATCTTGAATCACACACATAGAGTTCTGAATATCAGGTGGTCCACTAGAAATGGCGACGTCTAAACTTACGTGATTGTCAGAAATGATATTGTGCGGTATGTGCTTGTCAGAAACAATATTGTACGGTATGTGCTTGTTAGAAACGGTATTATGCGGTATGTGCTTGTCACAAAGGTCCAAGGTCTCATTAGGTATATGATCAAGTAGTGCAGGATTATCATCAATAGAATGAGAGAAGCTAGCAGAATGCGCATAGGTGGTATCGTGTAATGGATGTGACTCAATGTAGCCAAGAATGGTGGCCAAAACATTAGGTAGGATGTCACTCGTGACATTGCTATAAGGGATCCTCATCATGTGTAGGGAAAAGTTATGTGGTAGGAATCATATTAGTGGTTGAAGGAATGGTGTTGAGAGGCTTATTGGACCGCATCTAGGTATCTCAGACTACTAGGTAACCGGCTGAAGCCCGTGCCTCATTAGAGGGGATAACAGAGTCAGCCACAATAATGTTGCCATCATTAATGAGATCCTGGATTATGTTGCAACTTTTTGCATTGATCATTCGTATGCCCTATGCATTAATAATAATAACCATATGTGTAAACATCAAGCTTGGGGTGTTGTGGTGGGTCATGTCAATGACCATAGAGAAAGGTTAAACTACGAGAATAAGCATGAGTATCTCATCCAATATCATAGTATAACTTTCTTTATAGCATTTCCATTTCCATCATGACAGTTTTGGAAAGGGTTTTAAGGGTGTTTCTAATGAATAGGTAGGTTGATGGGTAGTTATATCCAAGGTTGAAAAAAATTGTTTTACTCAAAATATTGCATAATCTTGTAGAATATTGAATATTGAGAGGGAAAACAAATAGAATTTCCCTCATAACCTTTTGTAATTGTGATTTAAGTTTAAAATTATTAATTTTTTCCTTGCTGTAATGTAAACTACAAAAAAATAAGGGTTTTGAGAAAAATAATAGTATTATGAATGAGGTTCAAAGTTGGATAAGAAGCTTGAAACCTTCAGGGTGAAAAATGAAACCTTAGGTTGGAATAGTTTGATAGGTACGTGGGTTCACCAAAATGTAATATGTAAATTATGTTTAGATTGTAATTAGTTATTACTAGTTGTATATGATAATTTAGAAAAATATTATAATAATCATAACATATCTTAATTATGAAATGAAATCATTCCACAATATATGGAGTAGATATAATAATGAAATTATAATATCGGTTTAGATTTAGATAAATATTTTCATTATACAATGCTTAGATTGAGCGATAATGGAACAAAAATGTATGAGGAAGTTGGAAAGATTATAATAAAGTTGTCTAAAAAAATCAAGGAACCTATAAATGAATGCAAGATAAGTTCTTTGGGAACGGTACAAATTCATAAAAAACCTATCCAATGGAATGTAAATGTGTCTTATAGGGATCTAAGATACAATTTTATTTTGGGTTCTGGTTCACTTATAATTATACCTATTTCTTATATCTAGATCACTATGATGATAATATTTTGAGTGGATATTTATGCTTCTATCTTATTGACCTAAAAATGAGTTAGTCATCACTTGTACTAGATTGACCTCACCACACCCCCATTGATGTGATGAACATTGCACTATGGACCAATACTATGAAGGGGGTTTAAGCCACATGTATTTATCATAATATTATGATGATATGGAGAGTAATAGAGACTGTATTCATAATTAATACCATGATTGAATCCTTACACTTGACAATTAACACTTTCTTGGTTTAAGTCCTTGAATTTGTTATATAGGGGAGGAATAGAGATTTACCTTGAGTAGATTTTTTGTAATTCTTATCTAAGGAAAAGTTTCTTCAATGCTTTCTTAGTGAATTTTTTAGAGTGTTCCTTTGATATGGGATCCCTAGATACCCCTAATGAGTAAGAGAGGACATGATTATATATGCGGCCATTTAATTTTTTCCCACTCAACCAACCATAATCCAACCAAGGTAACTAGTACATTTGAAATTATGATTATTGGAAATACAAAGGATGGTTTTTAGTGTGTCAAAAGTTTTATCATCACTACTTGTCATAGGCCCACAAACAATATGGAATTAATTCTCAGCTAGGAAACAACCTAAAACTAATCTTTATACATGCTCTATAAAATGTATAACAATTCCTAAATTATTAAGATGAAGAATACAAGTGATCTAGTGGCTTTAGAGTAGGGGATAGATTAGGAGACCTATATTAGTCAATAAATAGGTGAATGGGATAATGCCATAATAAATGTCAAAAGGGATATTGTCAAACACCATAGGAGCACATATTGGGTACTACAAGTGTAAATGACATGAATCAAGCACTAAAACACATTGAATTATTCCCTGATGTGTACTAGGTATCGATTGGACCCATTTTCACCAATCAATCCTTGCTACATGTTTAATTATTGTGCAATGTATTATCCTTGTTTGCACCAATTGGGCCATAATACATATTTATTTCTATTACTAGGCATATTAGGTTTTGATTGCCATAAAAGGGAAAAATTGAGCCTCAATACACTGTGAATTATGCACATATTAGGGATTAATTGGATCTACTTGCATAGGTGAGCCCTAATGTATGTTAAATTATCACCCTAGGTGTATTAGGGTTTGGTTATCCCTATTTGGACCATCCCTAATAGACAATTAATAGTCACAACATGTATTATGGGTCTTGATTGGTAAAAATGGGGCCAATTGAATGCTAATACACCTTAACTTGTTTCACTATGTATGTTAGATATCAATTATCCCCATGTGAACCCCTCTGGCCATATTACACATTTAATTGATTTAAGTTTGTGTATTCACATTAGGCTAGTTTTAAGTAGTCTATATTTGTGCACGTTCACTCTAAATAAGTATAAAATATATTTTAGGGAGATGTTTTATTTATTTTGGGTAGGCACATGTAAAAATTGTTAAGTGAAAAATTATTCACTCCAAATTAATAATTTATTTTTTATAGAAAATTATTTGTTGCAAAAATAAAATTTCTTACCTATAAATTAGGAAATCTCTTTATAGATAGATATTGCATATATTGAATCATTTTTGAGTGAATTATTTAGTGTGTTAATATATGTATATGATGGCATAATACTATTATTCGACATTACATCATTTGGATTTGTGCATCTCATCCTCAAATTTTTCTTAATCATAGCACATGGACCCTCCAGCTGTCGTCAGTCACTCCTGGATACCTTTAATAAAGAGTTTGAATTTTTCTACTTTTGATCCTAGTAATGATCATATAGATAAGTTTAATTTTAAGAATTTTTTTTTTTTTCAAGAACGGTTGTAGTTTTTTAGTTAAAAATTAAACTTTACAGGCTATATGACATTGCCAAAACAACACACTTTTTAATATTGTCCAAATATTTTTTCTATCTCTCATACAACCTTCTATAAGAATATGATTATTCTACATTGGATGTGACCTACTACATACCACTTATCAACCATTTTTCTTTACATAGACAGTGAAAACATATTGTTTTCTATCTCTCTCTATGTCACCGTATACTATAGTTATAATGCCCTTCTCTTGGACTACACCACAAGTATCCTAGTTGGGAATCTCCTTATAGAAACTATAAAACAATCTAGTTATCTATGAGGCCTACTACACATATAATAATTTTGTCTTATCTTTGGATACATTTGTAGGTGGTCACTTCCACTTAGTTCATAGCTCCTTGGGGACATTTTTTTATTTAATAAAACTATAGCTAAGGACCTAACAACAAGCTGACCCTATATCTATTCCATCAAGTAACTACATCAATATAAATCATGAAAAAATCTAATAAAATTACACAAAATGTTAAAAATAAATAATGCAAACCTCCTTTCGAAATTAGATGCAATTTTGATATGTATATATTTACTTATACATGGAACACAAGCCACACACGATCAAGAATGCTTGATAAAAGGAAGAAGTCTCCTAAAAATGGCCTAAGGGCCATGTTTGAATATTCTCTTACTACTTTTAACAAGTACAAAGGTTTCTCATTTTCGCAAGATTTCCTATAATAGAAATTATCTCTTGAGTAATAGGTATCAAATGTATTACAAGGACATAATATGTAAAGGTGTAAATTGGTAGGAAGGTACTAGGTTGATTTTATAACTACTCCATTTGGGAGAAGCCTACATCCTAGTGAATGTGGGAAAAATAGAGATCTATAATTATGAGTAGATAAACATGTTTAGAAGAGATTAATTAGAATTATTGACCAATGAGAGTTAGAGAAGGTTTAATTAATCAATCGAGATTAATTAATAGGCCATGTTGAGCCTATAGAAGCTATTTGGAGATGATTTGTTGGGATATTAATAGAATTAGAGGGGTTTGAGAGAGGGATTTAATTAGTAAGAAGGTTTATTAATTAAATATAAGATTGTGAAGGGGGTAATTAATTAATTAAAAGATAATTTTAACTATCGAAGTGATGTTAATTGACACCCAAGATGGGGGAAGTTAGCTAACTAGTGGAAGGCTGCTCATTATAACGTGATGATGGGAAGAAGATAATTAGTGAAATTTTAGTATTACAATTATGCGGTGGAAATTAGGTTCCTATGACACCACGACCATAGAGTATGAGATGATTAGATTAGAAAGACAGCCTCACTTTCCCAGATGGTTGTGGACCAACATAGTGCTTGTTGAAATCTATGACTGAGATATGATTGATGATTTTCTATGGGTATTGATGGATCTTGTTAGTGGCATCTTGCTACCTGATAAGAGTGGGTGCTACTTTGCAGTGGGCTACATGGGAATAATAACATACATGGTTAATTATGGCCAAGTTTTTTCATGGGGTATCGTGTGTTAGGGTATCTATACAAGGAATTACATTTGATTGTCCACAGAGAGGGAAAAATCATAGGCCACATTATTATTTTATAGATCTAGGCTTAGGAGTACAAAGCAGTGGTTCGAGCAGTTGGGCCCTTCAAGGCATTAGATGATGATGACCCACAATCATTTGGATGGATTTTTTTAGGTAGGGGTCACCAGGGTTACAAGTATGAGAGAGTGAGAACACGAGGACCAAAAAAATGCATACAAATCAAGGTAATTGCACTCAAACAGAAACATGAGAAAGCTCCAAAGAATCAACAAGAAATTAATCACCAAGAAATTGAGCATGTAAAAATAAAGGGTCTACTGATTCTCATAGATAAAAAAGAGAGTACATATTAGGAGTGTTGTGTAACTCCCATGTGGGAGAAAAAAATATTTCATATGTCATATAACTTCCAAAAACCTATGAATCGCCTAAGTAAGATGACCTACCATGTGTGAGGTGGAAATAACTAGATAAATAATAAATGGATAAAATATAGCCTCATACCAACATCCCCTTCATTAAAGCTTAAGTAGAGGCATGGACAACTAGAAAGAGAAATGGGTCCTAACAGCTACGCCTAATGAGGTACCTATGTACAATCAGGATCTCAGGTAATGGAAGAAAACCCATGGAAAAAATATCCACTTATAAGATATAGAATACCCCCTTAAACAAAATAAGAAAGATACATCATATGGGTCCTGAAAACAAGGTTTGATGAGGTACCCATGTATAAACTACAATATTTATAGAAGAAGAAGAGGATATGAGAACTATCCAACCCCCCAAAGATGATTTCTGATGAACTACAAAAGAATATAATGGACATGGAAGTATGTAATTAGTGTTAGATGAAGGGGGAACATAAAGTGTCTCAAGATGTTTCTCAACATGTAATGGAGATAATATATC
Organism: Taxus chinensis; assembly: GCA_019776745.2. Lineage (NCBI taxonomy): Eukaryota > Viridiplantae > Streptophyta > Pinopsida > Cupressales > Taxaceae > Taxus > Taxus chinensis. Next base: position 216,673,155 of record CM034157.1, read on the forward strand.
AAGAGATGCAAAGATGATCCTATAAAGCTATGCAAGGTGAGATTCCAAAAACATAGTTGCATTGTTTGATAGGTGGAGCTCTAGAGGAGGTGGATCCTGAAGAAGATGTTACAACGTGAAATATGCGTCCTCAAGCATTCCATATAAATTTGAGCCAATGGAACTAATTTTATATTGCGAAGAATTATTATAATCCTATGATGAAGCAAAAATGAATTCTGTTGAAACAACATCGGATGGAGGAATATCCATGATGGAATCAAAGGAATATATAGATTCTCTCTTGAAGAAACATGGTAGAAAATCAACCCCAAATTAGATTCAAATTAATTCATTGGAAATATAATCCCAATATGAACAAGTGCTCAAAATTTGGAGAGATTCCCTTGTTGGAATAGATGGGAATTTCGAAAACGCTAGTTGTGGGAAAAGCTTGAAAATTAGCAAAAATGGGAAAGAGGGAAACATTTCATGATTCACCTTCTTAATTTGAGATCCTCTAGATTCATTCCTATGATCATGTATTAGGATAATATGAACATAATTTTTTTTTTTCAAAACTGATCATATATAGTTCTATTGAGCCAACAACATAATTATGGCATCCCAATCACTAAGGTTTGATCACAACAATGGAGGTTCATTCACTATCAACTAGACTTGATACCCACTCAAGACTCCTAAGAACGATGCATTATAATGTAGACACCAAATTTGTGTCTTACGACCCCTTGTGACCTGCATCCCATTTCACAACCTAACCTCATTACCTAAACTTTACACAATTATTTATTAATTACTTTGTAATTGATAAATCCCCATCACCTCACCTACCACCTCACTTTGCCACCTCATCATGACCTAGCCCTAATCCTAAAATAACCTAATTAAAACCTGTGACTTGGTCTAGACTCTACATCCATGACTAAGGACCTCCTTACTCGCACCTAAAGCCGACCTTCTAGCCACTTGACCAAGCCCGCAACTAATCTCTCAGGAGAAAAGAAGGGAAGGCGGGCTGTTTTACTAAAAATAGCCTACTTTTTCCTTACCGATGCCGGTTCCTACTCGACCACCGTCGGTTTACGTAACTGCCATCGGTTCCCTGTAAATGGCCTTCCCAAACCAAAAACAACGGATCAGAATTTCATTTTGGAGATTAGTCGAAAAGGATTCTTTGAATCAAAGAAAGAGCATCAGGAGCGATCGAGAAAACCCTGATCTTTACTTGACTGAGCAAAGACAAGTGAAGAGATAAGGAGAGTTAGCAGCAAGGGAGACCAAGCCCAGAGACTGCAAGTGGATACCAGAGCCCTGTGATACTCAGCTGATTTGATTTGCTATGTGTTAGACCATCCTACCTCAGTTCTGCCTTTTCCATCAGAGCTCTTGCACTTGCATCTCCGCGAATAACCAGTAAGTTACTTCTTGCATGTACTCCATTAATAACATTTCTTATGACTTTTGGAATTGCATAAGTCCTCCCAAATCCGTTTCTTGAATCCATTACCCAACGTACCATTGCCTCTAGCTGTCATTCATTTTGATTTCATCAACCTATTTCCTAATATTACCCATATACAGCCCTATCCATAACACATCTAGCCAAATTACACCACCACCCCACAAACCAGCCTAGACCTTCAGATCCTAGAACTCTTCCGGTATCGGTTAGCAGTAACCGCCATCGGTTATCAGGTAACCGGCATCGGTTCCTACTGATCAATAAACAGGAAAAACATCTTTTCCCCTACCCAGTTCAGCCAAGCAATTTAATTGATATCTTATAGTTTTTTGTGTTAACTCATATCGGCAGGGGAACTAACCACCTTCGAAAGGAAGTTTCATATTTCCTGGGCCCAAGGCAGTTCCCTCATTTATTATCTAATCAAAATCTTGTGGTCTTGTGTTCTTATTTGCAGGTAGTCCTTCCAAGACAAAAAGGAGTTCTTCGCAGTCAGCCTGATCTTTCTCTACGGTACGCGCACATCATCTCAACATTCTACAGGTATTCCTCCTAGCCCTAACCCTTATCTGTTTCTAATGAAGGAAAGAAGGTCATTTCCGAGTGAAACATTTTGGCACGCCCGGTGGGACCCATTTTGGGTTTCTGTTTCTCTTGCTTATTTTCATTTTAGGAAGCATACTTGCTGTTGCTGTTTTTGTTATATATTTAGTAAAGAATTTGTCTTGCTTTCCTAGTTTCGCATTAGTGAAAGTCATCTCTTTTGCTTCATCGAATATAATTTTCGATTTGGGTTTTAAAACACGTGCATTGCATTCTTGCTTGTTGTTTTTCAATTCTAGTGAACATAGATTAAGTAACAGGTCGTACACGTGGGGGTGATATCCATGGTATTGACAGGAAATTAATCTTACTTTCACTGCACAACACATACCGAATCACTTCACAATTAACACAACAGCTCAAACATCCCCCCTTTTCCGCGGTATTCCTCCGCCCGATTGAGGTAACCTTATAAGCCAAAACAAACTTGACATTTCCCCTAAGTCTTGTTGTTTAGGATTTTGACATCATTCTACGTCTAAAGGCATAAGCCCACGATAATTAAAATTAACCCTAGGGTTAGTCTCTAGATTTACGTGTGCATATTGCTTGTTTTTAGTTCTGTTTTCTTTGTCATACTCTGTCTTCTGTGATCAATAATTTGATAAAAAATACTCAACGTTGTTAAAAATCAAATTAGCAGCCTTTTTATATCTTCTTATCCTAGACTTCTTACACCGACATCGGTTAACTGACCGACGTCAGCTATAGTCTAACCGACATCGGTTATCTAAACCGATATCGGTTACTGTCTTTTACAGTTCCTGACAAACCAGCAACTTACCAATTTCACCATTCTGAGTTTGTTTCTGTTCCTGATAGATTGAAACCCTACTGTGTACTCCGTGTCCATGGTTGTTATCACTCGAAAGCAAGCCACCGCCATGGTTTCACATGCTTTCTCTGTTTCTTTTCCTGAATCACCCCCTTCACATTCTGTGGGGAATCCTACGGATACCAGCGAGGGTTCCTAAAATTCCTGTGGGAGATAAGGACTTTGCCAAGTTTCTGGATGCTAATTCTAGCACTGTACAATACTATTTGTCTCATACCCCTGACCGTACACCTGATGGTCAGCTTCTTGTGGGTATGCCTATCAATATAGCTGCTCATTTAGCTCCCACTCCGCCTGATAATACCACCTTGCTTCTTGCATCTCTAGCCCCGTCTCCCAATCCGACGGCAGTTTCAGAGGTTCATACGACCCAGATTGGCTTTCCTTTTGTTAATCTTGGACCCCACATTTCATTACCGCCAACTGCCCCTACCTCATCTCTCTTGCAGACCACTCCGTTCATGACTTGCTCTCTGCCACCTATCCACACGAGCTTTCCTTCTCAAGCTCCGCCTACCTTTTCATTCCCATACACATATCTCGTAACCTCAACACCTTATATGGGACATCCCTATTCGGTTGCCTCAACACAGTCATCCTCCATACCTTATCAACATTTAACCCCACCATTGTCTAGAGGTGGCCCTTGGCCCAATTTGCCTCCGTTTACCACAACCACACCATCATCTCATCCAACTACTAATCTAATTAAACAAATGATGGACAAAATGCAAAACTTGGAGGCTTCTGTTTCAGGAAGTCGTAGTGCCTTGACATACGAGCAAGTTTGTCGGGAGCCCATTCACCCTTCTGTCCCCCTTCATTCATATCCTCCTCAATGGGAGTTGCCGAAATTTACTCGTTTTAATAGTAAAGAGGATCCTCAACAACACTTGCGATCATTTAGACATGCTTGTTATTTGATTGCCCATGATGACGCCTTGTTACTCCGCACCTTTCCCATGTCCTTATCAGGACCCACCTTGGAGTGGTACAGTGCTTTAACCCAGCACTCAATCTTCTCTTTTAACCAACTAGCCCAATCTTTCTTGGATCACTTCTCCATTAACATTGCTAAGAAAGTATCCATCACCGACCTTTATGCCATTCGACAATTTCAAAGACGAATCTATCGTAGATTTCGTCGGACGATGGCGCGGCCTTATCAACTAACTTACATATGCTTTGCCTCAGACCGAACTTATCGAACTGTTTCACGCGGGCATGTGCTAAGCACATTTCTCCTACTCTCAAAATTTCAAACTTTCTGTACATTTGACGAGGCCTTTACTATGGCTCGAAAACTAGAGATTCGGAGCCTTAGAGGAAGAGAAATTGTGGGTTGCGCAACAAAAACCCCACTTTCCGAACTCCAAGATTCCACCAACAAACCCAACACCACTAATCCTCACCCATCGACTGCTTTGAAATAAAAAGGGGCCTATGCACGTGGTGATGGTCAAATCTCAAGCGCCATCCAATACTCCACCAAAAACCACCCTATAAGTACAAATCCGAGCCCATCAACTACACTCCCTTGGGAGAAACATATGGTGTGATATTGGAAAAAAAATTGCTCAAAGTAGGAGCCATTACCTTACCTCCTATTAAACCTCATTCCAGGTTTGATTCCACTAGTGCCATACCTTCCTGGTACAAAGAAAATGACTTCTGTAACTTCCACCGCGTGAAGGGACACAGTCATCAGAACTGCAAGATGTTGAAAAACATAGTGCAGGAAATGGTTGACGCAGAGGATATAAGCCTCGATAATTCCTAACGCCCCTGCTAACTAAATTTTAAAAATATTTAACAAACCATTCCCGAATCATTCTTCCTAACAGTAAATGTAAACTAAGATATCTTTAGCCGAGGAGAGTGTTCATGAGATCCATGCAGTCTTCGATTCCCAGTCCAAAGACCTCTATCGAAGAAAATTCTAAATCAAACCTCTTCACTAACACAGGAAACCGAACCTCCCTTCCTCACCATCGAAGACAAAGCGAAATCCTTGCTGTTCCTTTACCCATCAAGGAATTAACTGCAGAGAGTTCCCTTCTCATCAAATGAGCCTTCTTACACCACATCCTTGCAGGATTGTGAGCGGATGTTATCTAGTTTATCTATTTCCCATCACGTCTCCTTCTAAAAGGCCATTGAATTGTACATGGAGTGAAGGCTCGCCACCAAGCCTTTAAAGCATCCTCAGACGAGACTTACCACTTGAAGCCGACCCGTGCTTAACCCACCTCAAGCCTCTTCACTAACACAGGATCCTCTCAAACACTCCCTCCTACCTACCAGTCCGAACCATCAGCGAAATCATTCCTTTACCCAGCAAAGGAGTTAACTGCTCTTAACGCCTCTTCCATACGAGTGAGTCATATACCCCTTGTATACCACATCCCTACAGGATTGCGAACGGATGTTATCTAACCTATCTATCTTCCATACAAGAGTTCCCCTTCTACCCATGAGGACTGTCATTCCATAGAGGGAGGTACGACAGGTCCTATTTGACATCCTTAGACGAGGACACCATTGCACCGACATCACTCAAATTCTGCAACCATGACGGATCCTCTCGAACATGCCCTCCCACCTATTAGTACCTTCATCAGTGTAAATCAAAAGGACATTAAATTTCAATGGAGTGAAGAGTGCTTCACCCAAGCCTTTGAAGCTCTACAAAACTTATCTCTTGCAGCCACCCGTGCTTATGCCACTTCAAGCCAAATCTTCCACTAACGCTTGGAGACCTCGAACCATACCTAGTCTAACACACCATCGAACCAAAGTGAAATCATTCCTTTACCTATAAAGGAGTTAACTGCCTGGATCTTCTCCTATTAGTCCTTCATCAGACCTCATTAGTCCTCGACCTATTAGTCCTTCTATCACAACTATTAAACCCTATCGATCGTCACACCTACCTTCCATATTGGGACCCCATCCCTAAAAAGGACATTGAATTTCAATGGAGTGAAGAGTGCCACCAAGCCTGTTGAAGCTCTTAAAGCGACTTATGCTCTTGCAGCCACCCGTGCTTATCCCACCTCAAGCCTCTTCACTAACACAGTCAGCCCGAACGTATCCTTTACCGCTTATCAAACCTAAAGCGAAATCATTCCTTTACCCATCAAAATAGTTAACTTTTCTAGTCACTTCTATTTCCCATCGATGAGTTGTATTTTGATACCACATGCCCTCCTACCTATTAGTCCCTCATCACCTATTAGTCCTATCGATGTCAACCTTTCCATCACGTCCTTAAAGAAGGACCATTGAATTTCAGTTGGAGTGAACCCATTGCCACCAAGCTCTTTGAAGCTCTCAAAACTTATCACCTTGCAGCCACCCGTGCTTATCCACACCTCACGTCCTCACCAAAATCGCACCAGTCAGGAGCCCTCATTTTCCTCTGACTTTGACCTCCGCTCAAAGGAACCAAAGCGAAATCATTCCTTGCTACCATGGTGGAGTTAACTGCCTAGACCATTTCTCTTCCCATCGACTGAGTCTTCATATGATCACATCCCTAACAGGATTGCGAACGGAAAGGTTATCTAACCTGAGTCTACTTCCCAAATTTCCCCTTACCACCACACTCTTGCTGCACAAGACGTAGAGGTACGCCACTCCTTTTGAAGCCATACTTAGATCCGGAATCTCTTGCACCGACATCACCAAATTCTTTAACCATGACGGATCCTCTACGAAGAGACATGACCTCCTTGATGTCGACCTAAACTTCTTGGCTTTATCGTCTCTTGGCGTGGCATTGAGGTCGACCCATCTAAAGTCAATATTCTAGAGATGCCCCCACCTACTAATCTCAAACAATTGCGTAGTTTACAAGGTAAGCTCCAATCTATCCGAGCGTTTCATCTCCCAACTGTCGGATCGATGTCCACCTTTGCGATCAATCTCCTTAAAAAGGACATTGAATTTCCATGGAGTGAAGAGTGCCACGGCAAGCCTATGAATCTCTCAAAAATGTATCAGATGCAGCCAATAAAATGCTTAGAGAGTCTACCTAAAACCTAATCACTAACTACCAAGGAGACAGGGAGAGAGAAATGCATAAACCACCATCGAACCTAAGCGAAGGAGGTGATGTACCTTTAGGAATGAAGAACACCTGTAACTGCCAATAAACTTCAGACCATAAAAATGTAATCGATGAGATCATGCACAGATATACCACATCCCTTGCAGTGAATTGATCAAGAACGGATGAAAATCTAACACTGAGAGGGTTGATAATCATCCACAGACATGCATTAATTCTACCTCCAAAGATTGATACAACACACTGCAAAGAGGGCCAAGAGGCAAAGCTGCACTCCTTTTGACAGTCCTTAAATGAGGAGGTCTCTTGCACCGACATCCACCAAATTCACCTTCCAAAGAGAAGACGGATCCTCTGGGCAAAACAAGAATGTCCAACCTATTAGTCCTTCATCAGCCTAAATCCTTACAACAACTTATCGACCTCTTGACATCTATTGATACAGAGCCTCATTTACCCCCTGTATCACACCCAAAGTGGACCAGAATCTACAACCCAACCTTTCTTCCAGGTACAAAATTTCACATTCATCTCATTATGGACTGGTCAGGTCCACAGGACCATATAGAAAGGCCCAAAAGGGAACGTTTGAGTACACTGTATTCTACTCAAATTTTAATGACCGATCCTGAGACCTCACCCAATATACCCGAAGATGTTTACAGTTGTAGTTGGACAAATGCCCTTGTTCTCAGCTTTCCAACCCCCCTCCACCTCTTGCTGAATGCCGGAGTTCCACAGTCTATTAACTTATGGCCAAATCTGAATCCCCTGGGTCTTGGGACCTTACCCATACCCAGTCTAACACAGCCACCTCAGAATGCTTGATTTATCTAAAAAATGAAGGTCGTCTACGCCATTAAGGCGCATGCATTTCTCAATCTCCTCGACATCTGCCTTTTGTGCGCAACTAAAGGCATCATATTCACACCTTTGTGTCGACATCCTTGGGACCCCATGCCCTCTACCTTACATCAATATATGTTTGTGTCCTGCATACTTCCTTCCGTGTGCGACCTACGCCTTCTGCGCATATACAGAGATCCCAGGGTATAGCGACACCGTCACTCCGCGTATTCTGTGCGGCACAAAGGCAACCATAAACACATTCCATCATCAAAACATTTGTTTTCGGTCACTCCCATTTCCCTGTGGTCTGTTTACTAATGTCAACACCATCTGTGGCCTCATGCGCCATCCAATATAGCTTCTGCGCCAAGGAAACCAACTTTTCTCATGTCGACAAATCATGTCATGCAACACCTTTCCTCGGCTAAACCACCACCCATGATGATGCAATAACCACGCCCAAACAGGCTACTGAGTTTCCGCGTAATCACTTCCCATCATCCTCTTTCTGCTTGTCTATATCTACGCAAGGGGAGATATCTTACAACAAAGATCCTTGCTATGTTAGTAGAGAATGCGACAATTTCCCTACTCCCCTACTTAGACCTTATGACCCGTCTAAACCTTCACCTATAGGTTATGATGAGTCATAATTATCAGCGCCCACCTCTCGAACACCAGGACCTGATCCCTAGGGATGCAAATCTTTAAAAACCCTCCTCTCGTCAGTCACCTCTCCCAGATAGAATATGGTAGTGTTGAAAGACAACGAGGGCACGAAGGGAGAGACCTTTAGTTTCCATTCCCTCTCATATACCATCTGTCCCCGCCTCACTAAGATCTGTCATTATTACAACCCCACCTCTTGAAGACCATGATTTATCCCAATCATCTTCCTCATCGTCAGGTCTACGAAATTAATCCCGATTAGTGTTGCTACACGAGCGTAGAAAAACAATGAGAAAGTGAAAGAAAGCACACCTGCGTCCTCTCCTTCTCCGTCCAACATCCCGATTGCACCACCACCCAAAGTGGTTATTCATGGACCTGCTTACCCCGTCTCTAATGGAGCATTGCCCATCAGAAGCTATGATCAAACAGCTTCACCAATCGCCTATAAAAATGACACTATATGATCTCATTCAGACTTCTGAATCTCATCGCCAAGCTCTCGTTGAAAGTTCTTCAAGGGATAGAGGTTTTACCTAATGAAAACCTTTCCTGTTACCTCTATTCTAACACCCAACTCACGTTGCTTCACTCACCAAACAATCCATCCACCCCAAACCACTTCTGTCTCTATACCAGCAAGCCGCTGCAGTTAGTTTCTCTGAAGATGAAATTGTCAATTTTAGTGCAGAAGATCCTGACCCTGCCCTGTTCATCTCAGCTTACGTGCGGGACATTCGTGTACGTCCGTGTTATAATTGACAGGGGCGCTAGCCTAAACATCATCTCTTCAAAATCCTTCCAACAAATGAATATCCCTTCTAGTTGCATGTGTGCCAACCCCATCATGTTACGATCATTCAATGATGCTATTACTTCTACTTTAGGCACCGTGATCCTTAACATTCGTGTAGGACCACGTACTTTACCTGAACTCTTCTATGTCCTTAAGGGAGAGTTCCAATACAATATGTTGTTAGGCCCGTATTGGATCCGGGCTATGGGATGTGTTCCCTCCACCTTACATAGATGCATAAAATTTGAGTACGAGGGGAAGTCCTACACCGTAAAATTTGATCCTCCCTCCCTTTAAAAACTTGCAATATGTTGTATACCGCCCTAATGATGTACTTTATACCAAGTCAAGACACCCATACATCCAACCCAGCCATCCTCTTCAAATGTACCTCAACCATTTACCTCAACCACACCTACGCCTTCAACTGAGTGAAACCGCCGTTACAAATATTACTTCCCTTCCTGCAGATAACATCCCAACCTACGACCCCTTAGTAGATGTTTTTCAACACCTTACGCTGGGGGAGTACTGCCTATATAACGTTAGTTCTTTCCCTACCCCGCAGGAGTATGGACAATTACATGCACATCCCACCTATGACCGTCACGTGGGGGAGGTAATCTCTTACGGACCACCCCATTTCCGCACCAACCTAACGTATGGGGGTGTTGACGCATCCTCCATTACCCCTGAACCTCCTCTTGGTGTGGTTCCCTTCCAATCTGATTTTCAATACTTGAAAAATCATCGTTTCGCCCTCACCTTCTTGACTCGCTGTGCTTGGAAAGGCTTTGGTTTTGTTCTTTACGAACAAGGCCGACATACACTCATTCCCGTGACTACCCGCAAACACAATAATCGCAATGGTCTCAGTTTTCCTGAAACACCTACACAGGAGACACCTCGTGTCAGCTGTATTCTGGAAGAAGACAACGTCACCCCTACCAAACCATCATCACCCACTTTGCCATCATCACCCACAGAATCTATAGACCCTGAATCTATCCCTCCTAACTTTTTTTTTTCATAAATGCTATCTTCATAGGTCCTCTCACTTATCAACGCGATAATGAGGACCCATCTTCTCTTCCCCTTCTATATCAAGACATGATCGAAGAGGATTCACCTTTGATTAATGTTGTTGAGTGCCAGGATGACGACTCCATCCTCACTTACCTTGGGGCGGACGACTCCTATCTTCAACGAGCCTTACCATCTGAAACCCAAACCATGCTGAACGAGTCTACTATAGAAATCAACATCCACACGGAGGAGGATCCTCACATTGTGAAGATCGGACAATCCCTTAACGCATCAGAACAAGCCACCTTTACTACCTTTCTCCGTACCCGCAACCAAGCTTTCGCTTGGTCCTACGCGGACATGCCAGGAATTGATCCTACCATTGCCGTCCATAACATCACTCTAAACCCCGATTCCAAACCAGTCAAACAAAAACTGAGAAAAATGCATCCACGCATTGCCCTCTTGGTCAAAGAAGAGCTTCAACGACTTCTTTCTGTTTCCTTCATCTTGCCTATTGACTATCCTCAATGGATTTCTAACATCGTACCTGTCACTAAAGCAATGGGGGGACTTCGGATATGCATGGATTTCTGAGACCTTAACCTCGCTTGCCCCAAGGATGACTTCCCCCTCCCAAGTATTGATCAACTTGTTGATCTCACTGCGGGTCATGAAATGCTTTCTCTCATGGATGGATTTTCAGGATACAACCAAATTTTGGTTGCCCCTGCCGATCAACACAAAACTGCCTTCATAACTCGTTGGGGAACCTTCTGTTATCGTGTCATGCCATTTGGCCTTAAGAATGCTGGTGCTACCTATCAGTGGGCTATGACTTACATTTTTCATGACATTATGCACACTATCCTTGAGGATTATGTCGATGATCTTCTGGGCAAATCTAAACATCGCAGTGAACATCTCGATGTTTTAACCATTATTTTCGATCGCCTGTTGCAATATTCTGTTCGTCTTCAACCAAAGAAATGTGTCTTTGGTGTTCTTTCGGGAAAACTTCTTGGCTTTATCGTCTCTTTGCGTGGCATTGAGGTCGATCCATCTAAAGTAAAAGCTATCCTAGAAATGCCCCCACCCAAAAACCTCAAACAATTGCGTAGTTTGCAGGGTAAAATTCAATCCATCCGGCGTTTCATCTCCCAACTCTCAGATCGATGTCAACCTTTCCATCACCTCCTTAAAAAGGACATTGAATTTCAATGGAGCGAAGAGTGCCACCAAGCCTTTGAAGCTCTCAAAACTTATCTCTTGCATCCACCCGTGCTTATCCCACCTCAAGACGACCGCCCTTTTTACCTTTACCTTTCCGCCACTGACCACGCTGTAGGGGCCATGCTTGCACATCGTGACTCTGAGAATCGAGAACAAGCCGTTTATTATATAAGTCATACTTTGGTGGATTATGAGACTAGGTATACACATGTAGAAAAGTTGTGCCTAGCCCTATCATTCGTGGCTACCAAGCTCCGACACTACCTTCTGAATCACAAAACTTTCGTCATCACCAACACAGACCCCATCCATTACATGTATGCCAAACCTCATCTAAACCAATGCATTACCCGATGGCTCATGCTCCTCGTTGACCTCGACCTTGAGTTCATCCACCAGAAATCTATCAAAGGACAAACCATTGCAGACCAACTTGCGGAAGCCCCTTTACTTGGGGAACAATTTACCAATTTTATATTCCCCGACGAACTCATCGCCACTCTTTCACTCGGGGAAGAGTCGTATCAAATGACCCTCTTCTTCAATGGATCTAAATTCCAGTGCGGTGGAGGATCTGGCGTTGTTCTCATCCCTCTTGAAGCTGAACCTATGCCTCTTTCATTCCGGCTTGATTTCCCCTGCACTAATAATACAGCGGAATACGAGGCCCTTGTTCTGGGTCTCCAAGTTACGATACACTTAGGTATCAAATCTATCAATATTTTTGGCGACTCTCAATTGGTAGTCAATCAAGTTATGGGCATCTACCAATGTAAAAATGAGGAACTTCAAAAATACAAATACTACATGGACTCACTTCTAGCCTTATTTACTCACTATTCTATCCAAAACCATTCCCCGCTCCACTAAAAAATTTGCGGATACTATGGCTTGCTTAGCCTCGCAAATTCCAGCTTCATCAACTGAGTCTGAATTATTCCTCGTGGTCCAACAACTCTTTTCCCCATCTTATTCAGCCCCGGTTGTTTGTATGATAAATACTGTGTCTACTAATTCACAGGATACCTGGTACCACCAATTTCACAACTATCTTACAATCTCTATTCTCCCACCTGACCTTACTAGTAACGGAAAACATGCTTTTCTTAAAAGTGTTTCACGTTATGTTGTCATGGGGGGACTCCTCTATAAACGTGGCTCTGATGGTATTCTCCTTCGCTGTCTAACCGGCGCGGAGGTCACCTATACCATCCAACAAGTCCATGATAGGATTTGTGGTGGACATTTTAGTGGCCTTGTTGTGGCTAAATGAATCCTTCGCCTAGGTTATTATTGGCCTACTCTCAATAATGACTGCTACAAATATGTTAAGTGTTGTGTTATGTGTCAACAACATGCTAACCTTCAACATACTCCTAGCCATCCGCTGCAGGTCGCACGAGATCTTTGGCCTTTCTCACAATGGGGTTTAGATCTTATTGGTGAGATTCACCCCGTCCTCTTCACAAATGTCACCGATGGATAATCACAGCCACTGAACATTACACAAAATGGGTGGAGGCTATTCCACTCGTTTCAACTCAAAAAGGAAAAAAAAATCGAATTTCATTAACCATCACATTATCTGTCATTTTGGTATTCCTCATCGCCTAATAACAGATTATGGTAAATCTTTTAAAAACAAGTTGTTACAAGACCTTTGTGACAACTTTGGTATCAAACTTAGTTTCTCATCGCCTTACTATCCGCAGGCCAATGGTCAGGCTGAATCTTCTAATAAAACCCTAACCAAAATCCTCATGAAAGTTGTCAATGAATCCGGAAGAAATTGACACGATCACATTCCCTTTGCCCTTTGGGCTTATCGTACTAGCATTCGTACCTCTACTAATGCCACACCCTTTTTCTTTGGTATACGGTACCGAGGCTGTTTTACCTCTCGAAATACAAATAGCCTCCCTTAGAATATCTCTTCAGGATATTCTCACCAACGATGATTTCCGCTAAGAGCTGTTAGCCCAATTGGAGCTTCTTGACGAACGTCATCTTATAGCTCTTGATCACCTTCAAATCTATCAAAAATGCATCAAACGTGCTTATGATAAGCGACTTCATGAGCGTACCTTTAAGGTTGGTGATCTTGTCCTCAAAGAGAATCAACATGTCACCAAACTAGAAAAGAGCAAACGTGGAAAATTTGCTCCCAATTGGATTGGGCCTTATATAATCACTCACACTTATGGATCAGGCACTTATCGTTTAGCTTCGCTTAATGGTAAACCTGAGCCTGAGCCCCTTAATGCCTTGCATCTTCGACCATTCTACTGTTGAACTTAGTGTTATATCACTTCTTATCTACCTACTGCTCGTCCCTTGAGCTCATTTACCGCTACATACACTTTGTTTTCTACATCTCAAAATAAAATCAAGCTCACTTCTCACCTCCCCTCAATGATGCCTTCCCCTTTTTTAGTCTAGTCCTTGACTTCAAAGTATTAAAATAAGCCGTATTCTTATGGGATTTTCTTGAGTCAAACTTCCTACTAAACTAGATGCTTCATACCAAAAAAACATCTAGTCATCTAAATTAAATATAGGCTGCTCCCTCGAAGGACAACTATATGCCAAATTATTGCTGCTATTCTATATAGACTGCTCCCCCGAAGGACAGCTATGCACTAAAATCATATCTGCTACTATAAATAGAATGCTCCCTCGAAGGACAGCTATACACAGTCAGCCTTTATCAGAAGCTTCTCGCATTGATCAGCTTCGTGAAGACCTCAAGAATAATACAATCAATATCCCTTATAGACTTCTCGCATCGATCAATCTACATTCAATAAAATAAAAGCCTCATTCAAAAGAACTTTTGAGTCATGGACTTGTCTATTTAGGGTAGGTTCTCTTTCATCAGAACACTCACTTCGTAATGAGTTCTCTGTACCTCAGCTATATCATCCACCTCACCTCACCATTTGTTTCAACTCAAGGGACGTAACGTACACCCGATATATTGTGATCATACAACTATTTTCACCTATTGACTTCTCGTCTATGCACGGTACCTAGGGCTTCAAGCTCGTTCTACGTTGTGTGGTTTGTTTAGCTCTTTTCACCTACGGAGCACTCTTTCCGCTTTGCCTCGCATCTAGGATTGTGTGTTGATCTTAATCAGGACATGGTTCCCTTCTACTTGGGTAGGCTAACTTTCGCTTCCCTTATACCTTTTACAACATCACCAATTCATTACCGACACCAACAACCTTACCTTACCAATATTAATATCAATATTCTTACCAACCAACCAATTTCCTAAACCGTACCAAATTGCCTGAATTCGCCTCTCCCTGATCCTAAGGGAGAACTACATCGGTCTGAGGCCCTTCCTTGCTTTGTGCAATGGGCTATGTAGGCAGAACTTAGGAGACATGGGGTCTCCCAAGGTTATCTCGACCATCCCCTACCATAACCTATCATGTGTGGTAAATATAAATATTTTTGTGTATTTCTATTTCATCACATTCCTCTTTATCCTTTTTTTTCAAAACACCGAAAGTCAAAACGAAAACATTCTTATTATTATAACTCAAATCAACATATATATCTCGTTTTATTTAGATGTTAAACAAATACATCTTCTCTATCATCGACACGCAGGTCGGTACTCTTAGTTATTCTTATACCTTGCTAACATTTATTTAGACCCTCATGCCTCATCCCGAACTAGGTGATGATTGTGATCGTCGACCCCTCTCGCCAGGCCTCTCTGTCCTCAAAGGTACCACGGCTATTGGTACCGCCCACTGATCTGCCAATCTCTCCTGTAACATATGAATACGCCCTCTCGCATGAAGGACTTCAGCCTCTAGTCTCTCTGCTCGTGACTCTGTAACCGCTAACAATCCTCTTGTCTCATTCACCTGCGTTTGGAGCTGCTGAACCAAACTCTGTAGACGATCTCTCTCTGCTGTAATCACAACTATGTCAGGACAATCACGTATACCTCGCAGCTCCACTACCCACCATAATCTATAGGCCTCTGTCGTTCCTGCATCCATTACCCTGCGATCAGTGGCTATTTCCTCTGGCCCTTCTGGAGGTGTTGGCTGGGGAGGTGAGAATACTGCCTCTGCATCAATCCTCATATAGGGTCTATAAGCCTGGGGTATATCCTACACAAATCCAAATTGTCACCGCACGCGATCTAGAGGAATCCTCTCATACTCACCCGGCCTGTGCCCTGCGATCCACATCAATCGCTCTACACCCCTCAACTCCTCAGCTATGTTCTCTGTTACCATATAGTTTCCGTATGGCCTCCAACAGATATCCGCAATCATCACCATCTCCCATACCTGCCTATAATACTCAATGTCACCCGTCACAACCTGGGATCTTGCCTCTTGTTCTGTTTGGACCCATCGTCTGAATCCCAACCTTTATACTCCGGTCTCTCCTGACTGGATGGGTCGGCCTATTGGTCGCACACAAACAATGTGCTCATAGGCCCAACAGTGTAATAAGTATGAACAATCCAGCGTCGTCTTGTGATTTCGCCTACAAGCCCATAGACCCCTGTATAGCTCTGCCAAATATGCAGGTGCCCATGCAAAAGTCACGTTCCTTTCTATCATCTCCCAAATAACACACATCAATGCCTTTGGAAATCTTCCCCCATCCACCCTCGGTAACGCGTAATACCCTACCGCTATCATTAATATCACTGCTAACCTTGTCTCCTCAGGGTGTGCTGCATACATTACCCCATATGTGAATGACAAACCTTGCTGTGTTAAATCTCGTGCGTATGGACCAAATACTGTTGTTATCACTCCCCGTGCCGCACTAGGTAATGCCTGATATACTGGTTTCCTGTAATTGGGAGTCTCAAAATACGGAACACATCTTCCAATGTTACTGTCATTTCCCCTGTTGGCAGATAGAAGGTATTTGTCTCAGGATTCCATCTCTCAATCAACGCCTGTAACATAGCATGGTTACGTGTGATTCGTGAATAATAGTAGATTCCACTTAACCCCAAACGATTTATCAATGTCCATTCAGCTGGCGTTACATCCGCTCGGATTCGTGACAACAACGCTGGTACACTATCATTCATCCTCAACCCTGCCTCTGCCTGCATACATCCAAATAACAAACAACCATTCAATTCCTCAAATCCCCCTGGGTTTTTTCTCAAATTCTGAAAATTCCTACAACAACCGGTATGGTTTACAGCTAACCGGTACCGGTTGAGTAACCGATACCGGTTATCCCTAACCGATATCGGTCACTGTTACTTTCATACACCTTGCCTAAACAACCACCTACGACAATAAATTACTCGTTTATTCCTCTCTGTATACACAGACATACCTTAAACCCTTGATTACCTACCCATGTAACACTCACCTCATTTATAACCCTTGTTATCATCGTTTTCTTTCTCAAATATACCCACATACTCTCCCCCATCTTATTCACAAAACATGCAGAAATCAAATCACAACCAAAACGTTTACCTCTTGGAGTTGCAGCAGCTTGAGGTGGCCCTTGTCTTCCCTCTCGTCCCTGCCTGCTAGATGCTTCTCCTCGTTCTGCCATGATCACCACCTTTTTCAAACTTTCCTTTCTGTCTCCTGAATCTCAGAACACATTCACTTTCCCTGTCTCTTTTCTCCTTATCACTCAAATTTCTCATGCAATTTACCTGGTCTCAGTCGTCAAAAAGCGACGCATTCGCGTATTTAACTTCTTGCATGGCTCTCAAAATTAGAACTTAAGTTGCCACCCTAGCTTTTTTTTTATTTTTTAGAAAAAGCTCATACCTAAATAACCGGTATCGGTTATGTAACCGATATCGGTCTACTAACTACCGCCATCAGTTATCTAACCGATATCGGTTATACACCTACCTTTTTGAAACATGGTTCTTTTCTTCGTTTTTTACCTAATTTTTGTCGCGCCCGCCTCTTTTCTTACATCTCATCATCATTATCCATATTTGTCCATCCACCACACATATCATTACAATTTCATTAACATCATCTCTTTTACAAAAACAAACAAGTCATCAACTAAGGATACCAAAAAAAAAACAAAAAACTATCTATCTATTACATCATTTGGATCCCACTCATCAGATACATATATAACAATGTCCCAAAACCAGCACCAAAACATGCAACATTTCATCATATAACACATCATCCATATATCAACATGTCAAATAAACTCATCATACATTCTATATCATAAACCATCGACAAAATACTTAAAAGCATTTTGAACACAACATGTGGATCAAAACATCATCTCTATATATCTATACAAAGTTTTCAAATATACACTGTTCCCTGCATCGGGACCTCTGTGATCTCATCATCTAACAAAGCTGGCACGTAGGCCACAATAAAGGTCAATAACCTCGACTCGGCGCGCAGGCCGGTCCCCTCATATTAAAAATATACTCGGCTCGCAGGCTGGTATCAACTATACAACCACGTACTCGGCTCGCAGGCCGGTATACAAAAAAATGAATGAATCAATGAATAATATGTAGGCACGTAGGCCTCTATCAACACAACTGGTTCACAGACCGGTGCCCATATCTATATACAAAAACAATGCAGGGATCCCTCAGCTCTCCCCACCGCCCTCGACACCTCTCCCAGCTGGTCCCTGTGGCGCCTCTCGCCTCTTGCCTATAATGGACATGCTGGCTGTGGCTGCGCCTCCCTGAGATCTCTGGCTGTGAGAGGTCTCTGCTCTATGAGCTGCATAAGGCTAATACTCAACTCCGGTACCATCAAGAATATCCTGATAGTATCGAACCTCTGCTCTAACCTCCATATAGCACTCTCGAGCCACTGAAGGAGCTGGAGCTAGTCCCCTGGCACCTAATACTAATGCCCCCTGAGCTTGTGCTGGTGCCGCTGCTGGTGCTTGTGGCCGCGGTGGTGCCGGTACCTGTGCTGCTGCTGGTACTGCTACCTGTACCTGTACCTGCACCTGTGGCTGGGCTACTGGTGGTGGTGCTGCCTGTGCTTTTACCTACACCTGTGGCTGGGCTGCTGGTGGTGGTGCTGCCTGTGCCTGTACCTGAGCCTGGGCTAGCTACCCCTATAAGACCCCTATCTGTGCCTGCGCAGCAGCAAGCTGCCCCTGTAAGAGCTACACCTGATCCCTGAGCTGATCTCTCTCTGCCGTCACAGCTGCCAAGTCTGGCTGTGCGGGCTGTGCTACCCTCACCCGCTCTCTGACCAGCCCACCACACCATGTATGCTCCTGTACAACCAGCATCATCTACTGTGTCATCTGCTGGCCTCTCAGCAACCCAATCTGGATCCAAGGGCTGTGGTGCAGGCAGTGGGGCCTCTACATCATCCCTCCTGTACTGAGGGAAGGGAGGTGGCTCGTCCTGTCGCAGCCCCATCTGCTTGCGTACCCTCTCTAGGGGTATCCTCTCGTACTCTCCCGGCCTCCGTCCTGCTATCCAGAATGTGTACTAGATCAGACGTAACTGTAAGCGGGATCCTCCGCGAGGATGATGACCTCTGTAAGGTCTCCATACAATATCTACCACTGTCAGGCCCTCTAATAAATGCCTGTAGTAGGCAACATCTCTCCCCGCAAGCACTGCTCGTGGCTGCCCCACGACTCCCAACCACCTCTGAAAGCCGTATCTGTATATAACCTGTGGCCCTGGCTGCTGGGGCAGCCCTACTGGTCTGATGCATATGATGTGCTCATATGCCCAACAGTGAAGTAAAAAATTCGAACAAATACCAAATCGCCGCATCCGGTGATAACCCCAGAGCTCTCTGTATAGCTGCACCAGATACACTGGTGCCCACGCATAGCAAGTATGCTCCTCCACCATCTCAAGCAAAACCCCCATCAATGCTCATGGAAAGCGGCCTCCCTCTGAGTCTGGGAGGGCGAAGCAGGTGATCCCAATCATCATCAGCACAGCCAGCCGTGTCTCGTGTCGGTGCGCACGGTACATGTCACCATACCCGATACTTGCTGCTGTGATAGGTAAGTTGCGCGGCTGCATCTCCAAAAACCTGCAGGATGCTGTCCATCGCTGTCTCCGAATCTACCTGGAAGACTGCCTCTCCCTCGATCGGTAGTCGAAGGATGCGATACACATCCTCCAATGTGATGGTCATCTCTCCGGTCGGGAGATGGAACACATTGGTCGCTGGATCCCATCTCTCGATGAGGGAGACCATCAGGCTGTGATCTCTATCAATAGCTTTGTATCGCTGGACTCCACCGAGTCCCACCTCACGCATGATCACCCAATGAGCCGCAGATACGTGTGGCCGCATCTGCACCAACAGCGGGGGCATCCTATCCCGCATCGTCAACTGCTAACGTGCCTGCAAAACCAACCCACATCCTTAGACCTACTCTTTATCACAACATCTACTTTACCCTCTAAACCCCCTTTTATCCCCCCCACCACACCCCAACTCTCTACCACCCCCCTCTAGCAACCTACCTTCAACCACCCAACCCAAAACCCACCCAACCCCAACCCATACAAATCCCATATCTACCCACAACTCAACCCACCCAAACCCCTACCCGACCCAAAGCCCAAAGTCTACCCAAAACGCCAACCCACCAAACCCCCACCCAAAACAAACACCCACACCCCACACACCAACACAAAACAAGCCCAACCCAAACCCAAACCCACCCAACCCCCCAACAAACCCCCAATAAACCCAAACAAACCCTACCCAAAACAAACCAACCCAAAACCAAACCCACCCCACCCAAAACAAACCCCACCCACACCCCAAAACACAAACACACAAGCCCAAAACAAAACAACCCCAAAACAAAACCAAACACAAACCCAATAAACCCACACCCCAAAAACAAACAAAACAAACCAAAACAAAACAACACAAACCCGGTACCGGTCCCACAACTGACCACGCCCTCTTCCCGGTCGCCAGTCACCACCGACCGACGCCGGTCACCACAACAGAACCCTGTCCTCTAGGAAATTTTGCGACCGATGCCAGTCGCTTAGCGCTACCGACATCGGTCACTGTCATTTCCCGGAGCCAAACCCCCGCGCGGCCCCCCCACCCACATTTTTGCATTTTTCTACTTATCTACCCACCCAAACACCCTAAAAACCTACCCACCCAGCCGCCTTGCCCTATTTTACCCATCTATCCTCTTCATTTTTCAAATTACGTCCATTTACTCATTATTTTCTAAAACATGTAAATTCCTACCCAAACCCCCAATTTAGCTTAATACCATTCAAATGCACAAAATAAAGAGTTCCGAACCTACCCGAACGATGACACGTCATTGTGGTGGGATGGGTGGTGGTGGTCCAGCTGGTCCAGCCCCTCCTGCTCCTCCTGCCTGTGCCATAGCTCCAATTCTGATCTGCTGGGTCCCCGGCCAATCAACTGCTGCCTCCTCCTCACTCGGGCCCGCAAACAACTCACTCCTCTAGCAAAATAGCTCCACCTCACTCAATAAAACCTCCAATCTCAACTCTCCACGTCAGACAAATCAATTTGGTTTTCAAATAACACAAGTGACAATGACAAGCCGTATTTTTCTTTTTATAGGTTTTTCGCCCTTAACCGATATCGGTTTCATTTTGCCCTAATGAACCGGTATCGGTCCCTTAACCGATATCGGTCATGTAGAATCGACATCGGTTTTTCTTCCAACTTTCCCCCAATTTTTTGCCCTTATTTACCATTTGCCCCTTTTTAACCACATATCGCCTATATCCACCTTTGCTGAACACCATTTGTTTACCTATTCGGCCCGACCCAAGGCCTCAACCTACCTATTCGGCCTGACCTAAGGCCTCAACCTACCTATTCGGGCCCCGACCTAACATTTGGCCTCAACCAAAGCCTCAACCTACCTAACCGGCCCGACCCAAGGCCTATTCAACCCAAGGCCTCAACCTACCTCGGCCCGACCCAAGGCCTCAACCCTATTCGGCCCGACCCAAGGCCTCAACCTACCTATTCGCCCCGCCCCAAGGCCTCAACCTACCTATTCGGCCCGACCCACGGCCTCACCCTAACCATTTGGCCCGACCCAAAGCCTCAACCTACCCCCCCGGCCCGAGCCAAGGCCGCAACCCAACAACCTGGCCCGACCCATGGCCGTACCACCTCAATACCTTACCTAAAATCAACACCATACACTTTTATCCACCCATCCTGTAGTTTTTTGTTCAATCGAGCTCACCTGTTTGTGTTTTAGCATGATTAGGGTCCTTGACTTGATCTGTCGACCAACTTTGCCTAGACCTAGACCGTGACGTTTATCTCAACCAAACCAACCATTTGGTACTGCCGAACATGCCTAAACGTTCCTGTACCTTACCTGTTATATACCCTGGAGCTACTTCCTATGCCTTGGATACCAGGATTATATCACCCTTGTTTGGATAAACTATCGACCTTTGCCTATGCACTGCTGGTTTGCTCGTCAAATCATGTACCCTAGTCGTACGATTGCATTTCAACATGCGTCTGCTTCCTTGGACCTACCCCACCACCTTACCATCCCCTCTACACCATTTACCCTTTATCAACCCTATCCCTGATTTCACATTCTCTCAATCTGTGATAGATTTGAGGGGGATTACCTATACCCTTAACAACGGAAACCACTTCATATTATTGTCCGTGCAGCTTTACAAAACAAGCTACACGACAATAAGGGGCTAATGTAGACACCAAATTTGTGTCTTACGACCCCTTGTGACCCGCATCTCATCTCGCAATATAACCTCATCACCTAAACCTTACACAATTATTTATTAATTACCTTGTAATAGATAAATCCACATCACCTTACCTGCCACCTCATTTTGCCACTTCATCATGACCTAGCCCTAACCCTAAACTAACCTAATTAAGACCCATAACTTGGTCCACACCTACACCCATAACTAATGACCCCTTTCTCGCACCCAAAACCGACCTTCTAGTCACTTGACCAAGCCCGCAACTAATCTCTCGGGAGAAAAGCAGGGAAGGTGGGCGATTTTACTAAAAATAGCCTACTTTTTCCTTACCGATGCCGGTTCCTACTCGACCGCCGTCAGTTACGTAACCGCCATCGGTTCCCTGTAAATGGGCTCCCCAAACCAAAAACAAAGGATCGGAATTTCATTTTTGGATCAAGTGGAAGGATTTTGAATCAAGAGAAATCATTGGGAGCGATCAACAGAGTCCAGATTTTCACTTGACTGAGTAGAGACAAGTGAAGAGACCAGAAGAGTTTGCAGTAAAGGAAAGCTAGCCCAATTGCATCTGGATACCACAGCCCTGTGAACTCAGATTTGATCTGCTGTGTCAGACATCCTACCTCATGTCTTCATCAGAGCTCTTGGACCTGCATCTCCGCGAATAATCAGTAAGTCACATCTTGCATGTCTTCTGTTAATAACATTTCTTATGCCTTTTGAATCACAGTCCTCATAAATCCATCCCTGAATCCACTACCCAGCGTGCATCATTGCATCTAATTGTCATTCATCTACCTCTCATCGCCCTATTTCCTAATATTACCTATATACAGCCCTACAAATAACACAACTACCAAACAACACCACCACCCCACAAAACAACCAACCTTCAGATCTTAGACTCTACCGATATCGGTCATCAGTAACCGCCATCGGTTATCAGTAACCGACATCGGTTATACTGACTATAACCAATAACCAGCCTTTTCCCTACCCAGTTCAACAAAGCAATTTAATTGATATCTTATAGTCTTTTGTGTTAATTCATATTAGCAGGGAACTGACCACCTTCGAAAGGAAGTTTTATATTTCCTGGGCCCAAGGCAGTTTCCTCATTTATTGTCTAATTAAAATCTTGTGGTCTTGTGTTCTTATTTGCAGGTAGTCCTTCCAAGACAAAAAGGAGTTCTTCGCAGTCAACCTGATCTTTCTCTACGGTACGCGCACATCATCTCGACATTCTACAGGTATTCCTCCTAGCCCCAACCCTTATCTGTTTCTAAAAGGAATGAAACATTCCGAGTGAAACAAAACCATAAGATCTTATTAGGTGTGTATTAAACATTCACAAGAGCATGAACCAAAAGAGATAACATAAGACACCAAATATAAGTGGGAAAACCTTAAGGGGAAGGAAACCCAATGAAACCTCTTCTAATATTACTCATAAAAAGGACTTGTAAGAATATTACACATCATGCAAGATTTCTTTTGTGAGGCACCAACCCCACAAGGAGCACTAACCCCTAGTTTAGTAGGAAAATAATCCTATAAGGAGGATACAACCCCCTAAGATGATCAATCACTAACTCAACCACCTAAATATGGATGATCACTTAAGGATATATGTTTCTTGTACAACTAATTTTGATCCAAATTCAGCTCATCTCTCCTCAAACCATTCTCAAAACTCACTCTCTCCTAACTCGCTCAATCCTTCTTCTTCATGGGATGATTAGATAATTGAACCTTACTATACTTATCTTTAATCCTTAACTCCTCATCACCTCTTATCATAGTTCTTCCTTGAGCCCTCATCACTCCTTCCTTTTTTTAGCTCGCTTATATATCCATCATCTCAACTAGTCACAAATGACATAAATACACTTCAGCTTATATACATGACACATCTCAAAACACCTCATAGGTCAGATAATAACCATATAAGTTAGTCATGAAAACTTAAAAATAACCTCTAAAAATCATATAAATAATATCAAGAGACCCATATAGGTCAGAAATGGGTCAACAAATTCAACACTTGCACCAAAACTTCTAAATAGGCCAAAATAAGGTCTTCTCCAAGCTCCAACGAATGCATCATTCGACTACAAGGGCATAAACAACTTTTTCAAGGACAGAAGAAGATTAATAAGTTAGGAAAAATATCTATAAACATCATCAATCAGCTGAGTAAGTTCTGTAACTTCCATCTCCACCATGAAACACACCAAGAAGTAAACAACACCAAAAATGACTTAAACACCTAAAAATCACTCCACAAGACCAGATGAATTGGCACACCAAAACTCATCATCATAACACAAATGACACATCAATAGGAATGTATTGATGTCAACCAAATCATGAAACTCATTCTAACTTTCAGATCATTACACAAGACCCCAAAATTAATTCTTCTCTAACATTGCTCAAGCTAGCTTCAAGTTCACAAAACTAGGTATTCAAAACTATACTAGTTCACATATAAAATCACCTCAAAAATGAAATAACCACATATAAATGGAAATATTTTGATGTATACTATATGAAAAAAACTAATTATAATCTTCAGTTCAAGGCTTAAAGCATCCAAACAAACCAATCTTTGGAACTACTCCAACTGGGCTCTAGGACTCAAGAACCAGTCTTGAGAAATCAAGCACTCCAAACACCTTCAAAATCACTTCCAAGCTCAAAACCAATGCACCTGAAACACATTAAGGGAAACCTGGTAAACACTATTCAAGTACTAATAATGCATATTTCATATGGAGAAAACTGATCAACTCTTGCACACAAGTTCCAACAAGCCTTCTTGAGAGGCCTAATAGGGCTGATTAGGCCAATAGGTATTCAACTAAAAAAAATCATTCCAGATAATTCCAAGAGCTCAAACACAACATATTATATTTCTAAAAGGTATTCAAGGAAAAATAATCATGATCCATCATGCAAATAAACTCAACTCAAACCAAACCTCCATGACTAGCTTTTAGCCCTTAAGGCCAAAATCGGTAGGTCTACTTTGGAGACATGTTTCTTAAATTATCTCTACTGGACCTACCTAAATATTATCATGGAAATGTATCAAATCTACCAAGGATTTTATAACAATTTACTTTTCATCCTCAAGCTTCCATCTCAGCCCCGATACTACAAATGTCTACAAAACTAGGGTTTTTATCGAACTTCCTGAAATAACTAGATAATGAAACCTCTGCCAAAATTATCCCCGAAGAATCATATTAAAATTTTATGCATCAAATTTTATTACCTAGAAAACTCGGAGACCAAAAAATTCACTTCTTTCAATTCACTCTACTAGGAGGGTTTTACTAGGGTTAGAAACCAAGTTGACTTCTTACAAATTGTTCATAAATGTATGACAATAAAAAAAATTCATTATTTTTGAAAAATGATATTATATAAATGAAAAATAATCCCCCAAATCCATAAGGTACCATGCAGACGCACACGCGTGGGTGAGAAAAACAAGCTCACATATTGTGTTGGATTTTCCTTCTCTAGAACTTGGTTTTGCCAAAAATTTGTTTTCTTGTAATTTCTCCATAACCCTGACCTGAAACTTGGCATGAAGCATCATGAAAAAATTATATAATATTCCCAACTCACCTCCTTTCTCAAATGCACCTAAATCTCTCCATCCATTGAGACTTACCTGTGTGTTAATGACTAGTCTTCACAATCTTACTTCCTAAGGACCCCATACATGCACTAAACAATTGAGATATGACCTAATAATCCTTAAAAATATGCTATGAAGTCTCATAATGATATAAACATGATTTAATAAATCTTCCCTACTCCATATCTCATGCCTTCATTCCATACACCATGCTCTAGGTCTAGGAATAAGCCTCAAATGATTGTTACAACACACGAAATCACATGAATTGACCTTGTTAACCACTTTCAGACACTTGGAAACATTTGAGACATCATACAAAAAATTATTAATCTCATGAAATCATTCAACATCCACTAGAGAGATTATACTATGACCATGCCTACTACACCATGCTCCAAGACACCATAACAACTTCACCAAAACTAGACACTACCAATCAACCTTCATGTTAGACAACGAATAACACCTCACGGAGACAAATATGCCATTATTAACTCTCTTTTCCATCAACATAATTTTACATCAATGATAACTTAAGACATGATGTCAAACATAAGGTCCTTAGAATCTTTTAGACAAATTAGTCCATATACTAAGTCATTTTTGTTCCACTAGTTATTTTGATATATAAGATCACCAAGTTTAGGAATAATTAAAAGCAGATTGGGTAAAAAATCATGTATGATGCAATGATCTAATATCCCATTTTTCTAGGACAAATAGTTATCTAAACGTAAGTGAACAACAAAATGATGAAATTTGAAAGCTATGACAAAATAAACCCCTAAAGAACAATAGTCTTACCCCTTGTTTGTGACACTTTATACTTAATGTGTTGGTTAAAATCAAGTGCTTACATGTAATATGAAATGTTTTGTCACTCACCTTGAAATAATCAAATTCTATGAAAGGGTGGATACCACAATGTGTTTTGAAACACATAAGTGAAACGAAACCGTAACAAAAACAAGAAAGGACGAAATGGGAAGAAGAGTAAAAACTAGGGTGCATCGTTAGCTAGCTACTCTTGATCATTGGTCACTTTGATTTCAATATCATACTCCATTACACGGGTGATCCAACCTACTCTCTTCTCATTCAAGTCCTTGTTTAGGAGAAAATCCTTGACACCAACATGAGACACTAGTAGTTGAATCTTGTTGTTCGAGACCAAGTGTTTGAACTTCTTCAAACTCCTAATGATAGCAAGGACATGATTTTCAATAAAAGAATACCTTACTTCGTAATTCTCCAGGCTCTGACTGAAGAAGGCTATGGGCTGTTCTAATCTTTCTCTATTCAGGTTGTACCAAGATAGTTGAGATTATGCTTGCCCCTCCAAAAGCATACAACATGAAGTCCTTTGAGAAGTCTGGGCCAATAAGAGTTGGATCCTGTGATATTGCATGCTTGATAGCCTCAAAAATCTCTTTGCCTTCTGATGGCCATTTAAATGCAAGACTCTTCTTCAACATCATTGTTAAAGGCTTCACAAGAGTGGAAAAATCAGGCACAAATCTATGAACAAAGTTTATTCTTCCCAAGAAGCTTTGGAGAGACTTCTTGTGTTGTGGCAATGGAAGTGTTCGGATGGCTTCAACTCTTTCAGGATCAATTGTTAACCCTTCTCTTGAGACAATGTGGCCCAAAAATTTTCCCTCATGTGCCAAGAATACACACTTCTTTGGATTCAATGACACTCTGAACCTTCTACACCTTTGAAATACCTACCTGAGGTGGAAGAGATGGTCTGCAACATTCTTTGAGAAGACAGTGATATCATCTAGATACACCAGAACTATCTTGTTGATTAAGCCTTTGAATGCCATGTCCATAGCTCGCTGAAATGTTGCTCTGGCATTTGACAGTCCAAATGGCATCTTCTTATAAGCATATGTACCCCATTTGGTGGTGAAGGCTATCTTGAACTGATCTTCTTCTTTTACCATTATCTGATTATAGCCTGAGTATCCATCTAGCAATGAAAACCTCTCAGAGCCAGCTACAACCTGCAAGATTTTCTCCATCGATGGAAGTGGGTAGTGATCTTTGAGTGATGCTCTGTTTAGATCATGGAAGTCTACACACAATCTGATTTCTCCATTTCTTTTCCTCACAGGCACCAAGTTTGTAACCCAACTTGAATGCTTGATAGGGAAGATGATGTTGGCCTCAATTATCTTGTTCAACTCTTTTCTCATGAGAGGTTCAATGTGAGGGTTTACTGGCCTTTGCTTATGTCTGAAAGGCTTGGATTCAGGTTTTAATTCAATTGTATGCTCAACCAATCTTGGGTTGAAACCTTTTAAATCCTTATAAGTCCAAGAAAAACATCTAGGAATTCTTGACAAAGTTGAACGAATTCATATTTTTCTTGTTGGGTACTTACCTTGCCAATTTGCAATGTTTTCCTTCATCTACTGAAATGGGCTCTGAATCTTCACCCTTTACTTGAATATTTTCTTTCTCCTTCCGGAATTGATCATTTGGGTTGAAGATTGACTCCAAGGTTACAAGACCTTTTGGTAATTTGTTAGTTCTCAGCTGCACCACTTGGTTGCCATACTGTTGTTCCAATTTGTCTTGGTTTCTGGAGGAGAACTCAACTTCTTCTTGTAGAAAATTGACAATTTTCTGATCATTCTCGAAGACTTGCCAACTTGTGTTATTATCTGGGACAGCTGGCCTTACAACCACCTTGATATGGGGCTGAGACTTATCACTTTTTATACTTTCTATAACATCAAATGCTGCCCCAATTGCTGCCAGTCTGTCTGCTGCATCATTCTTTTTTCTGGGTATGGACACAATGTTGAAAGCTTCAAAGTCCTCAATGAGGTCCCATACCTGGTTTTTATAGCTCCTAAGTAGGTCATTCTTTGCAGCATGTTGTCCTCTGACTTGGTTCACAATCAGCTCACTATCACCAAATATTTGTAGATTCTTAATGCCTCTCCTCCTGGCCCAATGAAGTCCATGAATCAAAGCCTCATACTCAGCTATGTTGTTTAAGCAAGAAAACTTTAAATAGAAAGCTAAGTAATATTTTGTGCCTTGAGGTGAAACAAGCATAGCTCCTCCTCCTGCACCTTGTCTACTTCTTGAGCCATCAAAGAATAACTACCATACCTCATTATCATCCTTGTGGTCTGGCTTAGTGATGTTAGGAAGAGGATGATTCTCTTCATGCAAGCAATAGACTCCTAATTTAGATTCTTCCATTTCTTTGTAAGGGTCAAAAGCATGCCTCTTGTTCGCCCATTCATCAAGGGTCAAGTCTGGAATATATCTGACTTTGGTATCAGCTTCATGGGTGCTTGGATAATCTTCTTGATCAAGGGCTGAACAATTTGCATTGATTGGACTCGGTGTATGAGGCTCAATATGGAAAGTTTGCAATAGGCTCAGATATGATTGTAGCCTTAGCTCCATACCTTGTTCTGAATAACATTTGTGACCAATCAACAGACAAATAACCTCCAATTTTAGTAGTGAAGTCTCTTGACAAACACAATGCAAAGTGTGGTGGCAAGTCTATGACTGATACATTTTGCACAAGATGGTCACATTGGGACATGCATGCAATGTGAGGCTCAAATATTTGATTACTCCAACCATTGTTACTGTTGTACCATCCAATTGTACCACACCTTTGGAAATGACTTCATATTGAAGACCCAGCTGATCAGCTATTTGTTTTGGCATTACAGAGCTACTTGCTCCTGAATCAATCATGCAATTATGCACTAGCTTGTCTCCAATGATCAATGAGAATATAAAAGGGAGGAGGCTTCAGATTCTTACCTTTGTTGATCTCTATGATTTCCTTCAGGATGAGCTACATTGGTAAGCACTTTCTTTTGCTGATTAGGTAACTGATTTGATGTTGACCAATTTTCCATAGCAGCTTGCAATAGGTCTCTTTGTCCTGGGATAGCCAATGACTCCCACATTGAGATGTTTACATTTTTCCTCTTCATCTGCTCAATGATGTTGAATGGAGATGAGCTATCCCTTTATTTCCCTTTGCCTTGCATATTCTTCTCTTGCACATGGGTTGTTACAACTGGCACTTGAGCTGGTCTAGGGGGTGGCTTGGGCTGACCTTGCACATTGGGAGCTGCACTTTGATTGCCAATACCTTGTGGAGTAATAGAGGGTTGTGGATTACCTGAATTTGATGATTTTCCCTCTCCAATATTCCTTTTCTTGGACCGTGTATTGGTAGCTACACTTTGAGAAGGGGCTTGGTTAACTCCACATAAGTCTTCTGTTTTCCAATTAACCAACATAGTTTCAGTTGGAGGTGTCTCTTGCTGAGCTTCTTGCTGCTGATTTTCCTCTTGACTAGGTTCTTGGGACACACCAATGGTCTGTACCATCAAGGCCTGGTTTAGTGCACCATTGAAACACGTTGATTGATAGTGAGGTAGACTGCAGGGGTAACACCAGTCATACTCTTGTGCCATGTTGTTTTGTGTTGGAACTAAGGCTTTTGATGTTGAAGCTACATTTGGATTATATGGTCAGAATGGCCTGGCAGCTTGAGGTTGTCCTTGGTTCAAATTTTGATTTGTGGCATGACTTGGTGGTTTATTTTGCTGGTATGGGGGCCTAGCTTGATATTGAGTTTGAGGCTGATATGGCCTAGAACTCTGAGCTTGTTGTCTCTTGATAGTCACTATCTTGTTTTCTAGGTTCTGTAGCTATTTCAAGACTTCTTGGAGCTCATTTGAGGAGCTAGAAGATGAGGTGGAAGCTTCAGCTGAACTCTGATTCCTTGGAGCAGGTATGGGAGCTAATGTGGGTGTTTGACTAGTGCTTGGAGCTCCTAGTTCTGGATATAGAGGCATAGGTGGCCTAGGTGCAAGTTTACCAGCCTGAATTAAACAATTTTCAGCTCTAATGGAAATGTTATAGGCTGCAGGTAAGGTTACACCTCCCATGGATTGAATCATCATGGAAATATAATAATTTAAAGCTCTAAGGAAGTATAGAAAATCACCTTCATCTGTTGGTCTTACGGCCACCGGAATCCTATCCCACGTCTGCTAGAATCTGAAGTTGAAGTCGGTCAACTGCTCATTAGGAGCCCTCTTGATTGTTGTCAGTTGTTCCAACAAGGATAGATTATCTCCCTTCTCTCCAAATTGATTGTGAAGAGCTGTGCACAGATGGTCCCAATTCTAAATAGAGCCTGCTGTTAGACTCCTAAACCATTGCAAAGCTTTACCCTTGAATGAAGAGGCTAACAATTTGACTGCAATGTCCATCTCAATGATTTCATGAATTGCACAGACATTTGCAATGTCTTGAATGTGGTCACTAGGAGTAGTCTGGTTCTCTCCAGTGAAATATGGAATGCTCTTCAATGCTGCAACTGGAACTGGATTTTGTGCATTGAGAGTGAGTGGCCTGCTGCTAGTGAAGTTGACATAGGGATTGGGTTGTGGATGTGCCATTATGATTGGCCTAAGAACCCTTGTTGATTGAATGAAAGGCCTACTAGGGGGAGGTGTTGAAAAGGTTCTATTTGGTGGAGATGGAGACCTTTGAGCTCTTCTTCCCCTTCTCCCTCTATCTGGGGATAAGTGTAGATAGACAAATAATCCTTCTTCTCTAGTTCTTGATCTAGTCTGGATTCTTTTCATGAATTTGCCAAACTTGAGCTGCTGAAACCAGTGGACTCTACCTATTTTGGAGTCACCAGATATGTAATTTCAAAGCTTCTTACAAGCTGAAAACTTATAACAAGTGCACATCAATCTTGCTGCAGTAAAAATGAAGACTTCTTTGTCCCACTAGACATGCCAAAACTGTTAGTGCAAAATCACAACACCCCTGAATGTCTGCAACTCAATGGGTTGAGACTCTCAGTGTGATTGCATAACATGGAGCATCTCTCAAAGTGTGGGACTTTGAAATTGAGAGAGCTCTCTGGATGAAGGCCGGTTCCTATTCCTCTGTTCAGGTGCACACATAAAATTTGCAGAGGATCTATTCTAAAATCTATTCTAACTTGCCAAGGAGACAGGGTTAAGAAGATGCAAGAAATTAAACCTAAACTAACAGAGGTGATGCACGAAAGGAATGTTGAACACAAGACTTTGCTATCAAACACAGACCATTAAAATGTAATACAACCACCATGCACAGATAACCAATATTGCAATGAAAGATCAGATAAAGGAAATGAACACAAGAGAGGGTTGAAATCATCCACAAACATGTATTATTGCTTCACAAATTGATACAGAACATTACAATGGCCAAGAGGTAAAAAACTTGCATTACAGTCTTAATAGAAGGTTCAAACTCCATGAATTCATCTGCAGACCAGAGAAGAAGGGAGGGTGCAAAACCAAAATGTCCAACCCTTTACAATGAGCCAAGCTCTTACCTTTATAGATGAAGTGAAGAGAGGAGAAGAAAAGGAGGTGGGAAATCTGATTTGGAAGCTCAGCTACCAGCCATCAATGCCCCTGCAAATCCACCTACAATCTGTCAAGTCTTCCTCTCCATGTTTGTTTGGCATGTTGAAGAAGGAAGAATGGCGGATCAAATCAAATCTGATCTGGTTGTTGAAGCAATCAGATCATACATTAATGGCATGAAAGACATTTTCCTATTTTTCACCCACCTAACCTTGTCAAAATTAAATTTTTCAGGCTTCCATGGCATAGAGGAGGTCGAGACCTTTCCAATGGTACCAAATTTGTTGAATTTTGAGCATTGGATCGAAATTTATGCCCATTTGAATATTTGAATCGAATCCGTACAAAAATGGTGAAAAAAAAAAGTTTTGCAAAATGGATCCACGGGCCTGAAATTCACTTTGTGCCTTTTGCAAAAAATTACAAAAGTGCAAAAGTCTCCCACATTGTGCCCCTGCCCCAAAAGCTTCTCATTTTCCATTTTTCATCCCTGAGCCCACTTGCATTTTCCACTTAGAAAATAAATCCTTCCCAGGCCCGCGGGCCCAATTATAACTTGGCCTTTTCAAAAGAGTGAAAAAATGCCAAAATATCTCCCACCGCCTTGTTGGTCCGCAATCTTCCCCTTTGGTGAAAAGTCTTCCCCAGGCCTGCCGACCCACTTTGGTAAAAAATCCTTCCAAGGCCCGCCTTCCCGCTTTGATGAAATTTGGCCTGACACATGGATTGTCCCTTTGTGGGCTTACTTTTATATTTTACACCTTTTGAAAACAAAAGTAAAATTTCAAAGGCCTTTGGGGCCATATGCTTTGACCTGAAACATGGAGGCTCTTTGCGGGCCTGCTCTGTAATTTTGGATTTTGACTAAGCCCCTCTATTTTACCTTTTTGTTGCACCCAAGACATGTGGAGGCTTCTGCTGATCCTTCTTATACTTAGCCTGATTTCGGCCTTGAGACTCTGCCCTATTTTTGGACCTTGACCACGTGGCGAGCCCAGTGCTCATTTGGGGACCCAC
This sequence comes from Taxus chinensis, assembly GCA_019776745.2. Taxonomy (NCBI): domain Eukaryota; kingdom Viridiplantae; phylum Streptophyta; class Pinopsida; order Cupressales; family Taxaceae; genus Taxus; species Taxus chinensis. The sequence goes on from CM034157.1 coordinate 216,706,529, forward strand.
TTTTGAATTGTTCACTTTGAAATTATGCACCGAAGAGTGACACATGGTTCCTTCCACAGCTTTTCCTATTTCTTTGTGTTTTGGCTAAGTCCCTTTTGTTTGGTAAGGGTCCATATTTTTAACCCTAGACACGTGGAGGCTTAGCACTCATTTGGGACCTACCCTTTGGATTTGATCTTTGAAGTTATGCTGAGAGACATGTGGCACCTTCTGGCTCTGACCCTATAGCTTAGACTTTTCAATGGCCGGCTGTACCCTTTTCAGACCTAGGACACGTGGAGGGCTGGTGCTAGTTTGGGGTCTCTCTTTAGATTCACCTTTGAATTTGTGCACCAATGAGACACGTGGCACCTTCCGTAGGCCCCTTTATACTTAGCCGATTTGGGTCTACTCCACTTTCTCCATTTTGAATAGGCCCCTTCTACCTATTTAGGAGTGAATATGTTGGGTTCTAGACATGTGGAAGCGTAACGCACATTTGTGACCTGCCCCCGGATTTTTACTTTGAAGTTGCATCGAGATGACACGTGGAGGCTTCCTTGGTTCTTTTATACTTAATCGATTTGGGCCTGCCCATTTGACTTCTGATGGACCCTAGACACATGGAGAGTCCATGCACATTTGAGTCTCTACTTTGGGTCACACCTTTAAAGTTACGTTGAGCTGACACATAGTTCTTTCCGCTGACCTTATACTTTTTAATGGCCTATTTAAATTTTTAAGGCTCTGACCATGTGGAGGTCTAGCACTAATTTGGGCAAACTACCACTTTGGCTTTGCCCTTGGAATTCACGTCGATGAGGCACTTGGAGGCTTCTGCTGACTCTATTATACTTGAGCCTTTCCAGGGCCTTGAGTGAACACTTCCCCTCATATTTTACTCCTGTGCACTCTGATCTCCTTGTCGACCATTTGCTCCCCGACCTACCCCTCACTGTTGGATCTGAAATGTGGGCTCGCATGACTGAACCAATGCAAATATGTTATTTTAAACTTGTATGTGGTTGAGATATATATGTAGACCACATGTCTATTTGGGCCACGATATTTTCATGTTTCCCTTGACTAGTAGAGTTACCCAGTACTCATACATACTTGCAAGTATTAGTGTTATTATATAAGAACTGGGTATCATTTTTGATAGCTATACACACACCCATTTGGGGTGGAGTTGATGTATTTAAAGGTGCATGATTTTATAAATGTCTGTAAGTTTCTTTTAATGATCTCAAGCTTGATATCATGTATCTTATCATTTTACGGTCTCTGCTCTTAATTTTGGGCATTCTTAGCAGTAGTGACTCTATGTTGATCATATTTCATTTTACCTTGTTTGTATGCAATTTTTCAAGCCAATATACTAGTTGTTCAAAATGGTTGTGTAAATGTTATTTATGAGTTTTAGCTCTTATTTATGTAGCATATTATTTAATGGCACTGTTATGTGGATTTGGCCTCTCATTTGGTCTTTGGGTTTATCATTATGTTTTCCTTAACAGATACATATGACTTGGTTGTCATTTTTATTAGGTTTATGCCATTATTATTATCCATTATGGACTGAGCTATTGCAATGGTTGATATAAATTAGGGATAATTCATACATCTAAATGTTTTATTTAATAGTTTTTCAGACCACTTAGTGGTCGAAGAAGTTTGCATTTGGATTATCTCCACTGTATATGGAGGGGTTATAGTCTTACAGATCATTACATGGTTAATACAGGCTGCACTAAGTATATATCACTGAATGGTGATGAGATGTGATCTTTGTTATACACTTGGTCACTATTTCTTTCCTTAGACCAATCTGTGGTTGATGCAACTGTGTTTTACTTTCACCATGTGGGTCATGGATTTTGGGCTTCGATTTACCTTGGTTCAAATATTGGTTGTATTTTGGTGAAATTAAGGTTATTTCATAGTAGTTAAGGTAAATGTTGGGATATAAGTACATTGTATAATAAACTATTCTTATTAAATAATGTTTAAATTATTATATTATTTTTGAATAATAATGTAATCTATTATCAAAGTTTATTATTAATTCGATTAACGATTATGTATGATAATATTAAATTATTAAGTTGAATAATTTTAATATTATCTAATCGTGATAAATTCTTAATAATAATATTATTAAGATAGTATCGAATATTAATATACTCTACTCCTTAATGAGTGGTTATATAAACCTTGAATGATAAATTGAGTGGGTTGTATGACTATACCTGATTCGTATTATTATTATATGAAAATGATATAAACAAGTATGTATGTTTTTATTATAAAATACTTAATTGGTATTTTATATAACCCTTTTGGGTATAAAGACATAGTGGATTTGTTTTGTGTTAAATGATAATTTTTATCCTTAGCAATCTGAATTATTCTTGTTATTGATTAGAGTTGGAAAATCAATTGTTTCTTTATGGACTATGAAAGAAATGAAAAAGGAGAAAAGTTATGTTGTATCCTTTATGATTTTCAGATTATGTGGATTATGTTTCATTGAAATATTTCTGTGCTTTAAATGGTAAAGATAAGATGGTAGAATTTTTCATGCCAGTTCTTTTGAACTGACGGTTTCCTAACATTTTTACAGATGGCGAAGTTTAGATCTTATCTGGCAGATGATTTGTTAAGGCTAGGTTGATTTTATTTTATATGATTAAAGGATGTATTCTTATTTTACTATTGTAAAGAAAGCTTGTGCTTTGCTGATTAATTTTTAAAGGCATTTAAGCCTCTAAGATTTTGTATCAATTTTTGGAAAGGATAATAAAAGTTTATATTCAAGTTTGAATATTTTTGTAATATTTTACATGGTTGTTTATGACATTTATTCAGATTTGTACCTGTTAAAATGTTAATGAGATTGAATTACTCAATCCTTATTCATGATAAGTACTATTATTAAATTGAATATGAATAAGTGGGAATAATATCCTTTGTGTGAGCTTTAATATTATGAATTATACTAAAGCTATAATATGGATATAAGAGACAATTTACTAAATTAAATAATTATGGATTTTATTTTATAGATTGTATGATGGGACTATTAAATGATGAATTATGATTAATGATTTGATATTATATAATCATTATGGATATGAAATAATGTATTATATGCAGTTGTAGGGTTTAATAATTATTCCTAAGTATGTAAACCTTATGGATATAATGATTGTATACATTCAATGATGAGTTCTATAGTTTTGTACTTAAGCAATTATAATGACAATGTCATAATTTAAATAAATTAGGGATTGTGTAATTAATGCAAATTTTTGCCTTAATTAACTTAAAATGCTTAATGATTGTACATAAAAAAATTATGGAAATTTATCACGATTAATTAATCAAAACCAAGTTATGGATCTTAGGATCAAATAATCAATGTGATGAACATCACTATGTTATGAAATATAAATGTGTCATAAAACTAATTCAATGATGTGAATAGTTATGACAAACCTAATGCATGGTACTCGACATGCAAACTTTGGATGGTTGTTGTAGTGCGGTGTTCATTGAATGACGTGGGTCATTCATTGAATATTACCATACAAAAGTTATCCTAAGTTGTCCCTCGAGTTCCATTTATTACGCATGTCATAATCAACATGAAATGAGTTATGCTTTGATGCAGAGGTTGTCAATACATTTCGGTCTTGTTCCTCTGTACCAACTTACATTGGCTATGGGGAAGAAAGTGATCTCGTGATGATGCAAGTCATTGTGTGAGCTATTTCTCTCCCATAGGCAACCTAAGTTGGCACAGTCATGCTTGTCTTACTGGATGCACAAGTTTTGTATCATGTGTATGAATTGAAATTGATTAACTTAAACAATGATTCAATTTTGATAATAGAACCAAGTGACATGGTGATGGGACATGTTTCAGAGACATTGTGACAGTCTAGAAATAGAGCATGTAATGCATGACTCATAAACTTTGGCCGAAGTAGTGTATGTTAGTACACTGTTAGGTTCACCTAGTTCTAACTAAAGTGTGAGATGTCAGATGGGATTCGATTGACTGAACCCTAGGTAGACACTTTGAGCATACACTTCTAAAATCAAGTTGAGAAGGGAACTTATAAGTATGCTTAGTATACTGACTTGAAAGAGAAATTATGGGGGATCGAGAAGGATCTAATTGACCCATGAATATGCACATGCTTAATTGATTTGTTATCTGAAGAATTGTAATTATTTGATGTTGGATTTAAATGTTAGTTTGTACATTTAAATCATTGAAGGCATATGTTTAAATTGGGAAACAAAAAAAATCTCATAATTATGGTGTTTGGAAAGTGGTTGTTACATTTTGGTATCAGAGCTGAAGGTTGCAACTCTTGGACCTATTGAGTCCTTATGCTAACACAAACTTAAATTATTTTCTAACAGAAAACATGGTTAGAACAAGAGGAAACATTGTGAATGACCAACCTGTGAATGGTGAGGCTTCCACAATGTATAAGTTGGATGAGATTCTCGTTGCCCTTCAGGACATGAGAAATAGGATGGTTGTTTTGGAACAGTAGATCCTAGGAAATGTTAGTGATCAGGAAAGTGATGGTGAAGAAGCATCACATGAGCATCTGAATGCTGAAAATAATGATGCTACAGATCCTAATGCAACAAATAACAATGTTGCAAATGAAAATGCTAATGCAAATCATAATGTTAATGAAGTTAACCCACCTGAGAACAAGAGGGCTCATTTGGCAGCTGAACTATCAAATGATATCAAGAGGATCAGCCCACCAAAGTTTGATGGTACCACCTTGGGTGATGGAGCTGAGAATTGGCTCAACAAAATGGAGAAGTACTTTTAAATAAGGAACTTCTTAGAAGAAACTAAATCTATTTGGGGATCCTATCAACTCTCCAATGAAATATCCTCATGGTGGGACAACCAGAAGGTTGAAATGGTAGTGGATGAAACAAGTTTGACTTGGGATCGATTCAAGTCATACTTCAGACAATGTTGGTTACCCCAACTCTATTATGATCAGAAGATGTCTAAATTTTAGACATTAACACAAGGGAAAATGACAGTGACAAAGTATTGGGAGAAGTTTACAAAGCTTCTCAAGTACGTACCTCAGTATCAAATGGATGAAAAATTCTGGATTAGGAAATTTATCATGGGGTTAAACCCAGTGATAGGAGGTGAAGTTGATGTGCATGGGCCATCAACAATGGAAGTTGTCTTTGAGAAGGAAATTAGACAAGAACAAAAATTGTAGGCTATTTATGCACACAAAGAGGAAAAGAAAAAGAAATTGTAATGTTCAATCCTCTTTAGCACCTAAAAAGGCTGCATGGAAAAAATTTAACAGTAAAAATAGAAATAATAATGGAAATGGAAAGAAAAGTACAACAGTAAGATTATTGTAAATAATAAAAAGAATGGGCTAAAAAATACAGCCAATTATGTAAATAAAACTAAAAATAAAGGACCTTTTGGAGGCTTTTATATCTGTGGTCTAGATCATTATGCAAATAATTCCCTCAAAGAAAGAAAGATGGAAACCAACAACATCATATTCATGTTGCAGTGACAAAAAAATCAGCTACACCCATATAAGTTGTAGGTAAGTTGTATGGATTACCTGTAACCATTTTATTTGATACTGGTGCTACTGAATGTTTTATTTCAACAAAATTTACATCTAAAATTAAAATAAAAGATTGGTTTTATGAAAGAATCATGGACTGTTCAGTATGGGAACAATGTTGTCCACACTGTTAAACAATGCCTATTTGGTACAACTCTCAAATTACCAAGCTTTACCACTGAAGTTGACCTATATCTAGCTCCTCTAGGTTCATATGACATAGTCATAGGCATAAACTTGTTAGCTCAGCATAAGGCAACTATAGACTACCTAGAAAAGTGAATTAAGTGCCTTGATGACCTGTAGGAAAAACAGAAATTCAAGGGAGTAAAATGAGGATTTTTAGTTAGAAAATCACTGCAATGCAAGTCAAGAAAGCTAAAAACAAAGGCTGCGTGATATATGTTGTAAAAGTTGTAGATTTAGGTGAAGAAGGTAAGGTTTTTGTGGAAGAACACCCACTGTTACGTGAGTACAGTGATGTATTTCCTGAAGAACTACTTGGTATTCCCCCTAAAATAGAATTTTATTTCACTATAGACATCAAACCAGGAACCAAACCAATTTCTAAGGCTCCCTACAGAATGACAACAATAGAATTAGTTGAGCTGAAAGCACAACTTCAGGAAATTTTTCAAAAGGATTGATTAGACTGAGTGTCTCTCATTGGGTTGCACCAGTCATCTTCATAAAGAATAAGGATGGAACACTTAGGCTTTGCATTTATTATTGAATTCTTAATAAATCTACACTAAAAAATAGCTATCCTCTCCTAGAATTGAGGATCTCTTTGATCAGATGTGTGGAGCATCAGTTTATTCTAAGATTGATCTTCAATCAGGATACCATCAGTTGAGAATAAAAGAGGAAGATATTCACAAGACTACTTTTAGAACAAGGTATGGACACTATGAATTCACCGTGTTACCCTTCGGGTTAACTAATGATCTAAAAGCTTTTATGAATTTGATGAATAATATATTTCAAGCATACTTGGACAAGTTTGTGCTAGTATTCTTGGATGATATTCTCATCTATTTGAAAAGAATTGAAGAGCATAATGAACACCTGAGAATTGTCTTAGATGTGTTAATAAAGAGAAAATTATATGGTGAAATTTCTTAGTGTTCATTTATCCAAACGAAGTGCAATACCTAGGACATCGTTAATAAAGATGAAATTTTTATAGATCCATAAAAAATTACAATGATAACTGAATGGACAACACCTAAAAATGTACATGAAGTTAGAAGCTTCATGGGATTAGCTGGATATTACAGGAAATTTGTAAAATATTTCTCAAGAGTTGCAACTTTGATTACCGCACTGAAAAATAAAAACAAGAAATTTGTTATGGTTTGAAAAGTGTGAAAACTATTTTAAATTGTTGAAATAGAAATTAACTTCAGCACCTTTCTTAAAAAATTTATATCCTAATGGGAACTTTACAGTTGTAATAGATGCCTCCGGTAAAGGTTTAGGTGGTATTTTTCTACAAAATGATCATGTAATCGCTTATGAGAGTAGGAAGCTCAAGGTGCATGAGATGAATTATGCTCCCCATGACTTAGAGCTTGTTGCCATTGTGCATGCATTACAAGTATGGAGACATTACCTTTTGGGAAAACCCTTTGAACTGAAAATAGATCATCTCAGGCTGAAATACATCTTCACACAGCCAAACTTAAATGCAAGGAAATGAAGATGGTTAGAGTTTTTATCACAATATGAATTTGATATCAGCTATATTAAGGGTAAGGAAAATAGAGTGGAAGATGTGTTAAGTCGTAGGAATTATATTTCCTCCCTTGTCACTTTGAGAATGCATTTTAAGGATGACGTTAAGAAAGAAATGTTGGTTGATTCTTATTATCACAAGTGAAATAGTGCTTGCTGCAAATCCTAATGATAGAGATACAAAGGATTAGGTTTGATAATGAAGGAGTTCTTAGATTTGAAAATCGAGTTTACATACCCTCAGAAAGTGAACTAAGGATGAAAGTGATGAAGGAATTTCATGATGCTCCTTATTTTAGACATCATGGAGTGAATAAAATGCTTGTCTGATTTAAAACAACAATATTTTTGGAAAGGGATGAAGAAGGATATAGTGAACTATGTATCTCATTTCTTAGAATGACAGTGAGTTAAGGCTAAAAATTTACATCTGACAGGTTTGATGTACCCTCATAACATTCACACTATAAATGGAAGGTAATCAGTATGGATTTCATGCAAGGATTGCTTATGTCAAGGAATAAACATGTGTAATTCTTGTTGTAGTTGAAAAATTAACAAAAGTGGCTCATTTCATACCAGGGAATCTAAAGGATGATTCACCCATGCTTGCAAAAAAGGTTCATGCACGAGATTTTTAGATTACACAGTGTACCTGAATTAATAATTTCAGATAGAGATCCTAGGATGACTTCTCATTTTTGGAAAACCTTGAATACCGCTTTAGGAACAAAGCTGAATTGTAGTTATGCATATCATCCAAAAACATATGGACATACTGAAAGGGTAAATCAAGTGTTGGAAGACATGCTCAGAATGTACTTCATGGATCAGTTGTACAAATGGGAAGAATGCCTTCCATTAGTTGAGTTTTCTTATAATAACACTTATCAATCCTCACTGAAAATGGCTCCTTTTGAGGCCTTGTATGGACGTAAGTGTAGAACACCTATTATTTGGTACAACATGGAAGATAGAGAAGTTATAGGACCTGAAATGTTAACTTAAATGGAACAAAAAATTAAACTCATTAGAGAACAATTAAAAGAGGTTACTGATAGACAGAAAAGTTACATTGATTTAAAGAGAGTTGATAAAAAATTGAACAAAGAGATAAAGTTTTCTTAAGGGTTAAGCCTAAGAAAAGTTCAATTTCATTTGGAAATCAACCAAACTATCACCTCACTATGTTGGACCTTGAGATTATTGAAGTAATCAACCTTGTAGCATACCAGCTAGCATTGCCTCCTGCACTGTCCAAGTTGCATGATGTTTTTCATATCTCTTTGCTTAAAAAGTATGTATCAGATTTATCACATGTGCTTAATTGGAACTCTTTACAGGTTCTGGATCTAGGTGTCATCATAGTTGAACCCATAAGAGTGTTGGAAACTCGCAATTTGCACTTGAAATAGAGAAATAAGTCAGTGTAAGGTCCAGTGGGACCAATTTTATGAAGAAAGTGCTACTTGGGAGAATTTGGAAGAAATGAAAACTTATTTTCCACATTTATTTGAGTGATAAATATGAGAAATTTATATTTGATACTATTCATTTGATATTTATATTAATTAAATGACTGAAAAAATCATGAAATTTTTGTTGTTTGGAGAAAAAACTTGGTAAAATAAGGTTGTTACAGCCTAATAAAATTTTGATACAGTTCTGAAATTACATTAATTATAAGTTGCAGTTATGATATTATGAGTTTATAATATTTTTGTATGTGAAATTTTATCTGTATATCTTCAATTCTTAGCATGATTTGAACTAATCATTAGGGACGATGATACTTAAGGGGAGAGGTATGTCATACCCCATTAGAAACTATCCTTGGTTATTGTTTATTTTTCGGTTGTAGGTTAATGTGTGTGTGTGGTTATCATGCTTGATTTGATTTAAATGACTGTATAAACCATATGGTTACTGTTTGATCATGCTAATGTCATTATTTATGAAATTATAGTGATGGATTGATTAATGTGTAATATTTCTTCTTGTTTAATCTTATATTTATGTGTACTGATCTTCAATCTGCAAATGTGTGTAAAGCAAATTTTAACCTTACAACCCTTATACAGTAGATTAAATAGGAAACACCCTTATTGGAAACAAAGGTATACATGTAGAAGGATTATATTTAAAACATTATTTTGAAATCCTTTATAAGTGTCGTTTATGCAAACATTCGACTTGTTTGTAATGGTTATTAAGTCTGAGTGATAATGAAAAACATACTATGTATATATATATATTATATATATAAGTACATATACACATATATTGGCACGAGGGCATATAATTATAAATTATATACTATGGATCATATGACCATATATACATATATACAATATATGGTGTGTGTGTGTGTAATGTATATTTTAAATAATGCTTTAAAAATGAGAAATTTTTTGGCTTATGTTTATACCTAACAATGTACCATAATGTCAAGCCATATGCTACGGAAAATGAAAGTTTTATATGTGTAAGGGGTTGGGGTTGGTATGTATGTATGTATGTATATGTGTGTGTGTACATACATATATATACTATATGGTATCTGACCATATTAAAAAAGAAATGTTGTTATAATTTAAAGAAATGTTTAATAAATGGGAAGGTGACTTGATTGAGCACCCACCTAAGCCCCTTGGAAAGCGAGTCAACACGACCACCACCCAACTCATGGATGGACAAGTTGGGAAAGAAAATAAAGGAATTTACCAATGATCCTTATCTATTTAATGTGCCTTGAGATTTTAAATGGTTGAAGGCTAACTATGCAAAAATATATTTAATTGGGACAGGGTCTTGGACCATTTGATGGATCCACCAAACCAACTTGAAGGGTGAGGATTCACAACGAATTTTAGTAGAAAACCTAAAATTGTTTGATAGTGGGTAAACTAGAGTATGGAAGGGAAAAAAATTGGAAATATGTATAAGTTTCATTTATGCCCACTTCCCTTTGACACCTTTTGATAGCTGATCTTGATACTGTTGATTACATTATGGACATTATTATGGTTTTGATTTAGTTTCATGATGTTAGACCATGGATTTTTTTGATCTGATTTAGTTATCATGCATGATGATTATTAGAGACACTTCATATGTGGATGATGATATACTATTTGACATGGATATATTATGAATGTTGTTTGGACATGTGATTTTTGGATATTGTGAGTAGACCTAGAAAATGGAGTTATATGATGATGATATACTTGTTATATAAATTGTAAGTGATATTGTTGATTTCCTTGATGTTGTTGTGATTCATATGTATAGATGATTTTGTGAATTAAGAATTTATATCATGTTGGATGTTCTGATATGGCCACGAGGCCGAAGGAGGTATTTGTTTTTTGCAGGTTAAACTATCACAACAAACATTGGGGGATTGGAGACCAACCACATTGGAATTCTAGATGAATTCAACAAGGTCACCATGGCAACATGTTTTGTGTGTGTGTTGTTTTTGTTAGGGATTCCCATGGGGGTATTACCTTTGAATGTGACCAAAGGGATTTATGTATTTATTAATGTGGTTTCTTTTATTAATGTTTGCATGTGTTTATTTTGTGGTGTTTTAACCCTTTTTCATTAGTTATTAAATGTTGTGTTAATGTTGTGAATAATCATGTTGTTAAAGTAAACAAATAAATATGTCATAAGAAAGTAATTAGTGAAGTGGTTGGATTTTGTATTAAATGTTGTAAGTATGTGTAAGTGACCTTATAAGTGATGTGTTAGTTTACTTCTGAGTTTGAAACACTCCACCTTCTTGGAAATTCGAATTTGTCCTTGGAGGCTTATTTTGGAGGCTTGTGGGACAAGTAAAACTTGTCCCATGCCTATTAAATTTATATACCAACCTTACCTATGGTTGGAGGGTTCAATTTAGACCTTCTTTATACATTATGATATGACTAATTGTAAATTTTAATTGCACTCTTCTTACATTTTATTAAATTCAGTCCTTATGGGGTGTGGGCTTTTTGGAAAGTGTAAGTTTATTGTCATATTATTCACCCACCTCTTTATTGTGCATTGGAGAATGAATTTGAATTTTGTGTTGGAGTTGAGGATGTGTGATGTGGCATCCTACATGGATCCACCTCATCCTCTTCTCTTCCCTCTTCTATAAAATTAGAACTCCTTGCTTTGTTTTGGGTTGTTGAACTTTTTGCATACTTCATTTTGGGTAGGAAATTTTCATTGTGTGGAGCTCTTGCTTTTGGAAGGAGATTGGAGACCTTTGCATGCTTATTGCTTGTTGATTTTGGATTGTATTTTGGCATAGAAAGCTTGCTATTTTGGAATTTAGACAACTCCTTCATGGAGAGGTAAGAGCTTGGCTCTTGAAATAATCTTTTTCTTTATGAATGTACATGTTATTGTGTGAATGTTTTAGCATGTTTGTGGGTTGTTTGGGTAGACTGCCTAGGAATGGTGTAGGATAAGGCTATGGGGAATCCATGTGGGGGGCATAAGGGAATGCCAGTGGCATCAGAATTCGTGTGGAGGGAGTTGGGATTGGGTTTCTACCTTGGAAAAGAAATGACATTGCATTTCTTACTTTGTGGGGGGCATAAGGAGGGATTGTGGGGGGCATAAGGATATATGGGAGATGTTTTATATTGGTAGTTTATTACAGGTGGATACCCAATTCCCATTAGGAGGCATAAGAGCTTCCCCCATAGTTCCTTGCTCCTTTGGCTTTCTTGATGGAGCCTTAGTCTTGTTTGTATGTTTTAAATGTAGTTGTAAACTACATTTTGTTTTGAACTTATGTTTAAAAAGTGAAAATGTTGCATGTGTGTTGTGGAAGCCTTGTTGCCATGGGTTGAATCACATATTTTATTGCATTATGGTTGGGGTTGGGGGCCAATGAAGAAGGATGGATTCTCCTCTTCATTGGATGTCTTGGTTGGGTGGAGAGTGTTGCCTTTCCCTTGCCTTTGTTGTGATCCAAAAGGAGAAATTTATGTTGTACTTCTGGATTTTAGAGGAGAAAGACAGTTTGACAGTTCCATGTGAAATGAAATCTCATTGTAACCTTTCCCACCTTGAAGTGGATGATCTGTATATTATTTGTAATGGAAAGATACTTTGTATTAAGCTATGAAAGTTTGTATTCCAAGTTGTGAAAGAGATATACTCTGTTCTGATTCATCTGAAAGAAAGAAATTGAAATCTGTTATTTGCATTCAAGGAATTGAAAGATGTAAAGTTGTATTGTTTTTTGAAATCAATAAAGGATTGTAATATTTAATTTCAATTTGCATTGTTGCATTGAAATTGATCATCAATTTTGATTTGAAATCTCTGTTTGGAAAATTGAAATGAAGAATACGTATGAAGGAAATATATGTTGAACTATGTTCTTTTGAAATATGTTAATATTGGAAATTGATAACTTTAATTTTATCTATTTAAATGGTTTCATTTGCTATCATAAATGTATTGATGGAATGATAAATGAAACAACTCCATACCTTGGAAATGAAAAATGATAAATAGCTTAGAAATTAATCTATGTTTGAGGTCATCTTGAGGAAAATAAGGAAAATACTTGACTCTAAAATTACAGGTTCAAGGATACAAGACTGTTAATCAAGATTGAAACATTAAAATCCCACATGATATGTTATAAATTGTACCTCATTTTGTAAAATTTTAGGGTAAATTTTTCAAAATAACAAAATTATCAAAACCTAATTACAAGTTTTAATGTTATTCGAGTATGTAAATGTTAATTTAGAGGAACTCAATTAAACATTAATATTGAAAAGTCTCCTAAACTAATCTAAGAAACCTTCGGACCTAATGTCTATTTGACATGTTGTTATGTGGAAGAAACCAAATTACTTGATCTAAAAGTTAAAGGCATTGCATTAGACTATACAAATGGGACAATTTTCTTTTTATCTTTATTCAAAACCAAAACTTACCGAGGTTTTTGCGAAGGGACGTTATTCTTCCATTTACAAAGAGGGCCTAGAGCTCAGAATAGGAATGAAAAAATTCAAGAAGGATCAAGATCCAAATAAGACATTTTGTCTCTAGATAACCAAGAGAAGCTACCCCAAAACATCAAACGTGAGTTTGAACACTGCAGAAGAGCAGCCAAAAAACAGCTAGAAAACAACAAAAAACTGAATGGAAGCCCAACAAGAGCGGACGCAAATCCACTAATTACTTCTTGGATCCATTTGGCAATTCTGGATTTAATAGTCTTCCAGGAGGTGAACATAGCCAATGGTCATATGAGTAGGGTCCGTAGTATCCAGCTGCTCAATGGTTTGTAATCTTTCTTTTTCCATCAAAGAGTTTTGGTATTCCATGAGATTAGAGTTTTTAAGTTGGACATTATGCTAATAAATATCCGTGTCAATTGCACTAAATATAGCCATATTATGGTCATGGCGAGTCTTGGTTTTCCCTAGTTTTTTATCCAGGGAGTTTTAATTTTTTTGTAGATATTCAACCTGTTTATTGTCAATATCATGTCCTCCTCCTTCATCCTCTTACCTTTTTGCTTAGAAAGTTTTTAACTTTTTTTCAATTTTTAAAACATGTTATTTCTAATGCTTCTATCCTTTTTGTGGAGCTCTCAGTGTGTGTCTCCTTTTAAAGTGTCATTGCTAATAATGAAGGAGATTATGAGCAACCTCCAAGTCCTGAGGAATGTTCCCTAGAAAATAGGGGTATCCAGGTTAGCCTTTTAGAAGCCTAGTTATAGGTCTTGTCGAATGTGGAGGTGAAAGGGGTGGGATAAGAGTCTTGAAAAGTTGAGAAGGAACGCATAGGGGTAGCAGCTGGTGATGGGGATCAAGGAGAGGAAATTTGGTAAAGTCAGTGGTCATTGTAAAAAGTTCTAAAAGATTAAGTTGGAATGCCAGGAAGCTTAAGGACAAAGTTTATGCAACAAGAAAATGAGACCTTGATGCAAGAGGGATTTTCACATGAGTATGCTTTTGGAAGTCCAAAATGGAGTGCTCAAGCAGAATTAAGTAGATTGAGGGAGGCATACCGTGAAATTTCTGATGGAAGTGATTGAGGAACAGCGACCTTTTAAGGGCACTGTGACAAATCTCCCCTCTAAAGATATGTATGCACCATCATACGGGTGACCTCGTCAAAAGATGGAGGGATAGAGCTAATGTAAACCCACCATGATAAATACCAGTTTCTCATTACCCTCTGTGAAATTTCCTCTCCTCAGTAGGCCTGTCAATCCTTTGATGAAAACATGGCACCCATCCATTGCTAAGGCCAGTTTGGAGCTTCGGTGATTAACTCTTCATTGATGAAAATTTTCTGTCCGCCATTATTCAACTTTAGGTTTCCAAACCTGTTGTAAAACCATAGAATGCTTTGGTGTTGACCCTATATCTTCTCAATAAAATTAGTACAGGTGTCCCTGGTTGAGAAGATTCCAAAGCTCTTCATTATTTTTCCACTCTGGGTTGCACATTGGGCTCGAGTCTGACAAGGAATTCCTCCCATTTTCAATCAGGGGCTTAAGTGATTGAATATAGTGTAAGCTTCAAAATTATGAAATTGTACAGTGACACAGTTTTAACCCACCTTATCCTTTTAAATTTTGTCAAACTCATTTAATGATGATATAGTGTAGCTGTTGCTGTCATGAATAAACAAATGCCACGTAAAAAGCTACTCTGTACTTGTGAGATCCTATGCATAAACTTCAAAGATTTATGGAAATCCATATAGGAAGATCATCAACCTGATAAGACTTGAAAATCCATAGAAAGGATACGGCATTTTAAAGATGCTAGTTATAGGCACATATTTCCCGAATGATGTGGCTTAAATTTAGATAAATCCACTTTAAATCATTTATACTTTTATATCCTTGATATGTCAAACTCTTAAGTTCTGTTTGAAATATTATAACATGTGTGAAAGTCTTATTCTAAAGTTGGCACTCCAAATGCTCATTAATCTGATTCCAAATTTCATTCATAAGTATCCACTAGTATGCTGTTTTGAATTTCCATACTTGATCAATTATCCCAAATAATGTGATTAAATTTATGCCATAGTTAGAATGCATGTCCACCTTGTTACCATCCTGGAAAATAATGCTTATCTAAAATTAATGAAGGTTTGACAAATACTTAATTCCAAGAAAGTCTTTGATGTTCCAACATTAAAATTGAACACTGCTATGATGTTAATGAATTACCTAGTGAGTCTCCTGACAAAATGAGATTTTGGATATTATGAGTCTGAGCAATTCTAAAACCCATAAAGTGGATAATGCTTCAGCAAACCGATTAGTTTGTAGTCCCATTTTCTGGCATAAACAGAAACCAAACTACCTTTATGATTTTAGATCACTCCTGAACCAGCTGCAATTCTTAAATTACCCTTAGAGGCCCCATTTAAGTTCAATTTACACCATGTTAAGATCAGGAGGATCCAGTGTATCAAAGATCTATCAAGTTATTATTACCTAAATTATTTCAGATATTATCAGCTCCAATCTAGGATTGGGATCTTTAAATATACCTCTTCATTTATTCTGGATAATGATCTATGTACTTGAGGGGGTTTGAATCTAGCAATATTCTCTTTAATAGTCCTAGAAATTTTCCCAAAACTGAGCTCTTATAAATGTTTACTGTTTCTAAAGATGATATCATTTCTATATTTCCATATCCTCCAAATAATATGAGGCATTACCAAATTCCATAGCCTTCTCAAAACACAATGTTTCCCTAGGGTAGGGCTCCATTAGGTCCAGAATTGATTAAAAGTTTCGGAACCACCCAGGAAGCTTTAAAATTAGAAGGGAAAAACTCCACATTTTGGTAGCATATTCACAATGGATAAGCAAGTGACTGATATCCTCAGAGTCTTTTTTACGCAGATGACACCTATTAGGCATTATAAAATTTTCTTCGCCGCCATTGAGATGGTCATCAGGTTGCAACCAGTGGTAAGACACATTCTAGCCTTGAGAGCTTTATGGAGGCACAAAACATTAATTTTAGGTGGTAAGAATTTTAACTTTTATCTTTCCAAAAAAATCCCAAAGTTCTGATGTGTCCCACTAGCCCGTGGCGCGCAACCAATGGAATCTTGACACGTGGTGCCTTAGGCATCGGCGGAGGCGTGAAAATGTTTTGATCCCTTAGAAATTTTGTGACCCAAAAGGCTTAATGCCTTAAATCTTTTCGACGGCCCGAATTTCCGCTAGAGCTTTCTCAAGCCAACACGTGTCCTCTTCGGGCCTACGGGCGTGCAGAGGAAAATCATGCTTTTTCCCCAAAAAGGGAAAAAATTCCAAAACTCTTCCCCGCTCCGCCGACCCGCGCAAGGGAAAATTTTCTCCCCTAGGCCCGCAGGCTCGCCCTTGGGAAAATTTTCCTCCCAAGGTCTGCCGGCCCATAACTTGAGTTTTATGAGGAGTTAGGAGGACTTCTTTATATCAATGGAAAGGTGAGGAAATTTCCTATCCAATGGGAGTAATTTAGGAAATTTTTGAATGTGTTAAGTATGAGAAAAATCAAGTTGAAACTTTAAGCCTGTTAGAGAGTGGGTATGGTGAGGAATTTCCCTCTGAACCTAATTAAAACTTCTAACCCTAAATTTTGGACCTTGTGACCTCTAATAATTATTAATAAAAGAAAAGTATACTCTAGTAGATTAGAATTGTTCTGGAACCTATTAGTGACAGTTGTTGTATTGTAACATGGTTGTAGATTCTTTTTAATAAAAAAAATTATTCCATAATTTTCCTAACTAATCCTAGGTTTTTCTTGGGTCTCAAGTGGGTTGTTTTAATGGGCATTACACTTGGTATCAGAGAAGTGGTTCAAAATCTTGGACCATTGGGCACACTAGAAAACTTGAGACATGAAACTTAAACCTAGCACACTTTTAAATCTAGAAAACAACTTAGTTTAGAAATTACATATTTTAGTAAACATGGAAATTGAATAAAACTTAGAAAAATGAACTAACTCTCACCTTATTTTATGCAGGAGGTGCAGATGGGATGAGGGGAATTTTCACATAGACCTAGACTTACCACCACCAGATCATGTTGTAGCAGCCATCCTACCCCAGATTTTGTAGACTCTTCAGGATGTTAATGCGCTCTATGTGGAGGATAAGTAGGAGGACATGCAACTAGACATGACAGAGTCCCTTCTATTGAGGGTCAGGTATCTCCTCGACCCAGTGAGGAGCATGGAGGAGAGAACTCCCATGCAGAGTCAGCCAGGGTAGAGTCACCACAGAGGGGATAGGGTGACCGAGTTTTAGAGCCTAGAGAGAGGTCTTAGAGCCCTAGGCTTAGGGATGAGCATGCAGAGAGACCTAGAGGCCGTCAGACCACAACTGCAAATCACATCAGGGAGATCCTGAAGCTTCGTGACCATCACATTACTCTGGTGACATAGGTGGATTTCAGGAAGAGGCCTGGTTAGTGAGCTTGAGTAGATGCTTCAAGCTCTTTCCTTGTTCTAGCAACACAAAAGCTCGTGTTGTGATCCATCTACTGAGGGATGGAGTTGGTGTCTGGTGGAGGACAGAGGAGTAGAAGCTCCATGTTGATTCTGAGATAGTTACCTGGGAGCTATTTGAGGAGTGTTTCAGGATATATATTTGTCACAGAGGTTCATATAGTAGAGGATAGATGAGTTCCATGACCTTCGATAGGCATCTCTTTCAGTAGCAGAGTATGAGAGTAGGTTTTTGGATCTACTCCAGTATGTTGAGTACATGTAGGATGAGCAGGTGTGGATCCACAGGTTCATCTGGGGCCTGAATCTAGACATTGGAGGTGCAGTTCAGATCCATTACCCACAGACTTTAGCAGAGGCCATTGAGAAGGCCTACATAGCAGAGGAGACTTGGGGGAAGACCCAGCAGGCTAGAGACCGAGTCCAGAGCCGCATACAACAGATGCAGGATAATAGATCAAGGGGATCAGCTACCTCCTCCTCATGGTGGCCAGGGTTCTTCATAGTCATCATTTAGACCCAGCAACAGCAGCAGTAGTAGTCCCGCCCACCTTATAGACCTCCACAGAGAGTTGATGCACAGAGAGGTCAGAGTATGGGGCCTCCTCCTAGGGGTCCCATCAGGACACAGGGTGGACCTAGAGCTCAGTCAATGGGAGCTCACCAACAGAGGCTACAATAGACCACCACTGGATCATCAGGATCCACATCACATACTTCTAGAGCACCTATTAGAGGTGCTACTCATTGGAGAGGATCAGGTGGTTGTTTTGGTTGTGGAGTTGCGAGACATTTTTGGAGAGACTTCCCTCAGAACCCTAACAAGGGTAAGACACAGATCTCAGAGCCATGACTGTTGGTGACATGGGATGTAGCCACAAGATTTATGTAGTGGTTGAGAACCATCAGGTTGAGCATCAGAGTACAGTCATTGAGACTACAGGTAGCATTGGGGGTATTCCTACCTCTATATTGTTTGATTCTAGTTCTTCTGACTCTTTCATTGCACCATCTTTAGTAGAGCGATGCAGGCTGGTGGCAGTTAGGTAGGGTCATTTGTTGGGATGTTGAGATGGCTTCTGGAGCCAAGATCTCTGTAGACTCCTTAGTTAAGGAGTGTGTAGTGGATTTGGGACCTTTCACCACTACCTCAGATCTCTGTATCCTTCCTTTGGGCTCTTATGGAGTCATCTTGGGTATGGATTGGTTATCTGCACACAAGGCCAGAGTGGATTGTTACCACAAGATTATATCTTGTGTAGATGATTTGGGAGTTGAGTCAGTGATTTCAGGGGTCAGGAGACCCATTTCTATTCACACCATCTCTACTATGCAGCTTAAGTAGTGTGTATGATGGGGTTTCCAGATGTATGCTGTTACAGTCAGTGACAGATCAGAGGATGGGTCTAGTGGACCATCGCTAGATGATCACCCCATTTTGAGAGAGTTTGCTAGATGTCTTTCTGGGGGAGCTACCGGGGTTACCACCCCCACGTGAGATTGATTTTCATATAGACCTAGTTCTGGGAGCAGAGCCTATCTCACGAGCACCTTATCGGATGACCACCCAGAGCTCTGTGAGCTCAAGTTGCAGCTTGAGGGCCTTTTGGAGAAAGGCCTTATCCATCCTAGTGTATCCCCTTGGGGTGCACCAGTGATCTTTGTGAAGAAGAAGGATGGATCCTTGTGGTTGTGTATTGATTACCACCAGCTGAACAAAGTAACGATCAAGAATCATTATCCCCTTCCTCGCATTGATGATTTGTTTGATCAGATGAAGGGAGCCACAGTTTTCTCTAAGATTGATCTTAAGTCAGGTTATCATCAGTTGAGGATTACAGAGGTGGATATTCATAAGACCACTTTTCGTATGAGATATGGCCACTATGAGTTCACAGTGGTGCCTTTTTGTTTGACTAATGCCCCCGCAGTGTTTATGAGTTTGATGAATGGGGTATTCAGGACCTTCTTAGATCGCTTCATGCTCATCTTCCTTGATGACATTTTGATTTACTCACGTACGTGAGGAGCATGAGGGGCATCTTTGCCAGGTTCTTTAGTGTCTTTGGGAGTAGCAAGTTTTTGGGAACTTGGAGAAGTGTGCATTCTTTCAGATGGAGGTGCAGTATTTGGGTCACATCATTTCTGGGGAAGGTATCACCATCGATCCTTCCAAGATTAGAGCTATTATGGATTGGCCAGCACCCACTACTATGACTGAGGTGCGCAGCTTCATGGGATTAGTAGGTTACTACTAGAGATTTGTTCAGGACTTCTCTCAGATTGCACACCCCATCACTTCCCTTCAGAGGAAAGGGAAGAAGTTTGTTTGGTCAGACAGATGTGAGTAGGCCTTCAGGACACTGAAGGAGTGTCTCACTACAACACCTATTCTTGCAGTGTCAGATCCACAGGGTGAGTTTTTTGTTTGCATGGATGCTTCGTTAGCAGGGCTTGGAGGTGTGTTGATGCAGGAGGGCAGAGTAGTGGCTTTTGAGTCTCGCAAACTCAAAGATTATGAGCTTAATTATCTGACTCATGATCTTGAGCTTGTGGTAGTTGTGCACATGCTTTGGTTTGATGGAGGCACTTTCTTCTTGGTTAGAGATTCACACTTAGGACAGATCACCTGAGTCTTCACCACCTCTTCACGTAGCCCAATCTCAATGCTCGTCAGTGGTGTTGGATGGAGTTACTTTGTGAGTATGATATGGAGATAGAGCATGTGAAAGGGAAGGAGAATGTGGTGGTAGACACTCTCAGTAGATGGAGACATGTGGCTATGGCCACCTCAGTGAGCACAGATTTGTGGAGCAGGATTCTTCAGCAGCTTCCTCTTGACAGCTTCTACATTGCAGTTTGAGCAGAGATCGAGTCTCAGAGACCCCTCGAGGGGAAGTTTGATGGTTTTTCCCTTAGAGGTAGATGGTCTTCTTAGGCACAGAGGCTGGATTTATGTTCCCAGAGATGGAGGCTTGAGGCAGGACATCTTGGCAGAGGCACATCATGCACCCTATTCAGCCCATCCCGGGGTGAAGAAGATGCACGCCACCTTGAGACAGTTATATCATTGGAGAGGACTTTGGAGAGATGTGGCCCAGTTTGTGTCATGATGTTTAGAGTGCCAGAGAGTTAAGGCCGAGCATCAGCATCCAGTTGGCCTTTTTTTCCTCATGCTATACTGGAGTGGAAATGGGACACCATTTCCATGGACTTCATTGTTGGGCTACCAATGTCGAGATATCACCACGACGCCATCATGGTCATGGTTGATAAATTGACAAAAGTGGCTCACTTTTCTCTGGTGAAGACCACTTATACAGCTAGAGCAGTGGCATGGGTATATTTGGATGAGATTGTCAGGTTGCACGGGATTCCGTGGAAGATCATTAGTGACCGTGATCCTTTGTACACTTCCCATTTTTGGACTACCATGCAGCATGCCCTTGGGATGAAGATCAATTTCAGCACAACATATCACCCTGAGACAGATGGACAGACTGAGTGGGTGAATCATATTTTAGAGGACATGCTTAGGATGTATGTGATGGATCAACAGTCTAGATGGGAGGAGTACCTGTACTTAGTGGAGTTTGCCTACAATAATAGTTTTCAGAGTTCTATAGGCATGGCTCCTTTTCAGGATTTGTATGGTAGAGAGTGCAGGACACCTCTTAGCTAGGACAGGCTAGAGGATAGGGTTTCTCTTGGACCAGCTTTGTTGTAGGACATGGAGCAGTAGGTGGTTTTGATCAGACAGAGACTACAGGAGGCACATGATAGACAGAAGAAGTATGCAGATCAGCATAGGACCGACCATAGTTTTGATGTGGGCATGAAGGTGTTCCTTTGTGTTAGGCCACATAAGAGCCCTATCCATTATGGAAAAGGTTCTAAGTTAGCTCCTAGATTTGTTGGTCCTTTTGAGATCTTGGAGCGTATCGGCCCTTTGGCCTACCATCTAGCATTGCCACCTAGCTTGTCTCACATACATGATGTGTTTCATGTTTCAGTTCTTAGGAGATATATTACAGATCCTTCTCATGTGCTAGATTGGACCTCATTGCAGGTGTAGGATCAGGGGCAGGTGATGGTGGAGCCCATTCACATTATAGATCGCAGGACCCTGGGCCTTTGAGGTAGAGAGATTGATCAGGTTCTGGGTGCAGTGGGATAGATATGATGAGACTGCAGCTACATGGGAGGATGCTACTTCATTATGAGTTTAGTTTCCACATTTGTTCCAGTGACTTCTAGGAGGAAGTTGAGTCTAAGGGGAGGGGGATGTAGTGCCCACTTCCCTTTGACACCTTTTGATACTGATCTTGATACTATTGATTACATTATGGACATTATTATGGTTTTGATTTAGTATGATGTTAGATGTTGGACCATGGATTATTGTTGATCTGATTTAGTTATGATGCATGATGATTATTAGAGACACTTCATATGTGGATGATGATATACTATTTGACATGGATATATTATGAATGTTGTTCAGACATGTGATTTTTGGATATTGTGAGTAGACCTAGAAAATGGACATTATATGATGATGATATAGTTGTTGATATAAATTGTAAGTGATATTGTTGATTGCCTTGATGTTGTTGTGATTCATATGTATAGATGATTTTGTGATTATATTTATATCATGTTGGATGTTCTGATATGGCCACGAGGCCGAAGGAGGTATTTTGTGTTTTGCAGGTTAAACTATCACAACAAACATCGGGGGATTGGAGACCAACCACATTGGAATTCTAGATGAATTCAACAAGGTCACCATGGCAACATGTTTTGTGTGTGTGTGTGTGTGTGTTGTTTTTGTTAGGGATTCCCATGGGGGGATTACCTTTGAATGTGACCAAGGGGATTTATGTATTTATTAATGTGGTTTCTTTTATTAATGTTTGCATGTGTTTATTTTGTGGTGCTTTTACCCTTTTTCATTAGTTATTAAATGTTGTGTTAATGTTGTGAATAATCATGTTGTTAAAGTAAACAAATCAATATGTCATAAGAAAGTAATTAGTGAAGTGGTTGGATTTTGTATTAAATGTTGTAAGTATGTGTAAGTGACCTTGTAAGTGATGTGTAAGTTTACTTCTGAGTGTGAAACACTCCACCTTCTTGGAAATTCGAATTTTTCCTTGGAGGCTGATTTTGGAGGCTTGTGGGACAAGTAAAACTTGTCCCATACCTCTTAATTTTATTTACCAACCATACCTATGGTTGGAGGGTTGAATTTAGACCTTCTTTATGCATTTTGATATGACTAATTGTAAGTTTTAATTGCACTCTTCTTACATTTTATTAAATTCAGTCCTTATGGGGTGTGGGATTTTTGGAGTGTGTAAGTTTATTGTCATATTATTCACCCACCTCTTTATTGTGCATTGGAGAATGAATTTGAATTTTGTGTTGGAGTTGAGGATGTGTGATGTGGCATCCTACATGGATCCACCTCATCCTCTTCTCTTCCCTCTTCTATAAAATTAGAACTCCTTGCTTTGTTTTGGGTTGTTGAACATTTTGCATACTTCCTTTTGGGTGAAATTTTGCTGTGTGGAGCTCTTGCTTTTGGAAGGAGATTGGAGACCTTTGCATGCTTGTTGGTTGTTGATTTTGGACTATATTTTGGCATTGGAAAGCTTGTTGTTTTGGAACTTAGACAACTCCTTCATGGAGAGGTAAGAGCTTGGCTCTTGAAATACTCTTTTTCTTTATGAATGTACATGTTATTGTGTGAATGTTTTAGCATGTTTGTGGTTGTTTGGGTAGACTACCTAGGAATGGTGTAGGAGAAGGCTATGGGGAATCCATGTGGGGGGGGGCATAAGGGAATGCCAGTGGCATCAGAATTATTGTGGAGGGAGTTGGGATTGGGTTTCTACCTTGGAAAAGAAATGGCATTGCATTTCTTACTTTGTGGGGGGCATAAGGAAATTTGTGGGGGGCATAAGGAGGGATTGTGGGGGGCATAAGGATATATGGGAGATGTTTTATATTGGTGGTTTGTTACAGGTGGATACCCAATTCCCATTGGGAGGCATAAGCAGCTTCCCCCATAGTTCCTTGCTCCTTTGGCTTGCTTGATGAAGCCTTAGTCTTGTTTGTATGTTTTAAATTTAGTTGCAAACTACATTCTGTTTTGAACTGTGTTTTTAAAATGTGAAAATGTTGCATGTGTGTTGTGGAAGCCTTGTTGCCATGGGTTGAATCACATCTTTTATTGCATTATGGTTGGGGCTTGGGGGCCAATGAAGAAGGATGGCTTCTCCTCTTCATTGGATGTCTTGGTTGGGTGGAGAGCGTTGCCTTTCCCCTACCTTTGTTGTGATCCAAAAGGAGAAATTTATGTTGTTGTTCTGGAGCAGAGGAGAAAGACAGTTTGACAGTTCCATGTGAAATGAAATCTCATTGTAACCTTTCCCACTTAAAGTGGATGATCTGTATATTATTAGTAATGGAAAGATACTTTGTATTAAGCTATGAAAGTTATGTAAATTGAAATGTGAAAGAGATATACTCTATTCTGATCATCTGAAAGAAAGAAATTGAAATCTGTTATTTGCATTCAAGGAATTGAAAGATGTAAAGTTGTATTGTTTTTTGAAATCAATAAAGGATTGCAATATTTTCTTCAATTTGCATTGTTGCATTGAAATTGATCATCAATTTGTGATTTGAAATCTCTGTTTGGAAAATTGAAAGAGGAATACGTATGAACGAAACATATGTAACACTATTCTTTTGAAATGTGTTAAAATTGGAAATCAGACTTTGTATTTTGGCTCTTAAATGGTTTTGATTAAATCAACTTAAATGTATTAGACTGGAATGGAAATGAATCTCCATACTTGGAAGGTGAAAAATGATAAATAAATCCTTTAGAAATTGATCTCTGTTTTGTATTTCATCCTGGCAAATGATTTATCTAAAATGAACAGTTTGAACCTGCAATTCAAGAAATAAAAATGAAACATTAAAATTGAACATGCTATGATGTAAATGAATTCAATTTGGGCTAAAACACTTAAGGAAAAATCCTTCAAACATTGCAAAATCGGGCTCAAACCTTTGCAGTCGTTTTCTGTCAAAAGTTGTAAAAATTTCAATTTGTAAATCAATTAAAGAAAAATTGAACCTTGAATCCATCCTAAAACCATCCTAGAACAATCCTCCATGTCTATTTGACATGTTGAGAGAGGAGGAAGATCAAATTGAAAAATCTAACAAGTTAAAATTTACCAGTTCGCACTATATAAGCCTGCAAGCCATTTTCTTAAAATTGACCCCTAAAATTTATCAAAATCTAAAATTAATGATCTCTATGCAAAGAGGACATTGAGATATTTCCAGAAAGTCCTCGTTTTCCCAAAACTGAGCTCTCTATCAAAAGTTATGGCCTTCTGAAGTTTTCTTCACTTGGCTTCAAAAATTTTGGGAAAAAATTCCTTGGCGGGCCTGACCCGGCCCGAATTTTTCCCTTTTTGGGCTGAAAATTAGGAAAACTTTTTGGGAAAATTAGGAAAATTTTCCAATTTTCCCCACCCTCCTGCCATCCCAGCCAATCAGAAGCTGCCACGTGGCCTTGAGGCAATGGCGAAGGCGCAGAATCCTTTTTGACCTTAGCGTTTTTTTTTTTTTTAAATGGGAAAATTTTCTAATTTTCCTCTGCCCCTCCCACCCCCAGCCAATCAGGGTATGCACTTGGCATCATGGAGGATAGAGTAGCGGGTGCGCTTGAAAACTTAACTTTTAAACCTTTTGGCAAAAGTCCCAAAGTTTCCCTGCCACCCGTTTTCCCTGCAGCCAATAACCAATGGAATGACACATGGCAGCCTAGGTGTCGGTGGAGGCATGCACGAATGGATCATTTTATCCCTTGCATTTTTAAACCCTTAAAAGGCTTAATTTTAAATCTCTCCGATGGCCTGAACTTTCCTAGAGCTTTCTCAAGCCGACACGTGTCCTCTTCGGGCCCGCGGGCATGTGGAGGAAAATGTGTGCTTTTTCCCGAAAAGGGAAAAAATGCCAAAACTCTTCCCCGCTCTGCCGACCCGCGCAAGGGAAAATTTTCACCCCTAGGCCCGCAGGCCCGTCTTTGGGGAAAATTTTCACCCCAAGGCCCACCGGCCCATAACTTGAGTTTTATGAGGAGTTAGGAGGACTTCTTTATATCATTGGAAAGGTGAGGAAATTTCCTATCCAATGGGAGTAATTTAGGAAAATTTTGAATGTGTTAAGTGTGAGAAAAATCAAGTTGAAACTTTAAGCCTGTTAGAGAGTGGGTATGGTGAGGAATTTCCCTCTGAACCTAATTGAAACTTCTAACCCTAAATTTTGGACCTTGTGACCTCTAATAATTATTAATAAAAGAAAAGTATACTCTAGTAGATTAGAATTGTTCCAGAACCTGTTAGTGACAACTGTTGTCTTGTAACATGGTTGTAGATTCTTTTAATAAAAAAAAATTATTCCATAATTTTTCCTAACTATTCCTAGGTTGTTCTTGGATCTCATGTGGGTTGTTTTAACGGGTGTTACATATAGTGTCAGGGGTTGGGGTTGGCCAGTGCAACTGAGCCCCACCGGAGCTCCAAATGAGCTATTAAGATCCACCACATATGCTAACATTTGTTAAGTGGGAGATAACACATTGTAGGTTGTGATGACAAGTGGTGGATAGAGTTATAAATTGGGATGGATCCCAACCGTTGGATCTGTCTAACTGTCCAATTGTGGGTCTAATATTTCAGGGAATTTTAAGGTGGACATGCCAAATATGGTGGATGAGAATTTACTTGGGACTAAGGGGAAGCTGGAGAGAATGTGTACCGTTTTTATTGAATAAAAAATTAATGAGACTTCAGCCTCAGACGAAGCTAGAAGCTTCTTGAGGAAGCCACTGCCAAGCTAAGTGGTTATTTGGTTTTGCATTTTGCATTTTTGGTATTTTTATTCTCCATGTGAGCTTTGCATGCAAGAATGTATGGATATTTTTTGACGTGGAATAATAACTCCAGTTAGTGGTGAAGATTAAATAGTTTATGATCATGGATTTCATTGTGTTCTCGGGTCTATTTGGAGTACTTCAAATGTCTAGTTTTGTGTGAAAGCCTTAGAGGATTTCTGAGGAAAGAAGAAAGCAAATTCAACCTTCTTCAAGCATATTATAGGAATGGAATCACATGTTTCTCATATTTATCATTTTTAACATTAAAATATTTTAATGAAAATGGATAAAATTTGTGTTTCCTTTTGTAATATCATTTTTATTTTGATGGGTATGGTGGATATCATTTAGGTTTTGATAGTTCTGTTTGTACCTGGTTATATTCGAATCCAAATATGTTATTTTAAACTTGCACATGGTTGATATATATATATATATATATATATATATATATATATATATATATATATATATATATATATATATATATATATATATATATATATATATATATATATAGAC
Organism: Taxus chinensis; assembly: GCA_019776745.2. NCBI lineage: Eukaryota > Viridiplantae > Streptophyta > Pinopsida > Cupressales > Taxaceae > Taxus > Taxus chinensis. Next base: position 216,733,891 of record CM034157.1, read on the forward strand.
CACGAGTCTATTTGGGCCATGATATTTTCACGTTTCCCTTAACTGGTAGAGTTACCCAGTACTCATACATACTTATAGGTATTATTATTATTATATAAGAACTAAGGTATCATTTTAATAGCTACACGCACACCCATTTAGGGTGGAGTCGATGTATTTACTGGTGTAAAATTTTATAAATGTCTGTGAGGTTCTTTTAATGAGCTTGAGATTGTTAACATGTATCTTATCATTTTACGGTATCTAATCTTTGTTTTGGGCATTCTTGGTAGTATTGACTCTCTTCTAATTGTATATCATTTTACCTTGCTTGTATGGAGTTATTCGAGCCAATATATTGGCTATTTGAAATGGATGTGAAAATGTTATTTTGATTTTTAGCTCTTATGCCTGCAACATATCGTTTAATGACACTGTTATGTGGATTTGGGCCTCTCAGTGGACTTTGGGTTTATCATTATGTTTTCCTTAATAGATACATGTGACTTGGTCACCACTATTATTGGGTTTGTGTCATTCTTATTATCCATTGTGGATTGAGATAATGCACTGGTAGATATAAATCAGGGATGGTTCGTCCATCCTAAACATTTTATTTAACATTTTTTAGACCACTTAGTGGTCGAAGAAGTTTGCATTTGGATTATCTCCATGTTATATGGAGGGGTTATAGTCTTATAGACCATTACATGGTCAATACATGTTGTACTTAGTATATATCACCGAATGGTGATGAGATGTGATCTCTATTATACACTTGGTCACTGTTTCTTTCCTTAGAATAATTTGTGGTCGATGCAACTGTTTGTTTTATCTTTCACCTTGAGGGTCATGGCTTTTGGGCTTCGATTGGTTTGAATAATGGCTGTATTTCGGTAAAGTTAAGGTTATTTCATAGTAGTTGAGGTAAATGCTAGGATGTAAGTACATTGTATAATAAAATATTATTATTAAACAATGTTTAAATTATTATATTATTTTGAATAATAATGTAATCTATTATAAGAGTTTATTATTAATTCAATTAATGACTATGTATGATAATATTAAATTATTAAGTTGAATAATTTTAATATTATCTAATCGTAATAAATTCTTAATAATATTGTTATTAAGATAGTATCGAATATTAATATACTCTACTCCTTAACAACCGGTTATATAAACCTTGAACAATAGATTGAGCGGGTTGTATGACTGTACATGATTCATATTATTATTATAAGAAAATGATATAAACAAGCATGTATATTTTTATTATAGTAATACTTGTTTGATGTTTGACTTAACCCTGTTTGGGTATTAAAGACATAATGGAAGATTTGTATTTTGTTTAATATAAATGTTGTTCCTTAGCAATCTTAATTATCCTGTTATTGATTAGAGGGTGAAAATAAATTGTTTCAATATGGTTTACGAAAGAAATAAAAAGGAGAAAATTTATGTTGTATACTTTATGATTTTAAGATTATATGGATTATGTTTCATTGAAATATTTCTATGCTTTAAATGGTAAAGATAAGATGGTATAATTTTTCATGCCAGTTCTTTTGAACTGATAGTTTCCTAACATTTTTACAGATGACGAAGTCTAGATTTTGTTTTGCAGATGATTTGTTAAGGCTAGGTTGATTTTATTTTGTATGATTATAGGATGTATTTTTATTTTACTATTGTAAAGCAAGCTTGTGCTTTGCTGATTAATTTGTTGAAGGCATTTAAGCCTCTAAGATTTTGTATAAATTTTTGGAAAGGATAATAAAAGTTTAATTCAAGTTTGAATAATTCTGTAATATTTCTCTTAGCTGTTTTTGACATTTAATCAAATTTGTGAACCTGTTAAAATGTTAATGAAATTGAATTAAACAATTCTATTCATGATGGTTACTATTATTAAATTGAACTATGAATAAGTGGGAATAATATCCTTTGTGTGATGGCTTTAATACTATGAATTACACTAAAGATATAAAATGGATATAAGAGACAATCACTAAATTAAATAAATGTGGCTCTTATTTCATATATTGTATTATGGGACTATTAAATGGTAATTTATGATTAATGATTTAATATTATATAATCATTATGGACTCGAACAAATGTATTATATTTAGCTGTAGGGTGTAACAACTAGTCCTAAGTAAGTAAACCCTATTGGTATAAATGATTGTTTACATCCAATGATGAGTTCTATAGTTTGTAGTTAAGAAATTTTAATGACATTTTTGTACTATAAATAAATTAGGGATTGCGTAAGTAATGTAGCTTGCTGCCTTAATTCATTTAAAATGATGAATGATTGTACATAAAAAAACTTATGGAAATTGATTACGATTGATTAATAGAAATTAAGTTATGGACCTTAGGATCAAATAATTAATGTGATCAATATCATTATGTTATAAAATATAAATCTTTCGTAAAACTAATTTAACGAGGTGAATAATACGAAAAATGTAATGCATGGTGTTTGGTTTTCCAACTTTAGATGGATTTTGTAGTGAAGTGTTCAATAAATGATGCGGGTCGTTCATTGAATACTATTATACAATAGTTATCCTATGATGTCCCTTGAGTTCCATTTATTACGCATGTCGTAATCAACATGAACTGCATTATGCTTTGATGTAGAGGTTTTCTATCCAGTTCAGTCTTGTTCCTCTATACCAACTTACGTTGGCTATGGGGAAGAAATTGATCTCGTGATGATGTAAGTCATTGTGTGATATCTTTCTCTCCCATAAGAAACCTAAGTTAGCATAGATGTGCTCATCTTATTGGATGCACAAGTTTTGTGTCATGTGTGTGATTTGAATATGATTAACTTAAACAATGATTCAATTCTGATATGGGTACCAAGTGACATGGTGATGGGACATGTTTCATAGACATTGTGCATTATGGAAATAGAGCATACAATGCATGACTCATAAAATTTGGCTGAATTAATGTATGTAGGTATAATTTAAATTTCACCTAGTTCTAACTAAAGTACATGAGATGCCGGAGGGGATTCAATTGACTAAACCCCTGGTAGACACTTTAAACATACACTTGCAAAATCAAGCCGAGAAGGGCACTAACAAGTATATTGACTCGAAAGAGAAATTATGGGGGATCGAGAAGGATATAATTGACCCATGAACACACACATTTTTAATTGATTTGTTATCTAAAGAATTACAATTATTTGATGCTGGATTTAAATGTTAGTTTGTACATTTAAATCACTGAAGGCATATTTTAAATTGGGAAACATTGCCCCCCCCCATAGTTATGGCGTTTGGAAAGTGGTTGTTACAGATCGATGGGGGAGATGAGAAATGATATCAGTAGAGTGAATGGTGCAGGGTTGAGTGCAAGTTTGAGGTGTAAGGTAGGAGTAGGATGTAACAGGGTAAGCTAGGAGAAGAAATTGTAGCAAGGAGAGTTGGGAGAAGGAGATCCAGAAGAAGACCTCCGAATTTGAAAAACTTCCTATCTTTAGCTATAACTAACCAAACTTGGTGAAGAAACACTTGAACCTATAAATGTAACTTGCACAACACCAAACACCCAAAAACACACCAAAACTCCATAAACATGAGATAAGCCTAGATTAATGTTTAAGTGTAAAAAATAAATATAGATTAAAAACTTACACAAAAAGCTAATGAAACCATGAACCCGAGAGTAATTAGAAACAAACCACTGTGAGTGACATGATTACCAAAACATATATCTAATACCATATGAGAGAGTGAGAGCATGAGGATGAATGAAATGCATTCACATCAAGGTATTTGAAATTGAACGAAAACACTAAAAAAATCTTAATAATTGATAAGCAATTAATTACTAAGAAATTAGGTAGGCAAAAAGAAAGGTTCTACTCATTCTCATAGATCAAAAAAGATAATACATCTTGGGAGTGATGTGTGACTCCCATGCCTAGAATAATCATACCTCCACGAGGGAGAAAGGATTTATAATTCAAAAGTAGAATGTAACTCCTATATGACACCTATGAAAACAATGATGCATATGACAAGTATGACAAATTGTATGAAGAAATCTGTCATATGTCATGTAACTCCTAAAAACCTATGATTCACCTAAGTGATATGATTGACCATGTGTGAGGTGGAAATAACCAAATAAATAATAAATGGATAAAATATACCCTCACACCAACAAAAAAGAACTTAGCAGATATAGGAGGGCCTTTGATGCTATAGTGCCTACAGATATTACATAGAGGCCATACTTGGCCATGTAATCCTGGAAATATACCTATGTAGAGTTGGCATATGTTCACACAGAGTGCTAATTAGTGGGCCCCTAAGATATTATTATAGAGTGTTATAGGAAAAATAAAGTTATGAGGAAATTTGGCTACACACAGGGAGTTCCTATAGTGCCACATGTATTTGCACATGTGACTCAGAAGATATGATTATGGGGCCCCATGAAATATGTATCCACACCCGTAACATATTAGGACAATATGTCCCATATAGTTTTGGATATGAAGAGAGGCATCTTAGATAGTAGGACTACCGATGAGTATTAGGTATAGTACCAACAATTTCACCTAGTGAGACTCACTATAACGAGATGGGGACCAATCAACATAGCTGAGGTAACTAAGCTAGTGTGGAAACGATGAAATCCATATAAAATATAAGACACAGGGTTAAGATAGCCAAATTTGTGGGTTTTATGGGTTACATACAAAGGAGAAGATGATAGGTAATGGCACAAAGACACAAAAATATGTAGATCTCTATCATCCCTAATGTGTAGGGTCCTTCCAGTATCACTCATAGAGCACATGATTTTACTAGAACATGCACCCATAGGAGGTTTTCCCACATCCAAGACATACATCAGAGTAGTCACTACGAGTAGTGGATCTGGGAGTGGGGATGGAGGGAGTAAAGGTGTCAGGAGTGGAGCTACTATAGTGATGAGCACAACTTCCATAGGGGGATGGATGGATGGGAGGATAACTCTAGGAGGAGATAGAGGATATGGAGTTAGATAGGGGACCACTGTAGTGACTATAACATAGTTCAATCTGAGTACTAAATCGTAGATGGTTCCAAGTACAGGGGAAGGTCCCTTAGGTACAACATAGAATACACAATCAAGAGGATGAGATTGTTGGATTGGTAAGGGAGATCCTAAGTGTAGAGAATACAATTGATATAACATGATTATTAGTAGAGGCGGTCTGACTAACAACAACCTTAGCTCATATTAATGTAGAGTGGGATACCACTATATCAGTGTGAGATGCAACATGAAGCGATAGGGACAACCTCATATCAAAGTGTGCTACCATACACATAAAGAGGGATTCCACATGAGAATTGGTGTAGTAACTACATAGGGAGAGAGATACAACTTGAGAAACATTCTGATCATGAAGGGTGACTAATATACTAGACTGTATCATGAGGTTGCAGGGTGTGGCTACATATTATAGGATGTTATACAAGCTATCCGTGCCAATATTTTAGAGGGAAATTTACTATTCTTAGAGGAAAACAATGATTGGGTCCCAATAACCATTGACCTCAGCTAAATCACGAGACATAGTGGTAACTCTTTTAGTCATGGGACCACCACAGTCATTAGTACATTTACCATGAGTATTGAGGTAACAATCACTCTCTCTAGGGGAATCTCGTAGTCCATCTCTAGGAGAGAGTCATGTCGAGAGTTGACTCTATTATAGCTAGGATTATTTTTGAATAGTCTATGATGAGATGTAGCATATGGTTTTGAGACGATTTTTTATAAACTCAAGTGCTATTTGACATCCCCATATATATAGAGAGAGAAATATTTGATTTTGTTTATGTGTATGCCCTGAGTTATATTATGATGTTTTTAATTTTACTTATCTCATTATAGATGTATAACATTTTTTTGGTGATGTTTGGATAGATGATTGTAGATAGATGTATGAGTAGATTAGCTATGATGAGTATATGATGATGTTATACCTTGGGTTTTTATTTAGTATATATCCTCTATATGCATTGATGTATTTTGTGTTTTAGATGGATAGATTGCCCATTTCACTTATGATTACATCACCTACCTATCATTTTAGGTGGAGTAGAGGGACAAAATCAATTAGTTAGAGGAAAAATTAGTTAGAATGGGGAGTTAGTCAGATGTGATGATATGGGTTGATGTGATGAGGGATGGAAAGATCATAGACTTGTTTGCAGACCATCACAACTTGGAAATACCTTTTTATTTGATGTAGACATACAACAAAAAGGTAAAATGAAATGAAAAAAGACATAACACCAATATTTGTGTAATGTTAAGGGATTGACTTAAAGAAAAATACATAAGTAATGGAATATGAGAAAGGAAATAAAAAAGTAATGAAACAAACAAACAAGTACAAGTAAACACACTCAAACAAATAATATTTAAGTAAATTTTACCATTTTTTAATCTAAATTCAGTACCCAAATGTTGTAGTTATACAAGGGTTAAGATGGTATCCCAAGTGAGGATATACACAAGGGAATGAATGGAGGATGTAGAAGTTCTGAAAAAAGAAAACATTCAATATGTAACTGCCCCAAGCAATGATATATGACGGGAAGAGAGATATAGCAAGAAATCAATATTGTTGATGAATGAAGATCACAAGATGATCTGCATGCCAAAAATAGCAAGCACTGAAGTAGGATTTTTTGTAGTACAGTTTCCAATTTTTAGTGTTTTTGCACTTAACACTATTTTTGGGTTTTGTGTTACATTTTTGCAATGTTTTTGGATTTTCATATTTTGTGAATGTTTTGGATTTTCTAACATTTTTTGAATGTTTTTGAATTTTCTAGGTTTTATGAATGTTTTAGATTTTCTAGGTTTTCCGAATGTGTTTGGATTTTCTAGGTTTTTTGAATGTTTTGGATTTTTATAGGTTTTCTGAAACTATGTACATAATAATAACGTGCTATTATGACCATAGTGAGAGGTGAGAATATACAAGGTTGAAATCACATGCATATATACAAGAATAGGTCAAGTCAGATCAATGTTAAAAGGAATAGGCTTACAAAGATTACGAACTCAAGTAAATAAATAGATAGGAAGGAGTGATCATGCCCCCAAGTGTGATGTGCTTGTGAATAATGGAATCATCCCATGGTGCCAGTAATTGGCGTTCACTAAAGGAACTTCCCAAAGTGCCACAATTGTGTGGTTTTTAACTTTGAACAAATTTATTTATCTTTATTATTTTTTAAATTTTTGTTGATGTTTTAGATCACCTCTGAGACTAGGTGTATAATCACTTGAGGTGCATGACATTTATGGGATCTTGAAGCTTGGAACCATTAGGAAAAGTGCACTTATAAGCTCTAGAACCAAATTTGGCCACTACAATGTATGACACTAATCAATTAGGCTCAAATTTTACTTTCTTTTCTCATTCCTTGGTGGTATTGGACTAGTTTTCTTTAAAATAAAGATATCCAATCTCAAAATCATGAGAGATAATGTGATTATTGTAGCTAGTACGATTTTGATTTTGATACAATTTGAGGTGATCCAAGGAATGAAGGTGTTTTTCATCAAGCAGTTCGAGAGCTCTTCTAGTCTAGCTACTCTATAATCACCTTCATTATCCAAATAATATTTTAGGGATATTTTTAAAGAGGGAATCTTGTTTTCTAAGGGAGTGATAGCTTTAGTTCAAAAAAAAAGGGAGTATAGGGCTACACCTATAGGTATGTGGATGGAAGTACGATAATCCCATAAGACATGATGGATTTGGACGTGCCAATTATGTCCTGTTTTACCAATCAAATTTTCCATATGTGAACAAGCATTTTTTTAGTGACCTCATCTTTCTTGTTATCTTGAGGGTAATAATGGGTAGAATGTTTTTGACATATCTTAAAACATTAAAAAAGGGTATTCACTTGATTGTTCTTAAAATATTTACCATCGTTAGAGAAAATAGTATAAGGAATTCCAAGATGGAAAATGATGTGGTTCATGATAAACTTTGATATCTGAGCATTGGTAACATAGGTGAAATGAAAAACCTCTACCCATTTGGTAAAGTTTTCAATTGTGGTGATGGTATGCTTATGGCCATTAGATGAAGTAGGTGTGAGATTCCCTATAAGATCGATCCCCCATTAGAAAATGGCCACAATGTAGTGATGGGATCCAAATATTGAGATGGGGCATGGATCAAGTTGTCATGTTTTTGACACAAGAAACATTTATTTACATAGTGAAAAACATTTGTTTCCTTATTAGGCCAACAATAACCCATGCATAGAAGATTCTTTTCTAGAACCATGTCACTATTATGAACACCACAAATGCATTTATACACCTCTTTGGTTGTTTGAATAGCCTATTATCAATTAAGACACTGTAACAAATTAGCATTGTAGCCTCAATGGTAGAGAGTTCCCCTAATGATCCAAAACTTAAGGGGGTTTCAAAATTAAAAGGATAGAATAACAATTGTACTAGATGTGAACAAAAAATATATCTATGAGAAGATATGTGAATGCTCATAATTATCTTTGAGAAGAGATGTATATAAATTTCTCCAATATTGTGATTACAATAACTACCTCCATGAGGAGATGCATGTCTTTCCCTTTCGGGTTATATATATTTATATAATAATTTTAGAAATATGAAGAGGCACCTAGAAGAATGTGGAATCTCACCAATATCTAGGGAGACGAGGTGGTTCATCTTCCATGAACTACATAGATGACCATTTCACAAATTTACTATTTTTAAACAACACTAAAAAAGTTACATTTTTAGGACTTTAGATGTGGATTTCGGGGGTCAATTTTTTTTGAAGATAGTTCTACATCCTTCCATCATATTCTAAGTGTTCCAAGATTTTCATTTCATTTTGAACAAATTCAATTAGAGCTAAGGTGCAGAAGTTATGGTTCCTAGAAGTTGCTCCACTATAATTGCCACCTAGGTCATTGTCTGGATCACCTAAGGAGGGTATAACATACTATTCGGTGGATAAGAAAGAGTTTTTTAGAGTGGGAAATGTTATCTGGGAAGGTATTGTCTTCTAGTTAGTTACAAATATCTATGTACCAGGGGGAAAAGGCACCAACAACTTCACATACCAAACATGATTTTGGCATGTCGTAAGTAGGGACCATTAAGTGTTCAACAAAGAAACAAGCGTCCTTTCTATCCTAAGGTAGGCCCAAGAGTGAACTCATTGTATCCATGACATCCCAAAACTTATTATGAACTCTTAGAATTTTTCGAAAAGAGATGTGGACAAAATATTCTTTGATACTATCCACCATATGCTTATAAGGGAAAAGCTTCTCATCTTTTACATTGTACTTATAATTAACTTGTTTAATAATGATTTGAGAATCACTGATGACTTGAACTTGTGTAATATTCCATTTGATGGTGATTTTGAGTCCAAAATTAAGGGTATCATATTCTGAAATGTTATTGGTATAAGGAAAACCAATCTTGAAATCTCTTAGAATCGTGTCGTGTGTAGGGGTAATTAGGATAACACCCACACCTAAACCATGAATATTAAAACATCCATCAAAGTAGATATTCTATGTGGTGGATTATTTAATGAAAAAGGTAGAAATATCAGGTAAGTTGAGACTCAATGGTTCTGTTCCTAGAAAGTGAGCTTCTGTGAGTTGATATACTAAGACTTGCCTCTTAATTGCTTTCTAATTTATATACTCAATGTCAAATTTATTGAGTAATATGATCTAGTTGGCCATCCTCCTGATAAGAGCAGGTTTAGACGAGATATATTTAAGTTGTTCAAATTTGGATATAAGCTTGGTTTTGTTATTAAGCAGGCAATGATGAAGTTTTTGAAAATTAAAGAAAACAACTAAGCATGCCTTCTTAATATATGGGTAATTCAGATCATAAGATATTAAATGTGTGGATAAGATAATAGATGGATCTATCTTTATCTTGTGCATCATATTGTGCTAAGAGCACACCTAAAGTAAATTGTGTAGCAGAAATGTATAATAGAAGGGGTTCACCTCGGGTAAGAGGTATTAAAATAGGTGGATTGGCCAAGTATTTCTTCAATTATGCAAATGTTTGCTGACACTCTATACCCCAATGGAAATTGACATCCTTTTTAAGGATATGGGTGAAAGAGTGGCACTTATCAACAAGTTGGGAAATGAAGATGTGAATGGATTGGATTTTTCCTTGCAAGCTACGAAGTTAGTTAAGGTTTGTGATAGGAAACATGTTAGTAATAGTTGTAACCTTTGTTGGATATAATTAAATTCCTCTTCTAGAAACAAGGAAGCCCAATAATTTTCTTGAAATAACACTGAACACACACTTCTTTCAATTAATCCTAGATTATATTCTTGAATCTACTCAAAAATACGATGAAAGATTGTCAGGTGTTATGATCTTGTTTTGGACTTTCTGATGATATCATCCACATAATTATATACTATATCATGTAACATATCATGAAATATAAATTTTATGAGATGCTGATATGTAGCTCCTACATTATTAAGGCCAAAAGGCATGACCTGATAACAGAAGGTTCCCCAAGGAGTGGTGAAAGATGCCTTATGTTGATCCTCCTCAACGATTTTGATTTGATTATAACTAGAAAATCCATCCACGAGGGATGATATTTCATGGCATGTAGTAGAATCGACAATCATGTTGATATTAGAAAGAGAAAAATCATCTTTAGGACATGCCTTATTAATATCCTTGAAATATGTGCAAACCCTGAATCCAACTAGTTTCTTACGAACATGTATGATATTAAAGATCCAATCTAAATAGTTAATAGGTATAATAAAGCCTAGTACTAATAATTTCTCAATATATTATTTGAATAAGAGGGCTACGTGTAGATGCATTTTGTTAGGATAAAATTTATTATCCTATTAATTAATTATGCATAGGTTAATTATTTAATTAATTTTAAATAATTATATTGTTATATGGTTAATCAACCATATTTTTCTGTATTCAGATTGTTATATTGTTTTAAACAATATATTTGTCTTTATGTAATTTTGCTTCCCGGATGTTATTGGAAGCTTGTTTATTCTGGTTTTTTTGTTGCACCTGTGCAACTCATTTTCCCGGATGTATTTGGCTATGCAATATCTATAAATATTGCAGCCCATCCATTGTATTTCTTTACTGATTGAGATCAATAAAATTTACACAGGCTTCCGTCCCTGTATTCTCAATCAACATTTGGTACCAGAGCAAAATCTGGAGCTCCTGTGAAGGTTGGAAGAGAGAGTTTGCAGAGAGAAGAGGAGATTGGAGACGTGTTTGCAACATTTGAGAGCCAATGTGCAACCTCGTGCAAACTTCCCAGCCCCATCTCCTTCAGTCCCCACAACCTCCTATGTGACATCCATGGGTGTTTGGAAAGTAATTTTTTTTTGCATCAGTGCCCTGGACCAAGCCAAAATTTACTTCTTGGTATTCTAATTTAATAATAAATAATTTGTTTTCCCCATTCCAGGGGTTTGTGCTCCTCTAAAATCTGGAGGTTGTTCCTTTATTTCCGAGTCTGTTTGTGCATCTAGCTACATTTAGAGCCTAAAATAAGCCAATCAGGAGGTGTGTTTCTGATCCACCGAGCTGTCTCAAGGATCGAAAGAAGTTTTATTTGAGCATTCATCAAGCTCTCCATCTGGTGAGTCCGGCTTTGTAAAGAACTCTTCCAATGTAAATGTCCTTTTGGAGCTAAACATGCCATTCTGGCCATCTGCCAAGGCATTGAACTTAGCGGATCATGTTACAGTCCACTAAGGCCAAGCCATCTAGGGATCAACTTGCATCGAGTTGATCAGACATTCAAAAGCAGTAAGCAAAATTACATAGCAGAAAGTTAGTCCAAACAGAGTAAATCATGTTGGCAGGCCAAGCCAAAAAATGCCAAACTTGTGGAGACAAAATGCCCAAAACTGAGCCTAGCCACAGTGCTAACATTTCAGGCAGCGGATTAAAAGCTCACCTCAAACAAAAGGTGATCATATTCAACATGCCTGCACTTAAAATCCTGCATGAAAAAAAAATCAGAAATGGATAAAATATCAAAATGGACTGGAGAAAAGCAAAGTCTCAAGATCCATTTTTGATGCAAATGCAACCCTAAAAACACTTCCTCTCACCAGCATGTGGATCCACGTGGAGTCTCCCAACCATGTCCAAGTTCAACAAAGGTCGAGTCATTTTTCTGTCAAGCTAAATATAATTTGTTTTCCTTCAATAGTGCATAAGCGCCTCACAGACTTGCCAAGTTGGATAAGTGGAAAGATTTGGGTGTGAGAGATTTTGGGGTTCAAATCCCACCCCCAACACTTGCAAAAACTTAGTTTTGAAATTTAGTGGCAAATTTTGGTGAAACCGCCAAATTTATATAGGCATCAATTTAGCTGTAGAAAAACTCCACTAAACAATACATTAGTTACAGCTAACTAAAAATTTAGTGAGAAAAACCCTAATTTAGGGTAAATATTTGTTTTTTTCTCCTACTATGGCCTGTTTTTTCATTCTGGACATTTTTTGCCAAAGGAGGCCTACCTAAAAATTGCATTTTCAGCCATATTTTTGCAACGGTTTTTGGCATAGTGGGTCATTTTGGGCTTCGGAGGCCACCAATGCCCATAAAACAAATTTATTTTGCCTGCCATTCAATTTTTTTTATAAATTTTTGAATGTAATTGCATGCTTCATATATTGTACTAATTTTCAGGTTGCCATATTCAACCGCAAAATATTGAAACTGCTCAGAAACTGGCAAAGAAATTGTAATAAAAAAAAAAAAAATTGGTTCTGTAACACTCACGAGATCCTAGATCTCATTTGCAGCGTTCGGTATATACAGTGCCTCTAGGAAGTGCTTACGGGTAAAGTTGTCATGAATACTACTGCACTTAACGCCTAATATAGCTGCAACAACGTCGTCTGGGCATCGACCCTTTAAATCGACGAGGAGTAATAAGGTCACAGTGCACACACTATGAGCCATCCCATTCATCTGTGAATGATTGCACGACATAAATCCAGACTGAGAAATTATCCAAGTATATAGCGAAGTTACGCGTGCGTATGAGGATATTTCTTTGAGCCGGTGTCAATAATCACATAGACCCCTTTCAGTACTGTCTTGGTACCACATATTGAATTCTTTCACGTACGTTAACGCCTCTTTCACGTACCACTGGGTATATAGAAAGGGTGAGCTTCTTCCACGTACCGATGGGTATATCGGAAGGGCGCGTATATAGAAAGGTTCGGTATATCAGACTGACGGTATATAGATTGGGATACCTTATACCTGGAGTGATAAGAGCCCAAACCCTGTCAGTGATTCTACAAAATGGGCACCAATGCCCCCAAATTTTTTCTTCCAGATTCACAACTACTCAGAGGAAACAACTATGTTGCATGGAAGACAAAAATCAAGACACAACTTGAGTTTGAAGAGATCTGGCCTGTTGTGAATGGTACTCTAACCAGATCAACTACTGATACAACACAACAATGACAATTTGATAAATCAGATCAGAAGGCCAAACTCATCATCTTGTTTGGAGTGTCTGATGATGTGCAACCCCACATTCAAGATGCCAAAACAGCCAAAGAAGCATGGGATAAGTTGAGCACAGTATATGAGGCCAAAAACAAGAATGTCATACTGAATTTGCAGAGTCAGTTACACACACTGAAGTTCAAGCAAAATGAGAAAATTGAAGCTTTCTTAAGAAGAGTTGCAGAGTTGAGGGCTTCACTTCTAGCCCTGGGAGAAGCGGTCATAGATGATGCTCTTGTTCCCATTGTTCTGAGAGCACTCCCTTCTTCTTACCACATTTTTGTAACAACACTAAACATGTCAGATACGACAGTTAGTTTTGACAAGATGGTAAACCTACTACAACAAGAGGAAGCCATGCATAATAAGGATGATGAAGAGGAGCAGGCACTTTCTTCTCATCAAAAATGGAAAGGAAAAGGAAAAGGAAAACCTAATTCCTATCAAAAGTCCCAAATCAAAATCAACATCAAGGGGACAAACAACAGAAGAAGCAATGTCCAATCTGTAAAAGAGGACATGACTTAAAATATTGTTGGTATAATACTTACAAGAAAGGTTCATCAAGCAATTCTGGACCTCAACACAACAATCTCACAAGGGACATTCTAACTACAATCAAGGGCAGAAAAAGGGGAACTGGAAAAGAAAACCCCATCAGCAAGGAAATATTGTTGAGTAAGAAGAACATTCAGATAATGAAGACTACTTGTACACTACTCGATCAAGTGAACCATCCACGTCATCTAGTGATGTCTGGTATGTTGATTCGGGAGCCACTCGACACATGACCGGCCACAGAGACTGGTTTACTTCAATGAGGGACACACCTTCGAAAAACCATGTTTCATTAGGTGATGATTCTTCATATACAGTTCAGGGGATTGGGAACATTTCTCTACCCCTTGGTTCATGCAACTGTAGATTATCAGATGTATTATATGTCCCTGGGTTGACAAAGAATCTACTTTCAGTCAATCAACTCCTAGATCACAACTTAAAAATTGACTTTGATAGTCATTCCAACAAGAAAATGTGTTTGATTCGAGACAAATCACGAGGCTCAAAAATAGTTACAAAATCCTCCAATGTGGGATGCATGTTCCAGCTTGATTTTTTCCACAGAGATGATCAGGCACTTGTGGCTAAGAACTCTACCTCAGCACAGTTGTGGCATCAAAGACTTGGTCATATAAGTTTCAAGTATCTCGAGACACTTCACCGGCACAATATGGTACATGGGCTACCATCTCTCCAGAAGGATACAGACAAGTGTCCTCACTGCCTAGCAGGAAAACAACACAGAGCTTCATTCCAGAAGAGTACTTATCGAGCTCATGGTAAGCTTGATCTGGTTCATACCAATCTTTGCGGTCTGATGCAACCAAGTCATTCTGGATTTCAGTACTTCATGTTTTGTGTTGATGACTATTCAAGAAAAATGTGGATTTTTTGTCTTCACAAGAAAAGTGAAGCTTTTGAAACTTCAAGAAGTTCAAAGTAGTAGTTGAGAATGAAACTGGTCATCACATCAGAACTCTCCGCTCAGATCGAGGGGGGGAATTCACCAGTGATGAGTTCAAAGACTACCTACAAACTCATGGGATTCATCGACAAATGCCTCCTCCACACACACCGCAAAAGAATGGTGTTGTTGAGAGAAGAAATCATACTATCATGGAAATGGTGTGATGCATGATCGATGATTCTAGACTTGCAAAGACATTTTGGGCAGAAGCAGCAAAGACAACAGTGTATTTGTTGAACAGAGTGCCCACAATTTCTCTTGAAGGAGTAACACCACAAGAAGCATGGTCAAAGTGGAAACCATCTATTGCACACCTTAGAGTATTCGGGTGCAAAGCAAGTATGCACATACCCAAGCAGAAAAGAAATAAATTGGACATGAAGTCACAGAAACTCATCTTCATTGGGTACAGTGAAGAGACTCTTGGGTACAAATTGATGGATCCAAAGACCAAAAAAGTCTACACCAGCAGAGATGTTGAGTTTTTTGAGAAGAAGGAAGCAGAGACTCCTCCTCCAGACTCACCAGATGTAGATTTTTCACCAGTTGTAAAAATTGAAGCTGATGTTCCCACAGATGATGAAAGTGATGATGGGGATGATGGTGTTGATCAGATAGAACCACGACCCATGGGAATAGTTCAACGTATGCCCAAGTGGTGTACTAGCACATTACGAGATGCAAGAATGGATGCTCCACCAGATACATCCACCCCTGGACCACAGACTCACAGTAAAGCAAGAGAAGAAGTTAAATTTTCTTTGATGAGTAGAGTTATTGAATCTGATGAGCCCTCTACAGTCCAAGAAGCCCTACAGTCAAAATCTTGGAAAGATGCCATGGATTTGAATATCAATCAGTGATGAAAAATAACACTTGGCAGCTTGTCGATCTTCCACCAAGGAAGAAACCCATTGGATGCATATGGATATTCAAAACAAAGTACAAAGCAGATGGGATAGTGGACAAGTATAAAGCGAGACTAGTAGCAAAGGGGTATGCACAAAAAGAAGGCATTGACTACGAGGAGACATTTTCTCCCACAACTAAGATCAAAATGATCACGATGATCTTTGCTCTAGCTGCACAGTTTGGTTGGAAAGTCCATCAGATGGACGTAAAAAGTGCCTTCCTGAATGGATATTTACAAGAAGAAGTCTACATGACTCAACCTGAGGGATATGTTGTACCTGGTCAAGAAGCAAAGGTATGCAGACTCAAGGAAATATCTGTATGGCCTTGAATAGGCACCCAGGCATGGTACATCAAAATTGATGAGCATCTCGTACAACATGGATTTGTTAGAAATCCATATGATCCCAATCTCTACCTCAAAAATCAAAGGGGGGAGATTGTGATTGTTGTTGTCTATGTCGATGATCTAGTCATCACTAGTAGTTTAGTGAGGATGATCGATGCAACAAAGAAAGATCTTAATCGATCGTTCGACATGACAGATCTCAGGCTAATGCATTATTGTCTTGGATTGGAAGTATGGCAGAAAGAGAATCACATCTTTGTTTCTCAGATGAAATATACCAAGACAACACTTGAGAAATTTAGGATGATGGATTGCACACCAATTGCTACACCTATGGAGAACAGATTGCAGTTATCTCGTTCAGATCCATCTCCTGAGGTAAATGCCACTCTCTATCGGCAGTTGATTGGGAGTCTCATTTACCTGACCTACACTAGACCAGATATCAGATTTGCAGTGAGCTATCTATCCAGGTTCATGCAAGAACCCAAAGTGTGTCATTGGAAAGGTAGCAAGGTGCATCTTGAGATATCTCAAAGGATCAGTGGATCTTGGTCTAGAATATAAGAAGAATGAAAACTTCTTGATAGGATATTCAGATTCAGATCATGCAGGAAATATTGATGACAGAAAATCCACTTTAGGATTTGTGTTCTTTATGGGATCTGGACCAATATCATGGGGAAGCAAGAAACAACACTTTGTTTCTCACTCTTCCACAGAAGCTGAGTATCATTCTGCAGGAGAAGTTGTCTGTGAAGTGATATGGCTATGTCACATACTGGAAGGACTTGGAATACCACAGGACAAACCGACCACCATGTATGTTGACAATGAAGGTGTTCTCAAACTTGTTCGCAATCCAGTTTTTCATGAAAGAACAAAGCACATTGAGGTACATGTTCATTTCATATGCGAGCATGTGTTGAAGCACAACATACAGCTTCAATTTTTCCAACAACTGAACAATGAGCAGATATCTTCACAAAGTCACTTGCACGTGACAAGTTCGAGTTGTTCAGAGAGTTTCTCTCCTCATCCCTTGAGACAATGCAAAATTAAGGGGAATGTTAGGTTAATTTAAATTATATTACCTTAACTAATTAATTATGTTACATAATTTTATTATTAATATTAATGTTTATGCATATGTTTATTATTTTAATTTTAATGTTTTAGTTGTATGTACAATAATATTATTGTTTTTTATTTTAATGCATTTATTGTTGCTTCCCGAATGTATTTTGGAAGTTGTCTTAATTGTGATTGTTGTGTTGTACCTGTATGCAACCCATTTATTAATATCTATAAATATTTCTATCTCTAATATGTAATTAAATACTGATTGCACATCATTATTAATATTGTAGGCTTGATCTTTGGCTGATTAATATTAAAATAATCACATCTAAATTCCGTCCTAATGTCCTGGTTGATTCAACAAGGTGATTACTCTATATCAACAAGGAAGATCAAATATGTAAATTTCTAAATCCATCATACTAACCAGTGAGAGATTTAGAAATGATCCGTAACTTGATTATAAACATTTACAATGTTTATGCCTAGAACAAGGTTGGTAAGTTGAGTTTTCAACCAGTTTCTACAACCCAAAATCAATAGGATGCAAAGAGATCCTTATCACTTCTGTAGCTAAAGGGAACATTTAAATTAGTTCAATCTTTTAGATTACGTCCTTTATAAATTAATCATTGGTAAGAAATAACAATTTTTTAATCCCTTTTGAGCCCATTTGATTCACTTGTGTTCACCGAGCCATAAATTATTTATCATATCTAAACTTAAAACCAAGTTATAGTTAAATTTGAAAATAAGCATATTTCCTTGGTTTTTTCTCATAATGCATTCCTTATATTATGATATCCCATATCTAAACACATTTCATTAAGGGTCATCACCAATGTTGGATAAAATAGTCCTCATGGTTTTTATCTTGCCAATAAAATTTGAGCCATCTTGTTCTCACGACTAATTTCTCATCTAAAAGTATACACACATGATTACTTTTAACTGGAGATCGACTGGATGGGTTGTACTTTAATATTCTTGCACAATCTAGTCGTTATTTTTCTATTAAACTTAAGGTTCAGTAACCATTTTCCTAATTTCCAAAGATGATTTATCCTTTCGAAGGTAAGCCTCCCATGTAGAGTTCTATTTGCTTAGGTTCACCACAGTTGCACTAATTGAATTTTAATGTTCAAATAGGAAGAGGTAAAATTATCACATTAAATTCTTCTAGAAATAGTGAGGTCATTAACCAAGATTTTGGAACACTACCATATGATGTTTTACAAGAGTTTTTTCCAGAGTTATATGGGTGCATCAAGTGATGCTTTCCATTATTATTCTCCATTGGTATCAACCTTTCAAGAGATACGATAGAAGGCATACATTATGGATTTATACAATTTTCTTTTATGAGTTCAAATAGTTTATGTCAAACTCATTTGAGGGAATAACACTACATTAACACATATTAAACACAATATACCCATTCAATATTTAATAGGAGAGGAAAAAGAACCTTATATCTCCAATATGATTTAGGATCTTTAACAAAAAAATTTTATAATTAGCCTAAGATGACAATTTAATACCTCCTCAGAAATGACACTCCCAAACCCTTACACAAGAATACATCAAAATATAAGGAGGGAAATCAAAATTTACTCAAACATAGCCTCTAAAAAAATTAGTCCCCATAGCCTTTATGAAAGAGCAGGTAACACAGTCCAAGGTTAAGAACCTTAAGACCTTA
Organism: Taxus chinensis; assembly: GCA_019776745.2. Lineage (NCBI taxonomy): Eukaryota > Viridiplantae > Streptophyta > Pinopsida > Cupressales > Taxaceae > Taxus > Taxus chinensis. Next base: position 216,753,074 of record CM034157.1, read on the forward strand.
TAAAACTCCAATATCTAAGAAAAAATTCCAATAGATAAAAGAACCACCCATATATCTAAACATAAACTCGACATTGAGATTATCATGTGGTATATGCTAATTTCAACATTTAAATACTAAAAGACAAAGGTATATGTAAGATCTATTGGGTCATAAAATAAAAAAACATAGATTATTGGCTACAAATCTTAAAGGAACATTCCTTATAATGTTATTTTTACATGTAGTCATTTATAGTCCTTGCCGAATACCAGTTAAATAGTCCTCCAATAGAAATGAGTTTGGGAATTTACTATGTACCATAAATGTTTAGATCATCTTCAACAACACATATTGTATACATTACTTGTGTTTGAAACCTCTAATTATCCAAGAGTTAATCATCAATGACATGATCCACATGCCTTCATAGTGACAATCATAGCTATCCTAACAATGCTCTTTCATTGCAATCTTCAAAAAGAAATGCCATCATCATCAAATTATGCCACTTTGTTACTAGTTACTGCATGAAAAATATAAAATCTCCATAGAAATTTTGATAAGCCTATCTAAAGGAGGTCATATAAGGTCTGGATCTATTAAAAAATCCATTTATTGTGACTTCAGAAACCAAAGGTTCTTGAAGCATTGATCAAGAAAATAGTTAACCTAGGGTACTACCCCATATGAGAACATAGTAATTCAATTCAAACAAAATAAAACCATCTTGTATAAGATAATCTAAGATCCAAACCATGTAATATTTTTGACTTGACATTTATTCAAGTGGCCTTTAGAAAATTGCTCAATGATAAGAAGGCCATCTTTAACCTTACACATGTTCCAGATAAAATCTCACTAATAGAACCATCCAATAACAAGACCACTGGCTAAGTATCCGTATTTCAATGTTTCATTCTCTTAATAAGACAAATAAAAAAGAGACTCAAATCTAGATCAACAAATCATGTAGAAAATAAATATTGGTTTTCTTAAGATTCACACTTAAGTTTACAAATATCAAATGATCTTACATGAAGTATCCACTTCAAATATTCTTCAAGGTTATTGTGAGCCTCTAATTTAGGTACTCAAATTTCTACATCTTTTCACATTTTGGGGGAATATATACCAAAATGGTATCTTATATGCCTTTTCATCAATGATAAGGATCATAAATTACTCTCCCATAACCTTTATCTTAAGTCCTGAAAGAGACAAAATGTAGACAAAGTTAGGGACAACCACTTACATACCCAATCTTGACCTAACTATGCCAAAGCAAGAAAACTTGGGGAGTTCTAAATTCCCATCTATCAATCTCTAGATGATTTCATCATAATGACCCCTAAATGTTCCTCTCTATCCCAAGAGTTAGCACTAAATCTATTGAAGAGTTGCACAAAAAAATACACTTGCATAAAATCAAGGTCCCACCTTAACATGGTTAACCTCAAGCATTAAAACCATAACCAAGAAGGAAATTAACCAACATTTTTAACCAATCACTATCACTTAGGAATTCATGAAAGAATATCAAACTGAATTAACATTCCCATTAAGCGGGTTCAATAAGATGCCCACAGGTGTACACAATCTAAATCAAATTATTATTGTTATTATCTATTTTAATCCCAGAGGTTCAACTATCCTTATTTTAACAGTCCAAATGGTTGTAGTGTATCCCATGTTGCTCAAGGGTCTAAGTATGGTGACTCTATGACCAAAGTACAACACCCATTTTGACGCACCAAAACCATGTCAAAACTCCATTAATTACTTACAAAAAAATCATATATTTTTTTTAAATTCTGTAAAGTCATATAATTACATTATTCTTGTTTATTTAATTTCGTTGATAAATTGTTACTTCCTAAAGGATTACACCGAAATTAATCCCTGAATTAATTATTATTTATCTTTAATTACCATCTATCAAAATTTATCTACATTATGGAGTTTCCCCTCCTAAGTTCCATTAATTTTATTTAAATATTTCCTAATTAACTAGTTAGAACCAATTTAAAGACTCTTTAATCCAATGAATATTATTTTCATAAGTTAAGATTTAATTTATTACCCTAAGCCATCGTATAATACCCATCCAACCTTAGCTTTATTTTCAACACATTTACAGTTTATTCAATTTAGAAAAAATTTCCAAGAAAATATTTAATTACCAAATATATTTAAAATTCTTTATCCATGAAACCATATTTGAATGTTTGGTTCTCTTTAATTAAGGGTCCAAAATACACCTATAGAATTAGTTTCTAAACATTATGAGTAAATACCCTAGGAGTCTCCCAATAATTAAATTTCAAATTAAATCTTTATTTTTAGCTCCCCAAAACATAGCTACCACCTCAGTCACCACTAATTTAAGTTTTAAGGCAAGGATTAAATCTTCAGCCTTGATTAAATCAAAATCCTCACCCTAGATTCTATGGAGAATCTTAAAAAAAAGTCATAATCCTCTTTTACTTTCTCTTTTATTCATTTGTTTGCCCTAATTTCATCTCATTTGCTTCATGTGGGTTTTTTGCAGGTAGGAGAAGAAGACGGCCATTGAAGCTATATGGGAAACTATGGAGATTTTTTCTTGTGATCAAGATCTATTAAATGGGGAAAATTTCTTCTTCCATGATAATCCTTTTAGTTTATTTTTTTTGCATTTTTTTTAAAAAAGGTTTACAATTATGTGGTTTATCTTGGGTATTTGTTTACAAATCTCATTGTTATTTTGTTTAAAAATTACCTAAGTAATTCTGATTTGGTATATGTGCGTGTGCGTGATAAATCCATGTGCGTGACTATGTATACATATACATATACATATACATACATATATATACATATATATATATACATATATTAAATATATATATATATATATGTATATATATATATACATATATATATATATATATATATATATATAGGGTTATGCATAGCGGTATATATATTTATGTTTAGGGTGTGGGGGAGGGGGCACATATATATCCCTGTGTGTATGTTTTGTGTGTGTCCCACATATACATATACATATGGTATGTGTATGTGTGTATCCCTCCCAGCCTCAATTAAAAATATTTTTTAAAAAATTTGTTTTTAATAAAACAAATCTTAAATTGATTCAAATTTCTAGTTTTCTTCTTAAATATTTATAATACTTACATATAATTATCTATACAAACTTATAAACTTATATAGGTATATATTTATATCTATTTCATGGTATTTGTTTTTAAAACAATATTTATAGCAATATATATTTATGTTTTTATATATATATATATATAAGACATTCCATTGTTGGTTGTATTGTTGTAAAAGAGATACACAAGTGAAAAGAAAAGAAAAATTCTTTCTTAATCTAAAAGAATTAATTGTATCATTTTTTTGGTAATATTGTCTATAGTATAACAACAATAATGAAACTCTACCACTTTGTACACCATTTTAAAAGGAAAATAAAGTGTAATACTTCAATGAATTTCTACCTTCAAATAGAAAAATTTCAGATTTTGAACAAATAATTCCAAACCTTAATTCTATAAGTTGCAATTTTAAACAAGTTACAAATTTTAAAGAGATGCAACTTTAATTAAATATGCTAACTCTCCAATGCTTTTTTTCAACCATGCACACTCATAATTAAATAGTGCAAATTATATTTGAATAATCCATTTACAAGAGATTTAAAACTTAAAATGCAAGTATAAAATCCCTTCACACAAAAGTGGAGACAACATGCTGAATTTTACAACAAATTCTTTCTCTTTATAAAATACACTTGCAACTCCATTCCATATTTCAAATCTGCAACTCCTTTTTTTTTCTCCATCTTCAACAAAATAACAAAGAAAAGGAGCTAGGAAACACTCACCTCCCAACCTTAATCCAATGAGAAGGTGAATCCTACCTTCTCATTGGCCCCGAGCCCCAACAATGGAAAAATAAGGGGTGTTCACAACCATGACAAGCTCTTCACAAAATGGCTTCAACAATACATACATATGCACCAATAAAACTTGCAACACATACAAGAACAATAACACTAATAATAAAACCTACAACTTTCCAAAACACATAGGTTTAAAAGCTAAGCCAAAGGAGAAGAGAAACATGGTAGCCATCTCCTTATGCCTCCCAAGTGGGATAGGGGTCCACCCAAAACCTCAAGTGCACTATACACACACACACAAAAACTCCTTATCTCTCCATTTTAAGAATACAAAATAGATATAGATTTCCTTTTAACTCCACATAAGTGGATTACCCTTCCCACACTCCCTCCACAAAATCTTCACACACTCTTGTTTACCTTAACAAAATGGCCCCATTTCCCTCTCCCAACACCATGTTGAAGGCCAAAATATACCCAATCCCTTACATAATCACATGCATTCATACAATTACAACACAATACACAAACAAGAAAACAAAATACAAGGTATAAGACCCTACCTTTCCATTTGAGAGCTCTTCAACCTTCAAGCAAACAAACTCCAACCTTATTTCCAAATCCAAGCCAATCCTATGCAAGAGCTCCCAAAGTTTCCAAGCAAGTAACCCCAAAACAACTCAAGAAATTCCAATAAATAGAAAATGGTGGAGAGGATGGTGAGGTGGCTCCATGTAGGATGCCACATCATTTCTCCCCAATCCACCTCACAAGTCAAACACATAATCCAAGACTCCATAAATGAGTAAGGTGAAGGTATGACACTTTCATTCTTGCACACAATCCACCATTCCACACTTTCAAGGACACAATTAAGAGAGTTAGGAAAAAGGTGGCATTAATTGCCTATTTTTCCTTCAAAAACACATAATAGGGGCTAAATTTGACCCCTCATATCATAGGTTAGGTTGGTGGGAGAGTTTAAGGAGTATGGGACAAGTATAACTTGTCCCACAAGCCTCCAAAAATGGGCTCAAAGCCCAAATCCGAGTTTTGGAGATGGGATGGGTACACAAATCAAAATAAAATAAAATCCATCCAAAATCATGAAGAAAATAAGGACTATCTACCACATTCATTGCCCCCTTTATCACATCTCCTAATTAGCATTACCCACATAATTAATTAACTAAATCAAGAGCACACTAAAAAACACAATAAAATGAGGAAGACATTACAAATTCAATAAAACCACATAATTAACTAAGACAAATAGAAGAAATGATAAATACAACATTTACACATATGACCACTTATGAGGTTGCTCCCCATTGGAGTCTTCCTAAAATACATGACAAGTAAAATGACAACATGTACACACACATGGATTCCAAGGTGACCATGTTGTAAACATCTACAGTATTCTTCCATAGTGAGTCTCCTAGTCCCTTCTTTGTTTATTGTGATTTCATTTCCTGCAAACAACCAAGACAATACCACCTTCAGCCTCAAGGCCATATCAATACGTCAAGAAATAAAAACACATATATCATTTATCAAATAACATCATCATACAACATAGCTATATCATTATCATGGTTAAGCACTTCTATTCTAAATCAATTATTTACACTTACTAATCATCTAAATTCTACCATATCCATTAACATTTACTATCACCCTATGACTTATCATAACCATCTATCAGAATTCATATTTTATGATAACCATGTATTTCATACATCGAATGTAACTTATATCTATTTAGATGCATTCAACAACATATTACTGATCACCTATTAACATCACATTATTAGTAAATCATAACATCAATGTGATCACATGGTTAGTCCAATCATCTAAACATAATCACCACTGTCAAGAGTCCAAAATGTCAACATATAACAAAATAACACTAAATCATCATCATGTACTGCAATATCTATCAATGTCCTCTATATACCCATACAGTCCATAGTAAAATCCAAAACACAATGATAATCACAATGTCCATAGTGTCTAACAATAGGCTATCCAAAATATCATAATAATGTCCATGTCACTAAGAAACTAATAAACATGATCATAGCAAAATAGGGGTCGAAGAGGAGTGGGCACTACATCCCCCTCCCCTTAGACTTGACTTCCTCTGGAATCATTGAAACAGATGTGGGAACTATGCTCGTAGTGGTGTGGCATCCTCCCATGTAGCTGATGACTCATCATATCGATCCCACTGGATGCACACCTGGTCAATCTCACACCCTTGAAGGCCCCAGGTCCTATTGCTCTAGAATGTGCATGGGATCCACAATCACCTATCCCTACTCCTGCACCTATAAAGTGGTCCAATCCAAGACATGAGATGGATCTACTAAATATCTCTGTAAAACAGAAACATGAAAGACATCGTGGATGTGAGACAAGATGGGTGGAAAAGTTAAGCAGTAGGCTACGGGACCCATCTGTTCCAAGATATCAAATGGACCCAAAAATCTTGGAGCTATCTTAGAGATTTTTCCATAATGGATGGGGATATTATGAGGTCTGACTCTTAGAAACACCTTCGTGCCAACCTCATAACTGTAGTTGTATCCTCCTCTGATCAGCATACTGTTTCTACCTATCTTGTGCCTCCTGTAATATCTACCTGATCAAAGTGACTTGTTGCTCCATATCCTGTAACATAGCTGGCCCAATAGTAACCCATGTATCCTCTAATCTGTCCCAACTAAAAGGAGTCTTGCACTCTCTGCCATACAATTCCTGGAAAGGTACCATGCCGATGGAACTCTGAAACTATTATTATTATGAAAACTCTACGAGATATAAGTACTCCTCCCATCATGACTGATGATCCATAACATACATCCGAAGCATATCCTCTAGTACCTGGTTCACCCACTCAGTTTGACCATTTGTCTAAGGGTGATAAGATGTACTAAAATTGATCTTCATCCCAAGTACAAACTGCATGGTGGTCTAAAAGTGTGAATTGTATAAGGGATAGTGGTCACAAATGATCTTTACAGAATCCCATGTAACCTCACTATCTCATTGAGATAAACACGTGCAACTACATTGGCTATGTAGGTGGTCTTAACTAGAGAAAAATGAGCCACTTTTGTCAATTTATCTATCGTGATCATGATCGCGTCATGGTGATATCTTGACATAGGTAGCCCAACAATGAAGTCCATGGAAATGGTGTCCCATTTCCACTCTGGTATAACATGAGGATAAAGAAGGCCAACTGGATGTTGATGCTCAACCTTCACCTTCTAAACTCCAAACACCAAGACACATATCAAGCTATATCCCTCTAAAGTCCTCTCCAATGAAATAACTGTCTCAGTGTAGCGTGCATCTTCTTCACCCCTGGATGGGCTGAATAAGGTGCACGATGAGCCTCTGCTAGAATGTCTTGTCATAAACCTCCATCTCTAGGCACATATATCTAAACCCCTGTGTCTAAGAATCCCATCTGAATCAAATGATAACCCCTCAAACTTCCCCTTAAGGGGTCTGTGTGACTCAATCTCTGCTTTAACTGAAAGATAGAACCTGTCATGTGGAAGTTGTTGTAAGATCCTTCTCCATAAATCTATATCCACTGATGTAGCCATGAAAAGATGTCTCCATCGAATCAAGGCATTTGTTACCACATTCTCCTTCCCCTTCACATGCTCAATCTCCATATCATACTCACATAGAATCTCCATCCAATGCCATTGACAAGTGTTGAGATTGGGTTGTGTGAAGAGGTGTCATAGGCTCAAATGATCTGTCCTGAGTGTGAACCTCCTACCCAATAAAAAATTATGCCATCAAACTAAAGCATGTACCACTTGCTGCAAGCTCAAGGTCATGAGTTGGGTAATTGAGCTCATAATCCTTGAATTTTCGAGACTCAAATGTGACAACTCGACCATCCTGCATCAGTACTCCTCCTAACCCTACCAATGAAGCATCTATACAAACAAAAAATCCCTCTAAGGATCTGGTACTGCTAGGATAGGTGTTGTAGTAAGGCATTCCTTCAGAGTCTTGAAGGCCTGCTCACATTTTTCTGACCATACAAACTTCTTCCCTTTCCACTGCAAGGAAGTGATGGGATGAGAAATGTGTGAGAAATCCTGTACAAACCTCCTGTAATATCCTGCTAATCCCATAAAATTTCATACCTTGGTCACATTGGTTGGTAATAGCCAATCAATGATAGCTCAAATCTTGGAAGGATCGACTATGATACCTTCTCCAGAAATGATGTGACCTAGATATTGAACCTTTGGGTGAAAGAACACACACTTCTCTAGGTACCCATATAGTTGTTTCTCTCTCGAAGACACTGCAAGAACCTATCAAAATGTGCTCCTCATTCTCCTCACACATGTGTGAGTATATCAATATATCATCCTAGGAACATGAGTAAAAAATGGTCCAAGAATGTCCTGAATACCCCATTCATCAAACTCATGAACACTGCAGGGGCATTCGTCAGTCTGAATGGCACAACTGTGAACTCATAGTGACTGTATCTAGTGTGAAAGGTTATCTTATGGATATATTCCTCTGCAATCCTCAGCTGATGATACCCTAACTTAAGATCTATCTTTGAAAACATAGTATCCCCCTTCATCTGATCAAACAAATCATCAATGTGTGGAAGGGGGTAATGATTCTTGATCATTAATTTGTTCAGCTTCCTGTAATCAATGCAAAATCTTAGGGATCCATCCTTCTTCTTCACAAAAATCACCGGTGCACCCCAAAGAGATACACTAGGATGAATTAGGACCTTCTCAAGAAGGCCCTCCAGCTATAACTTGAGCTCACAAAGCTCAGGGGTAGTCATCTTGTAAGGTGCTCGTGAGATAGGCTCTATGCTAGGAACCAAGTCTATATGGAAATCTATCTCATGTGGGGGAGGTAGGCCAGGTAACTCACTAGGAAAGACATCTGAAAACTCTCACAAAATGTGATGGTCATCGAGTGAAGGCCCACTAGTCTCATCCTCTGACCTATCACTGACTGTAATGGCATATAACTGACATCCCTTACATGCACACCACTACAGCTACATAACAGATATAGTGTTGATGGAAATAGGCCTCCTAACCCCAACAATCACTGTCTCAACTCCCAAATCATCTTACAAGAGATCACCTTATTGTAGCAATCCACTCTAGCCTATGTGTGCTGAAATCAATCCATACCCAAAATAATCCCATAAGATCCCAAGGGAAGGATGCAAAGATCCAAGGTTGTGGTGAAGGGTCCTAGGTCTACTACACACTCCTTGACTAAGGATTCCACTATGAGCTTGGCTCTAGAAGCCATCTCTACATCCCAACTATGACCCTGCCTAACTGCCACCAACCTGCATCACTCTACTAAAGATGGGGAAATGAAAGAATCAGAAGATCTTGAATCAAATAGGATAGAGATAGGAATACCACCAATGCTACATGTGGTCTTGATCACAGTGCCATGGTGCTCTACCTGGAATTTCTCAACCACTGCATATATCTTGTGACTTCGTGTCATATCTCAAACTATCAGCTCAAAAATAGGGTTTTTACCCTTGTTACTAGGGTTTTGTGGACAATCTCTCTAATGGTGACCCTATGCACCACATCCTATAACAACTACCAGGTCCCCTCTAATGAGAAGAGACTCCTCCAGGTGCTCCAGTAGTCTATGTTGTAGACCTTGATGATCCTACTCTAGACTGTTGTGGCCACTACAGATGAGCTTGAACTAACTGAGCTCTAGGTGGTGCATGTGTCCTGATGGGTCCTCTAGCTGGAGGCCCCATACTCACCCTCTCTATTTGCATCATATCTTTATGGAGGTATGCCTGAATGGTGGGTGGGTATGTTGCTACTGTTATGGACTTAATGTGGCCAGAAGGAGGACTATGTGGATCCATGTCCACCACGAGGAGGAAGGGTTTCCCCTTTGACTGACTATCCTGCATCTATTAAATGTGGCTCCTCACTCTATCTCTCACCTACTATGTCTTCCCCTTGTTCTCCTCCACAATATAGGTTTACTCAACGGCCTCAGCTATATTCTATGGACAATCCATATGCACCACCCCTCCAAGATCTAAATTCAGACCCTTGATGAACCTATGAACCCTGAACCTTCTCATCCTAGCATATAGTCCATGTATTGAAGAGCAAGTCCAAAAATCTACTCTCATACTCTACCACTGTCATAGATAGTTTTCCACAGATCATGGAACTCATCAATCCACTGCTGAATGAACATCTAGAAATATATCTTCTCCTGGAATCACTCCTCAAAGAGCTCCCATGTCACAAGTCTCTGAATCCACGTGGAGCTTCTTCTCCTCTGTCCTCCACCATACTCCTGGCCCGTCCCTCAGAAGATGTATAACAACACGAGCCTTCGTGTTACTAGTGCAGATACATAGCTTGAAGCATCCACTCAAGCTAACTAGCCAAGCCTCGGGCCTAGAACCTCTTTGTCTTTCGGAAAATTGAGGTGGATGAAGCTTCATTATCTCATGGATATGATTGGCCACTATCATCTGTCTACCCCTGGGTCTCTCCTCATGGTCATCTCTCTGCCTAGGGCTCCTAGATCTCTCTTATGTTTGCAACCCTATCTCCCTACTCTCTTTATTGTGAGTCCTATCTAGCTAGCTCCACATGGGATTTCTCTGCCCTATGCTCCTCGCTATGTGTGGAGTGTCCTGAGCCTCCTATGATGGCTCCCTCTCATGTTGGCTAGGTCATCCCCCAAGTGAACCTCTGTGTATGGCTCCATTGATCTCATATATAGTATTTAGAATATGTGGTAATATGATAATGACTGCATGATCTTGGGGTGGTCCCTCTAACTCAATGTGCAAGAACCCCTCGTCTGTTTGTCCCTCCTCTACATAGACCAAGGCAAGAGTTAGTTCATCATTACTTAGGTTTGTTTCAGTTTACTAAGTTCCTACGTTTTAATTTATCAACAATATTATGTGTCTTAGGTTTAGGTTTCACTAAGTTTACTATTGTGGTTCATGTTTTCCCAAGGTCCAAGTGTTGAACCCATGACTCTGATACCAAAGTGTAAACACCAAAATTTCGACGCACCAAAACTATGTCAAAACTCCACCAATTACTTAGGAAAAAATTACGGAATTTTTTTTGTTTAACGCATACATTTATTGTGTTTTTAAAATTGCTTGGTCATTTAATTAATACTTCTAAATAGTAAATTTATTTTCTAAATTTTATCATGGGTTTAAAATTCCTTCCTCTAATCCATATTTAATTATTTAATTAATTCCAATTTAATCCAAAATTTAATCTATATAGTTTGTTTTTTGAATTCCACTTAATTTTATTTTTAAAAATTCATTCAACTTTTAAACATTAAAGTATCCAAAAATCTATTTTTATTAGTTGAATTTAATTTTATTTCACTAAGTATAGTGCCCATGCCCACATATATTTAATTGCTATATACTTTGAATTTTAATTATCTATTTAACCCCCTTTAAATAATTAATTAAAATACATGCCCCAATATTTATTTAATTATCCCTAATATTCAATATGTCATTTATTTAATTATTGGCCCATAATGGTAGGGTCACTAATCCAACCCAATCACACATGTGTTAAATACCCTAGGTGGACCCCTTTGTTAAATTAACCCAGCTACTTGGAGTTTAAAAAAAAAATTTATCCCATCAGATATGGAACTTGAAGTGTAGGATCTAATCTCCTCCATTTGATTCTCCTTTAATGAGAGCTCTTAGATTCTTGTAGTTTCTAAAACCCTAATATCCTTTTTTTATTTCTTTTTATGTATCAAAATTTATCCCTAATTTCTCTCATTTACCCTTATGTAAAATTTTATTGGAATACTTGAGCTATACAACTATATAGACATGTGAGAGCTATTTGTTTCCCCCTATATTTGTTTTAAAAGATCTGGGCTCATGAGGGAAATTTCTTCCTATATATATATATATATATATATATATATATATATTGTATATATATATATATATATAAATATATATATCTGCGTTGTCGAGGGTTCAGCCCTGAAAACATAACACTACATATAGTGTGGTTGCGGATAAAGCCCAACCGTGGTATTGTATATATGGGGGGCATATGTCGCCCCCTCCCCCCCATCAATTGTAATACTACTAATACACAGGGGATGTCATATTTATACCTCATTCTTAATTTTATTTAATTTAACATATATTTATATGTGTGTGTGTGTGTGTCAATGTATATATATATATATATATGTAAATATTTATAAATATATATAATTATCATTTATATAACTATATATATAGTTATCTATATATATTTTCAGTTTTCATGTTTTATTTTCAAAATAATAAACTTAGGTAGATTTGTTTATAAAAATTAAGTGTATGTGTGTGTGTGTGTGTGCCCACATGTGTGTGTGTGGTGTGAGTGAGTATAGGTTATTTTTTTATATATAGAAGTTCCTCAATGTAAGGGATTACTACTTTTTTTAATTAATACTCAAGGAGCAAGGTAGGTGGAAGTATATTTCCTTTTTTAATAATTTTAATTAATATGCCTAACAATAGTTGTCTTAATAATGTATGGAAGAATAAAGTGTAATCACAACCAATATATGTATACATTCCTTTTATAAATTAAAGAATGGGAAAATAAGGAATGAGAAATCAACCATTTCAAGTTTTATTTTTACTTTTAAAATATAAATGGAGCCATGTAAAAAAGAACATTGTAAAGGAAAATAATTCATTTACTTCAATGCCTAATTTTAATGAGATACAAACAGAAAAATTCCACATTTAAGACTCAAATACTTCATTTCTAATTCAATTCATGTCGATTTTAAAGAACCATTTCAGATTTTAATAGCATACAACTTGTTTTAATTACAATATTTAACTCAATACATTTTCAAAAAATACAAATTTTCATGCAATTTAATGGCTTGGAACTCAAATCAAATTTGAATAAATCATTTACAAGGAGATTTCAAAACTTAAAATACAAGTGTGAAAATCCCGCACACAAAGGTGGAGACAACATGCTAAATTTTAAAAAAAATTCTCTCTCTTTGAAAATACAACTTGTAATCTCCATCCATAGTTCAAATCAGCAATCGAGCTCCTTCTTTTCTCCATCTTCAAATCAATCAACAAAGGAAGGGAGCATAGGAAACACTCACCTCCCAACCTTAATCCAATGAGAAGGTGAAGCCTACCTTCTCATTGGCCCCCAAGCCCCAACAATGGATAAATAAGGGAATGTTCATAACCATGACAACTATTCACAAAATGGCTTCAACAATACATACATACACACCAATAAAACTTGCAACACATACAAGAACAATAAAACAATAATAAAACCTAGAAATTTCAAATACACATAGGCTTAAAAGTCAAGCCAAAGGAGAAGCAAAACATGGTAGCCATCTCCTTATGCCTCCCAAATTGGATAGGGGTCCACCCAATGCCTCCAATTGCAATAACACAAATCATATACACACAAAACTCCTTATCTCTCTATTTTAAGATATGAATTTAATATAGTTTCCTTTTAACTCCACATAGGTGGATTACCCTTCCCACACTCCCTCCACAAAATCCTCACACACTCCCTTTTACCTCCAAAAATGGCTCCAATTTCTCTCTCCCTACACCATCCCTAAGGCTAAAAGTATACCCAAATCCCATACAAAATCACATTGCAATCATACTAATATCACAACACAAAAATATACAATCAAGATATGTTAACATACTAAGTATAAGAGCCTACCTTTCCATTGAAAATTCCTTCAAACCTTAAATAAACAAAGATCTAACTTCTTTCCACAATGCAATATAATTATCATGCAAGCTCTCTAAAAATCTCCAAGAAAGTAACCCCCAAAACAACCAATAAATTCAAATTAATAGAAAATTTTGGAGGGGATGGTGAGATGGATCCATGTTGGATACCACATAATTTCTCCTCATTCCACCTCACAAGTCAAACACATACACCAATACTCCATAAATGAGTAAAGTGAGGGTATGACACTTTCATTCTCATACACAATCCTCCATTCCATACTTTCAAGGACACAATTAAGAGAGTTAGGAAAAAAATTCAATTATTTTTCTATTTTTCCTTCAAAAACACATAATAGGGGCTATATTTGACCCCTAATATCATAGGCTGGGTTGGTGGGAGATTTTAAGGAGTATGGGACAAGTATAACTTGTCACACAAGCATCTAACAATGGGCTCAAAGCCCAAATCTGAGATATACCCATAAATTTCATAATAAAATCCAAAACAAAATCATAATCAAAATGTCCATAGTGTCTAACAATGGTGTATCCAAAATATCGAACCATGTCCATATCACTAAGAAACTAATGATCATGATGATATAAAAATAAACGTCGAAGAGGAGTGGCCAATACAAGATTCATTACTTAAATGGTGATTTTCCAAGTATTTCTTTGACAGGGACTAACTAAATACCCCAACAACTATTTGGATTTTTACCCTCTTTTCCAAGCTTCTTGATTTGTTAAAAAATATTAGGAGACATAGAAAATTCCTAAAAATGTAGGTGCTTATATAAATTTATGCTCTGTTGGAAGTGTGTGTCACTTATGTTATCATTGATGTCAAGTCCATTGATGACACAGTGGGCTAGGTGATCTTGGAGTCTCCAAATGCAACTTTTATATTAAATCTAATTGAATCCATTATCAGCCCATTATCCCCCAAATTGTTATGGATCATTACTTCTCCATTTTTGGGGAAAAGCTAATTATGGATAAACCATATTCCTCCCGTATCTCACACAGGGAATTACAACACACTGTCTACTAGGGATGGAACAGATATTAGGTACGCCACTGTCCAGCAAAGGCATAATCTCCACCCCCCCACCAATTGATCCTGGAACTAAATCAACATAACTTGGTTACCCATCCTGCATCCCCCGAGTAGTTCTATCCCCCGACCTTTTGAGTACCAAAGTTGAAGCTAATAATGTGTCCCTTGAGCCCCTCCCTCTTTTCCCTCCTCACCCCATTTCCCCTCCCTTATGCTTCTCTCCCATGATTGAAAGCGTCCCCTGCCCGCTCATAGCCCCATTTCTTGGGACCCCTGCTTTCATACTTATCTCAGTTTGTGGATATTGATACATATAATGTGCTATGGCGGTTGCCCTCTAAAGAGGCTTCATTGTGACATGTTGGTAACATCGGGCCTTAGTGTAGGAATGGTTAGCATTAAATGGGGGTCCTCATTCAGGGGTTTATCAATGTAGTTATCCCGTTCGCCTAATGCCCCCTCCTACTATCTTTATTCCTGATTAGTGCTTATTACCCTCATCCCAAACATTTATACGTAAGGATAACTGTAGGGTGTAGTTTCTGCAATTAAGTGGAAATATTGTAGTCATGGCCTACAAATGTCATTGGGGGGTGTGAGTTTGCCGGTCGGTTCTAACTTGGTAAGGATATCATTACGAGGGTTGGATTGAAGGAATCCCCTACGACCCATTGGGAAGAATGACAGTCTAATTAGGAAATGATCCCATCTTGGGGACTGCCCATTATGTCTCATACTCCAAATCCCTCCATTGCTATGATAACATCCGCGAACATTGTATCATTGGTTGTGAACCCCTACCCTTAAGCAAAGGTTCCGTTCTTCTCCGTATGCCCATGATGTATTGAAATAGCCTGGGGATTTGTGCCCTTCCTACCGGATCTCTCTTTTGTGCATGTGTTTTGTATTGACTTACATTTTTTTCCACACTCCCCTTGAGTATATCAAAAAATTATGTATCAGTGAAAACCGTAATTAAATACAAAATATTGACCATAAAAAATATTACCCCCAGTTTTAAACCTATCCACAAGTTCCAACACACGATATACGATATTAGGTACTCGATACCTAACTTTTTGCCCTTTCTAATAAAAATTGCGGTATGATAGATGGTAAAAAACATTTGTTAAAAACCTAAGATCTCGTAAAATTTGACGGCTAGCAACAAAAGTAATTTACATGACATGTTTCATTGAAATCAATCTAGGAAAAACTATTCACTGAGTTTAAATGTTAGTGGCTACTTGATGGGACACACATTAATCTGGGAGATTTAGGGGGTGGGGAAATGTTTCACACCAAAACAATTATTAAGCATATGGCTTCTATTATTTCAGGCGGGAATAATTCTTCTTTTTCCCCCCCCTCCCCAATGGACATAACTTAAAAACCCTCCCTCTTCAAACCCCTTATCATTCCTTCGTTCTACTATCCTTTTATTGTTTACCGTTCCCCGATGTCCGGGTTCCCCTGTGCTTGTCCCTACGTTATTCCAATTTTTCCCATCCCCCCCCCTTCCTGGGTCTTACCTTTTTCCCCCCCCTCCCCCCCCCCCCCTCTCCCCCCCCCCCCCCTTTCCCCCTTTCCCCCTTCCCCCCTCCTTCTTTCTTTTCCCTCCCCCCCTCCTTTCCCTCCCTCCCCTCCCCCCCTTTTTGCCCCCCTCTCCCTCCCTTTTCCTCCCCCCTTCCTTTCTTCCCCCTTCCTCCCATTCTTTCTTTTCATCCCAGGGTTTTTCTTTCATGTGTTTGTTAAAAAAATCCAATGGGGGCCCTAGGGTTCCGATGTTTTGGTCTTTTTTACCAGTGGCCAATTGCTATAGGAAAAAAAAAATTAAAACAGGAAGATCTGCTTAGAAAAAAATGTACAACTCCCCAGGATGTGTGGGGCATGAAATAACCCCCCCCTTCGCAAAAATTTCCTGCTTGTCTCTGCGTAAAAGTCTTAAATGTTTTATGTCGGAAAAAATTAGGGCAGTTCGCGCCTTTTCCTCCTTACTCCTTGGATGCTTGTTCCTGGCTTTTGAATAATTCCTTGGATCTGCAACTTCTAGGTGGCGATCCTATGAATGCTTTTAGTTTTTGACCGGGCAAAATGCCAATCCCCATAAGGCAAAACCCTTTTGAATGTCTATAAAACTTGATGTCGTTTGAAAAACTTATTACCAAGTGCTGAGTCCTATCATAAAAACATCGCCCGATATTTGTTCCCCGTGGCCCCTGGGGAAGGGTTGGGTTCCCTATTCCTGCTAACCGTTATTTAAATTTTACACACCCCCCCACTCAAAAAAAAATGTCAAAATTGCTATTACGTCTAAAAATCTCGTATCCCCTCTAAACGGGATCCAGAGGGATCGGGGGTTAGGGGGAAGATGGTACCAGGGGGGTAAAAAGTGGCGCCCCCCCTAAACTTAAAGGAGGGTGGATCATTAAGGGAATCTTATCCTATATAAAAACTCCAGTTGCCCCCCTTTTGTACCTAGCTTAATGCGGTACACCTGTTGAAAATTATCCCGTCAAATGACCAGGTTTCTTGGGACACCAAAGGTGGATGGCCGATATCCAAACAAAAACAGATGATAGTTTCTTATCACCAATTTCATTCACCTATTTACCCAAATAGGCTTCACTAGGAACCACTGCTGAGTATCTCAAAAAAAAAGAATGAAAAGCCCATGCACAAGATCCTTCCCCGCGCCACCCCCCCGTCCTAATGAAAGGCTGATCAAAAATTTCAAGTAATCCTTTCAAACAGAGGGGTTTGAAGTTCAGTCCCACAAAAAAACCTTTAATATGTTTCTCAAAAATTTGGATATGTTTAGTTGCGTTCCGTTAATAAATCGGGCCAAGAGGTCCCCTATGAAAACAATTGGAATTACATTTGAGATCTGGTCCCGGTACCCCTGGGGGAAAACTCCCTTTACAAGAATCATGACAGGAAGAATAGAGAAAAAAGCCTCGGGAGGGTGCTCCACCATCATATTCGAATCCCAAATGGGCGCTCCTTTATTAACAGAAACCAATTATGGGGACCCTCTTCTTATCAACTATATAGGAGGAATGGAGGAATATTTACTTTTCAATAAATTTTTAATTCAAAAATCCCTTGGCTTCAAAAAACTCACACCTACAACTCATCTAATTGGAATATGCCTATAAAAAATTTCTTCTGATGGGGTTGGGCCATCTACCCACAAAAGGGCATGGGGGGGGCCTCACTACTGTTCCATCGATTTTTCCTTGTTCTGAAAGAAAAATGGAAAGCCTAAATCTTATCCCTTTATATCCCCTTCAATTTGAAAACTGCACTTTTAACAAAGGGCTTTATTGAAGAGGTGTCAAAGAATGACAAGAGGAAAAGCCGAGAGGTGGGAATCTTCTCTTCTTTTCGCAAAAATTTTCGCAACTTTGTACCTTAGTCCTTTTACAATCCAACTCAACACATTTTAAAAAATTCCACCGTTCTCACGTGTCGTCCGCCTTCGCCTAAAAATAATGATCTCGGGTTTCCATCCTTTGACATCTCCCCCAAGCTTTTCACAACCCATTGGAGGGCCTCATTCTAACTTTTTCCCTCTCTCGGTCGCACTCCGGCGGACTCCTGTTGGTTTGGTCACCCGTAATTCTACCAAGTAATGAGCATCTCTCCTAACCTCCGGTATCCGTCTTCACGCCAATAGTTCCACGCTCCGCTACCTCTCCCTCATTGTTTCTTATCTCCGCCTCCCTAACTCTCCCCCCTCCGTCACTAACAGTTAGTCCTATTGTATGTACCCCCTACTCCTGTCTTCATGCTACGCCTCATTTAGACAATTGCTAGGTACATCACGACCTGCTCGGCTCCCCTGGCCCCGGTCCAATTATTCCCGCGCTATCTGTTGATCTGTCCCCTTCCCTCTCCTCTCCCCCATGCCCCAGTGCTCCTTGCCCTTCTTTTATTTACCCGTTAATCTTAGGTAGACATGGTCTTTTGCGGTTCTCGTCTTTAGCACGATGGTCTGCTTAATCAGTCTCGCTCGCAAATTCATCGCTTCTCCTTGCAGTCCAGTCGCCTCTTATAGGGCCTGCCGTGTTGTTGTTTCCCCCTTGCGGACGTCCGGTCCCGCGACCCCTCGCGCCTTAACCCCCCACAGCCTCGCCCCCGTTTCCTTTCCCGCCTGTTCTTGATTCTTTCCAAGCCCTAAACTGTGATTTTTCTCATCCTACATTCCCGTGTCCAGTGTCTTTTCCTTCTGTCTTGCCCGGTTTTCTCCTATCCTCCCTCCTCCCTGCCTCCGAACTCCCTCTGCTCGTCCCCCCAGCCCTTCCTGGTTCCACTGTTCCGCGTTTTTCCTGTCTTTTCATCCGTACAAATAATGTTCTTTTTTAGTATCTTAAAGGTGGTATGAAGGTCAAACAAGGGCCATGAGGTGAGTGTTCCAAATGGTTCATTCATGTAATGAATGGGTCAAATTCAAGTCATTTTAGGCCTTGGCCTAATGCAACTACATGGTGTACAATCAAGAAACATGTAAATCCACTAAAACAAGGAATAAGAAGAATGGATATAACATCATGAGGTGGAAAATGAGATATGGAAGGTTGATACAAATTCAAAACAAGTGGTTGAAGGTGATACAAGTCAGTATATTGTTTTCTTAAGCTCTTTCACAAGCAAGCAAGGTTTGATATGATGATCCAAGAATGAATATGAAAAAAATAATGGTGTTTTATGAGATTTAAAATACTTCATAGGTGTTCAATGAGGTGTTTTGAGCACACATACATGTCAGACTAGTAGTAGTAGTTGAGAATAAGAGACCAAGGGTACTTAGATGAGATGGAATGGAAATATGTAGGATGAACGAGAGAAAAAATAGCTTGGGAGTGTTAGAGGTATGTTTACTTAAGGTGTGAGAAAAAATTTATAAGTTGAGGATGAATATTTTGCATGTTATGTAAGTATTTAATAAACGGGTTTTTCAATGTATGCAAATTGAGCATCAAACTTCTTAGCATCAAGAGAAATTTGAAGAATACTTTGGATAAGTCATAAAATATAAAAATTTATTAAATTGAGATAAAATTATTTTTCAAAAACTATTTTTTGTGATTTCTTAATTATTTAAGAAGTTCTATCCATTTTTTGAGCATATTTGTAGTCCTTTAAAACCTAGTTTGGACCAGTTTTGGAAAATTGAGTTGGTTAGTTGACCAAAGTCAATTTATTTTATTTAAAACTTATTGGAACATGTAGAGGACTCCTAATATAACATTTTCATGATTAATGGGAT
The DNA here is from genome assembly GCA_019776745.2 of Taxus chinensis. NCBI lineage: Eukaryota > Viridiplantae > Streptophyta > Pinopsida > Cupressales > Taxaceae > Taxus > Taxus chinensis. The sequence continues at coordinate 216,773,130 of CM034157.1, forward strand.
TCTTGAGACTTAGTGGGCCCCACTTAAAAATATATTTTTGAAGAAGATTTTATTGTAAGGTAAAAGTTTCAAAGGATCATATGCTAAAATATGAGCTGAATGATGTTGGGAAATTCTAAATCATCTTCATGAAGTTACTGAGTAACTAATTTGTATAAAATTGGAGTATTGAGTGCCTATTTGAGTTTAACATGAGCAAAAGGAGCTTGTTTTGAGAAACTAGTGAATGAGAATGAAGTTATCCATGTTTAATTACAATGTATGGACGTTTTTTCTTGTCTTTTTCATCATTTTTATGTGAAATATGATGTATAGAATTGACTATTTTTAGTTAGGAAATGTCATTTCTTTCTTAGAGGTGATTGTGCCAAAATTGCTTATTTAGGCCTCTTAAGAAGCTTGTCAGAATGAGATGGTAGGTGAATGTTTCTATATTTTACCTATGGATATAAATTATTTAAAATGTTTTATACATTGAATCTGAAGTTTTTGAGGTGATAGGGAGGTCTACAAAGTTCCTTGGAGGTGTTTGATCATATTGTATACAAGACTAGTTTTTGTGATTTCAGGACAAGCTACATTAGTTGCAAAGATCCAAGTTTTTGCAAGACTTATGCCATGAATCGGAGCAGTATGATATGTTTATGAGATATTAGAATTAATTATATTTCTATTTATATGTTAATTTACTCATGACGAATAGATTTGAGGTATGCCCCAGCTAACATTTTGAAGACCAAATTCACAGATGTTGAAACCATCCAGACAAGTCTTCCAAATTTGTGTTTTGGCATATTGAACCTTTATTTGGATCTTGATAATAAAATTTAATGAAATTATACATCACAATATTAATTTTTATATATTTATTTGATCATGAAGATGAGTGCAAGTGGTCTATTTAGATGATTTTTTAGGACTATTTTTATAGAATTTTATTTAGGCACACCTATGAGCCTAAATGGATACATTGTCTAATGTGGTGAGTTTATAAGCATAAAAGAGCATAATTTTACTTTATGGGACCATGTAACACATGGACACAAGGCTATAATACTTATGGAAAAAATTTTAAGATCCCAAAAGACAAAAATATGAGTGACATGAAGAGTCATGGTAAGTGGAAGGTCAAAAGTCATGTTTAAGAGGTATATATATTCATGTAAGATAATTTGTGAGGTTTTGTTGATAACAAAAATTATCTTCTATTGAATAAATCATTGTTATAAATTAAAACCTCTTGGGCATCACGAAAAATCCCTGAATGTTTTTTTAGGTATATAGCTGGTTGTGGTTGTATGAAGATAATGAAGTGCTTGTGAAAACTAGTTGATGAAAGAGAAAAATTTGGAGTTGTATGTTTGAATGTTAATCCTTATTGTATCTTGTAATCTGATGAAGAATCAAGTCTTTTATTTTGAATGAATAATTTTTTAGCATCTCGTGTATTGATTTCTTATATGTGTTCCATTAAAAACTATATCTATAGATGTTTAGACATTATTTGCTGTACTCTATAAGAGTGTATGTACATGAATTAATATTCATTGTTTGAAGTACAAAACGATTTTTTTTTCTCAAAGGAATGATTCACGCCCCCTCTCAATCCTTGTAAATTATAACAATTAGTATCAAAGTAGTCCCCTAGAAGTGGTTTTAACATGATAAATGGAGATATTTTGTGACAAGATGAAATCCATATTTGAATACTATTATGATAAATACCTTCATGATAAGGAAAATGGTAGGTATGAAAGGTGATGTGATCGAAAATATATCAGAAACTGAATATTAAATTATCAAAGTCATGAAATTTCAAGTTGAAGAGGCCCAAGATGAGCTGAGAATCAACAAATAATAATGGATCAAACATGAATCTCAAAGAGAAGAAATAGTCAAATTCTTGAAAAATAAATTTGAGGAGACACAAGAAGAACTGAAGAAAGAGAAATAATAAGTAAAGAAGAAGTTAAGAATCATGACAAGTAAGACATCATATTTTTAAGAGAACTAAAAAAATTGGATAGAATGTTAGGAAAACAAGAGGTATATAGTGATAGAACAAGTCTAGGATTCATAGAAAAATCATGCAGTATGGAAGGTGAATCGAGTCAAGGTTGAAATAGAAAATGTAGTCAATATATGGAAGTAATATAAAGCATTCATCTCATAAAACATCTTTAGTCAGGAAGCCAAATGCATATAAAAGGTGTTTTTCATGGTAATTTCTACAATTGTTGTACATATGGCCACATGGCTAATGCATGTAATCCTAATGTGGAAAGGAATCAAGTTTCTAAAGAAGAAAATAAAGATAAAGGAAAAAGGAAGAGAAATAATTTTGACAAAGATATCAAGCTGAATGTTATCATTGTCATGAAAGAGGACACCTAGCAAAGAACTACAAAAATGCCCCATCAAACACAAGAAGGAATTTAAGAAATCTCAATGGCTATTGATATTCTTGTAATAAATTTGGACACAAATATTTTGAGGGAAAAGAAAGGAAAATTTGATGATTTAGCATCCACAAGGTTGGGCACATTACAAGGTCCTATGACTAGGTTGGTTGAAGAAAGAAATTCAAAGACCTAAGGCACAAGCTCAAGTATTGAAAAGGAAGGATGAAGTTAGTAAAATTTATAAAAAGGATTCCATGAATGTGAATGAATACTAAAATGAAAATCAAACAAAGAGGAGAAAGTCAAGGTCCAAGAAGAGGGTTTGAGACCCTGTTAGGTATCTCATCAAGCTCCTCCATGGTATTTAGATGCAAAAGAAAAATTGGAGTGAGGGGTTATTGTATTGGAGAAATAGAGAAGTGTTAGAAGAGTATATATAGAATGTGTGAGTAACTACTAGGATTAGATCAGCCCAAGCAGTCAGTTTTGTATTGATACTTCTTGAAAAATTTTAGGTCAAAGATAGGTCATTTGTTCAAGTTATGTGAGTTTTTGTAAAGAAATATTTTTGAAAAAATCATTTTGAGATGTTTGGTTTCTTAGCCTTAAAAATAGTTATACATAATTTATTGAATAAATCATAGAAGGAATTTTCAGATTAAATTAGAATAGAAATCATGTGCAAAAATAATTTTCTCAAAAGGAGGTGTGGTTGAAATGTTATGAGCATTTTAGTGGAGTAGGGTTTCTCTTTTCGAGACTGTGTTTTGAATGGAAAGAAGAAAAAAGGTAAATCTTGATCTAAAATGTCTAGTTTGAACCTTAGAAATATTCATTTAAGGTGTTTTGATATTTTTTTCATTCTTATTAAGTCATGTATTGGTGTCCAATTATCCAACTCTATTCAATGCTTCTAGTGTCTTCTTTTCTCAAAAGATAAACTCCATAGTTTTTGTCATTTGTTTTCTCTTCAAAAGGAATCTTCAATTTTATCCAATATCTGATGTTTGATAAGAACTTTGTATATTTTCTCTACCTTACCTCAATGTCATCCAAACCCTGACGAATTCATATTTATAATCTAAGTGTTGTAAATGAGTGTCTCATGCATCCTCTAGAGAAACTCCCAGTTCAAGTTTATATCTGGCATGTGTCAAGTCTGATACAACCTTCAAGAGTGAAAATTTGGAATGTTCTTCATCAAAATAATGATAATTGAAACAAATTGGTATACTCATGAAGAAGATAGCATTGAATAAACAACATCTATTATGCAATTTGAAGTTGGTACTATAAAATGTCCTTGGTCAAGAGTTCAAATGCAAAGACTATCAACAAATTGAATATCGAGGAATTTACATGGAGACATATTCATAAAATCCTATCCTTCATCTTCAAAGTATTACAAACATGGTTCAAGTGATCAAGTTTGTTTTTGAGATAACTATGTTCAGTAGGAAACCTCATGCTCTTCATTCATCTCTAAAAACGTACCTCTTTGACCTCAATGGTGAAGTGTTTCTCTGAAAAAAAAGAGTATCAAAACTCATGCTCATTCATGATTCAATTCTCTTAAGCAATTAAAACAACAGCTCAGTTTGTTCTTCAAGTGTTCGTATTCAAATTGCTTCTTGTGAAGTTAGTGTTCATCACTATAAATATTTGCATGAATGCTAGGAGAAAATGGAGCCAAGTCTAAACTGAAAATCATTTGGAGCAGGTGGAATTTGGTCTCTCAAAGACCATGCATTTTAAAAAAATTTATTTCATTCAACTTAAAATGAGAAATAAATGTCGTCAAATAGGACTTTTTAGAAGAGCAACAGTCAGGGGACAAAAAGTCCCTCCTCTTTAATGGGAGAGGTTCCCTTATTCTGAAACGAACTTATTTACAAATGTACAGAACATTGTTTTATGGTCAAACTTGGATATTACGAAAGTGTTTTCCACAAGGATCATCAGTTACGCAAGGACTGAGGAAGGGGAATAAGAAGATGAGCAGAATAGCAACATTCAGAATTATAGATAGCAGAATAATTCCTCGTGTATGCGAAGCTTCAAAGAATTTAAGACAAGATCATTTGCATTAGCTGAATGAGATTAAATTTAAAGACACAAAGTTCCATAAATAACCTTCTTCAGATTTGTTAATCAAGGACACAAAGTTCCTTCTTGGTTGTACAAGATCACTGTATTTGCAAAACTGAACAGTATGCAATCAGAGAGACTAAACGAGTTAGGAACAAAATGATCTTCACAATATTAAAGGAAAACACAGAGACAACAAGAATCAGATAGACAAAGAATGGAAAGCCCTTTTGTATTGATTTCTTTAAGATCTATTTACACTTTCAGCAAATATCCAAGTTCTTCCTCCTTTAAAATGGCGTGGAAAGGCCATTATATAGCTTACAAGTCAGTTACTCTTCGTAACCGTTTCTTTTAACTAAAGAATAGTTAAGGAACCGCCTAATCGCAATACCTTAACTAATTACAAAGAATACGAAGAGAAAGGGAAGAAGAGAAAAGAAAGGAGAAGGAGACAGGTGTCCAGTTCTGAGAAGGACCCACTGTCTTCAGAAGCCGCTGCTTGAATCTTTCTAACGTCTCAGCTCTGTCTCCACCACGTGGGACTGACCGTTTCATCTTGAGGATGACAATGAGTGTCTTTGAAAACTGATGCAACCAGCGTCTTGAGAGCTTCGTCCTTCTGCCAGCTGTCCTTGAAATTTGATCTTCGGATTGATAGCATCAGAGCCGCAACTTAAATTCATATTTTGAAAAACAGCATATTCGGGTCGAGCGGGAAAAACTAAGTGTGAATGACACTTGGTACGCTTGGGACAGGTGAGACGCGAATGCGCGAAACACGCGGCTCGGCCGGTTCGGGTGAAACAGGGAGAAGACGCACCAATGTATTTGGGACAAATGGGACGAAAATGTGCGAAGGTACGCGATTCGGGTGTTTCGGCCGAAATTGGAACAGCGGGCCCGTTTGGACTTGGGACATTCGGGACAAAAAGTTCCGAAGTACGCGACTCGACCGGCTCGGCCGAAATAGGGAAAGCTGCACTTTTTTAAATGGGGCAGTTGGGACAAAATTGCGCGAAGGACGCGGTCGGGCGAACCGGCCGAAAATGGAACAGAGAGCAATTTGGAACTCGGGACAGTTGGGACAAAATCGGGCGAATCGGCCGAAAATGGAACAACAGGTCCGTTTGAACTTGGGAAATTTGGGACAAAAAGTTCCGGAGTACGCGGTTCGGCCGGTTCGGGCGAAAATGGAACGACTCGCACTTTTTACTTGGGACATTCGGGACAGGAAAGTTGAAGTACGCGGGGGACATTCGGCCATGGAAAATGGCATTTTTGGCTTTGGGACAAAGAGCTCTGAGGTACGCGACTCGGGAGTTTCGGCCGAAAATGGGAAAGCTCGCACTTTTAACTTTGGGTCATTTGGGACAGGAAAGTGCGAAGTACGCGGGAAGGATGACTCGGCCGAAATTGGAACAGTTCGCACAAAACGTTTAGGGACACTTGGGTCAAAACTTTCCGACGGGCCCGAAAATGGGACAGCTTCGGGGATTTCGGCCGATCGGGGAACAGAGGACACTTTCGTACTTGGGACAGATGGGACAAAAAGTTCCGACAGGCCCGAAAATCACACAAAATGACCCAAAACACAGATTTTCTTCAATTTCACGACTTAGGCACTTCAGAGAAAAACACTTCAACTCAAAATTTTGAAAATTTTACTCTTATCAGAGCGGGGAAATTTTGAGTGGACAACAGCTGGCTCCTTCTGGGGATGACTTGGTGTAAATTCATAGAATGAGACAAGGCAAGAACTTAGAGAACTCGGTGAAGCAGACCAGTGCCTTATCCATTGGGCAAAGGAGTCAAAAACAAACCAACACAGAGGGCAACACACACAACAACAGAAGGGGAAACACACCAAAAGCAGAAAAGCAAAAACACTGTACAGAATATACAAAGGGACTCCCTAGTCACCTAGGACTTGAACAACTTCAAATACTGCCCACTATAAGGAAGTGGGAGGGGGGAACCATCCATGTAATCAAGATAGAAAGAGTTCTTACCAGCAAAGTGTCTTATCTTGAAAGGTCCAAGCCACAGAGAATCAAATTTTCCATGGCTGCCACGAGGTTCATGTCTTTTGTCCCATAACAGCACGGTATCTCCAACTTGGAACTCTCTGGACCTAGCTTTCTTGTCGAACAGAACCTTTACCTTCTGCTGGTGAGCAGATATTCTGTCAGCAACCTCCAATCTATCCTCGTTCAGTTTGTGCAGGTACATGATTCTTTTGTCCAGAGCATCACTGAAACTAGTATCTTCAATGGCCTTCATCAGGTGCAAGGCTGGCAGTTCCACTGTCACTGGCAATTGAGCCTCTACTCCATACACCACTTGAAAGGGAGACATTCCAATGGCTCTTTTAGGTGTGATCCTGTCTGCCCAAAGAGCATCATAAAGCTTCTTATGCCAGTTTCGCTGAGACTCATTGACCAACTTCCTTATGATAGTCACCAGATTTTTGTTGGTGGATTCTGCTTGTCCATTCCCCTGGGGATAATAATCTGAAGAATGAGCCAGAGAGATGCCATACCCGTAGCAGAAATCCATTATCTCAGTTGAGGAGAAGTTCGAAGCATTATCTGTTACAATCTTGTTAGGTACACCATACCTTACCAAGATGTTCTCTTTGATGAAGTTGCATACAACTTCAGAAGTAGTGCTCTTGACTGGAATAGCTTCCACCCATTTGGTGAAGTAGTCAGTGGTAGTTAGCACATGCATGTGGCCAGCACTAGAAACATGATTCAGTGTACCAATGAAGTCTAGACCCCACTGTTGAAATGGTTCCTCAATCATAACTGGCTTGAGAGGCAAAGCGGCCAGTTTGGGCCTTCCCACAAAGGTCTGACAAGCCTCGCATTTATCCACCCACTTGGATGCATCTCTGAACAAGGAAGGCCAGTAATATCCTCCCCGGAGTATCTTGTGAGCTGTGACTGTTGATGAATAGTGCCCTCCACATGCCTGATCATGGAAAGCTGAGAGCAACTTTCTCTGTTGTTCCTTGTCCACACACTTCAGAAATCTCCCATCTAAACCACGCTTGAACAAGGCATTTTCCCACAGTACATATTGTGCTGATCTCAATTTAACAGTCCTCTTTTCCTTGGCAGTTAAATGAGAGGGGCATTCCCCATAGGTGAGAAAATGGGCAATGTCAGCATACCATTCATCGACTGAACTAAGGAATAGAACAGTAGGAATGTCAGCTTTCTCCTCCAGCAACTCATGTTTGGCTCCTTCAGCAATGAGCTCACAAAGACCCTTTCCACGAACCAGCTTGGTTGGTTTGATATCAATGTCATACTCCTGGACCTTAGCCACCCAGTTTCCTCTCTTGGACCCAAATTCTTGCTGTGTAAGAATTGACTTAACAGTCGTATCTGGAACCAGCACCATAGAGTGAGAGTTGAGGATATAGAAACGGAACTGCTTGACAGCTTTGACTACTGCAAAAGCATGCTTCTCCATCATGGTGTATTTCAGCTCATGATTCTTCAGGATATAGCTCATGAAGGCAATTGGTAGCTCATGTCCATCAGAGTCTTCTTGGGTTAAGACAGCAGCCAGGGTATTGTCTGTAGCATAGCAATAGATGATGAAATCTTTGCTGAAGTCAGGGCAGGCCAAAACTGGAGTTTTAGCAATGGCTTTCTTGATACCCTCAAAGGATTCCTTTCCTTCAGAAGACCAACCAAACGCTTGCTTCCCTTTCATCATCTGAGAGATGTTCAAAGTTAATTCAGCAAAATCAGGGATGAATCTTCTTAAGAAATTGATCTTACCGAAAAAGGAATGCACGCCTTTTTTACTAGTAGGGAGAGGAATTTTCTGGATGGCTTGAACTCGTTCAGGATCAATCTTGATGCCATCCTTGGATACAATGTGCCCTAATAGTTTTCCTTCTGTAACACAGAAGACAGATTTTTTAGGATTTAAAGAAATCCCATGCTCTCGGCATCTCTGCAGAACTGTTTCCAGGTGGTCGAAGTGATCTGCTCTTGTCTTTGAAAACACTGTCAGGTCATCAAGGTATATGACAATACATTTCCCTTTCAAGCTTCCAAAAGCCAAATCCATAGCTCTCTGGAAAGTGGCACCAGCATTAATCAGCCCAAAAGGCATTCTCTTGTAGGCAAAGGTACCCCAAGGAGTGGTGAAGGCTGTCTTGTGTTGATCTGCAGTATCAACCTCTACCTGATTGTATCCCGAGAATCCATCAAGCATAGATAACATTTCAGATCCTGTTACTGCTTGCAATATTTGATCCATCATAGGCAGAGGGTAGTTATCTTTCAGAGAAGCCTGATTCAGGTTCCTGAAATCAACACAGATGCGGATCTCACCATTCTTCTTCCTAACAGGCACAATGTTTGCAATCCATGTTGAATGGTGAATGGGAAAAATGATTTTAGCCTTCAACAATTTCTGAATCTCCTGAAATATAGTGTCGGCTATTTTGGGATTATACTGCCTTTGTTTCTGCTTGAAAGGCTTGATTCCTGGTTTGAGAGGGATAGAGTGCTGCATGTCTTTTGGCTTGAAGGCTTTTAGATCCTCATAAGAATATGCAAGAACATCCTTATACTTCCTTAGAAGATCAATTGCTCTTCTCCTCTCATCGGTTGTGCAACATTTCCCAATATTTACCAGCTTGGGATCAGTAGAACTCCCTATATCAATCTTATCATACTCAGCTGATTGCTGAGGTCCAGTAGAAGCTTTAGATTTTACATATCTGTCATGTTTATCAAACAACTCCTCCAAACTCACCAAACCTTTGGGAATCTTGTTTCCTTTGAGTTTAATGCACCCTTCCTGATCTGTTTCTTCTCCTTGGGTGACAGCTTGGTCAGAGGACACACTCTCACGAGGCAGGTTGTCACTTCCCTCAAAATACAGTTGCTCGAAATTCCCCTTGAGTTCCAGGAAGGAAAGCAAATGCTGGTCATCGTTGAAAACTTGCCAGTTATTGGTATTGTCAGGAACACTAGGCCGGTGGACCATTTCAATAGTGAACTTATCCTGAGAGAATTCAGGATGGGGAATCAGTAATGACCCTGAGACAGCCAGTGAATCAGCCCTGCTGTTCTTTTCTCTAGGTATTGCTTCAATAGAGAAAGCATCAAGGAATTCAATTGAATCCCAAACCTGATTCCGGTAATGCTTCAGCCTCCCATTTTTTACCTGAAAAATGCTTCTGACTTGTTTCACAATCAGCTCTGCATCACCACGAGCCAGAAGATTTTTTACACCTCGTTCTTTGGCCACTTGCAGTCCAAGAATGAGAGCCTCATACTCTGCCGTGTTGTTGGTGTTCTCGAACTGCAACTTAAATGAAAAAGGGTGTAGGCAGCCTTCAGGTGACACTAGCAAGACACCAGCTCCAGAACCAGCCGAGGAACAACTTCCATCAAATTCTAAAATCCAAACACCATTGGGATCTTTGGGTGATACTTTGGAGGGTTGGATTTCATCAGGGGACAGAATCATGTAATTACCATGACCTATGTCTTCATAGAGTATTTGTGCCTTAGGATCATCTGTTTTCTGCACAATATACTCAGACTGTTTCTCAGGGAGTAACTTCTTCATTTGTCCATTGACAGGTATGAGTGCGTGTGACCAATCCATTTGAATCTCTCCACCCACATCTTTACAGAAGTTCCTACTTAGCAACATTCCATAAGAAGGAGGAATGTCTGCTACTAGGATGGTAGCCAAGACTTTCTTTTCAGGTAAAGCAGCAAAAGCCACTTGTGCATCTTTAATCCTTCCAACCAAAGGCACTTCCTTACTTTCCATGGAGTAGCAAGATCCATAAGTACGAGTAAGGGTCAAGCCTAAAGCATGGGCTACTTTAGCAGGCATTACGTTATCTGAGGCTCCGGAATCTATGACACAGTTACTGAGCCTATGGCCAGCTATAAGAAGTGTTACATAAAAAGGCTTGATTTTGTCTCCAGGCGAGGTGACAGCAGCTACCAGACTAGGTTGTGGTGCAGAAGGAGGTGTGGGCAAAAGGCCTTTAGAGGTGGTCTTGGAATGGGAATTTACAAATTGGATCATCTTGGCAAAAGCTTTGGGATGGGTTTGGTAGTATTCAGCTTCTGAAATTTGAACCTTAGTCCTTTTTAGATGATCAACAATATCAAAGGATCCAGAGGTGGATGGGCCATCATCATTTGGAATTCTAGGCTTATCAACCTTAGGAGAAAAAAAGAAGAAGAAGCAACTTTGGTAGCAGGATTGACAGTACTTACCTTTGGTGCAGATGAGGTAGGGATAGGAGATCCTCTTCTGGCAATTACAGGAATAGTTGCTGGTTGCTCCTTAGATTTCTTCATGGGCTGTGTTACTTTCTCCTTCTGCCTTGTCTGTTCTCGAGTCATGACAGCAAATGATTCACTGTTCATATCTGCTACCACTTCATCATAGTTATCTCCATCATCAGTGCCTTCAGTGGTAAAGAAATTAACCCGAGATCCTTCGAGTTCTTCTGCCTCATCATCAAATTCCTCCAGGAACTCTTCACAAGCTTCATCATCCACATCATCATCTGGCTCTTCAACTTCACAGGTTGCATTCATAGGAACTTTGACAGGAGGTCCTTCAAGTGCTAGTCTTGTGTGAGGAGCAGGCAAACGATTTCTGGGCTGAAAATTTCTTCTCGGAACATCTGCATATGGGGCATGCTGAGCCAATTGTTTCTTTATAGCCACTAGATCATTTGCAAGTTTCTGGACTAATGGATCAGTATTGGGTCCAGAGGTGGAAGAGGAAGAAGCAGCAGATTTAGATTTGGGAGGATCTCTTCTCAACTTCCCTGACATGATCAGGTCATCCTCGACACTAACAGCCAGTTCTTGATCCAGAATTAACGTTCCAAGATTAGCCTTTCATAGAGCATAACTGACTTTAGGCGTTTGAGAATTTAGAAAGAAACATTTTTGAATTTGATCAACCGGTCGAGTATTTACAGGAATTTTGTTGATCAATCTGTTGAATCGAGCCACAAATTCTCTCATGGGTTCTGATGGATCTTTCTTTATCTGAGAAATTTGGGCAAGCAGGGCATGCACATCTTCTGCCGGCTTGAAACGGCTTTCGAACTGAGTTCTCATTTTATTCCAGTCGGTGATGGCACTAGCCGGAAGGTGATAGAACCAGTCAGCAGCATTATCCTCTAACGTCTCAACGAACAGTCTTACTGAGACGTCTTCATGTTCAACTCCCAAAACTCCACATGCAACTATGAAGGCTGCAATATGTTCATCAGGGTGTACTTTGCCATCTCCTTTAAACTTGGGGAAGTTCTTTCGGTTACCTCTAGGTAACTCATGCAAAGGCTGAGTAAGGGCCAGGGGCCCGACACGTTGACCCCATGGCAATTGTGCCGCCATTCTTGGAAATACGGCTTGGAAGGGAACTGTAGCACCAGCAAGGATCAAAGCTCATAGATTGGGACTAGCAGGTTCTGAAGGAATACCACCCGTAGGACTTCTATCTTGAACAGGCGGAGTGCTCGTCGAACGAGTTCTTCTATTTGAAGGGAAAGGAAAACCCTGTTGCTCCAAAAGCTGAAACTGAGAATCTTCAATACCAAGGGTCCTTCTCCCTCGAGTGAAACGCGGAGTCGCCAGATCAAAGGATGATCGAAAAATTACAGTACTGGAATGCGATTTTCCCCAGCGGAGTCGCCAAAAACTGTTGGTCGTCAAATAGGACTTTTTAGAAGAGCAACAGTCAGGGGACAAAAAGTCCCTCCTCTTTAATGGGAGAGGTTCCCTTATTCAGAAACGAACTTATTTACAAATGTACAGAACATTGTTTTATGGTTCAAACTTGGATATTACGAAAGTGTTTTCCACAAGGATCATCAGTTACACAAGGACTGAGGAAAGGGAATAAGAAGATGAGCAGAATAGCAACATTCAGAATTATAGATAGCAGAATAATTCTTCGTGTATGCGAAGCTTCAAAGAATTTAAGACAAGATCACTTGCGTTCGCTGAATAGAGATTAAATTTAAAGACACAAAGTTCTGTAAATAACCTTCTTCAAATTCATTAATCAAGGACACAAAGTTCCTTCTTGGTTATACAAGATCAATGTATTGGCAAAACCGGACAGTATGCAACCAGAGAGACTAATAAATTAGAGAACAGAATGATCTTCACAATATTAAATGAAAACACAGAGATAACAAGAGATAGATAGACGAATGAACGGAAAGCCCTTTTTGTATTGATTTCTTTATGATCTATTTACACTTTCAGAAAATATGCCAAGTTCTTCCTCCTTTTGGAATGGCGTGAAAATGCCATTATATAGTTTACAAGATCAGTTATTCTTTGTAACCGCTTCTTTTAATCAAGAATAGTTAAGGACCGCCAATCGTAACGTCTTAACTGATTACAAAGAATATGAAAAGAAAGGGAAGAAGAGGAAAGAAAAGAGAAGGAGACAGGTGGCCAGTTACTGGGAGGGACCCATTGTCTTCAGAATCCGCTACCTGAATTTCTTCAATGACTCATCTATATCTCTGCCACGAGGGACTGACGTGTTGGCTGCAGACTGAGTCCAAAATCCCAGACATTTCTCCATCTCTTTATCAAACTCGACGTGAGTATGATAATCTTTGTTTGCCTCTTCAATGGCAGACTGAAGAGAACAAATTTCCTTCATCTTTTCCTTAGAGATGGAGCTTTCCTTGAATAGATGATCTTTGACAAAAGCTCTGAACTGAGCTTTGATTTCTTGCAAGGACAAGGAAGCACCAGAGTTTTCATCTTGAAGATGAAAATGCATATCTTTGAAAGCAGCAGCTGCCAGTGTCTTGAAAGCTTCTCCCTTCTGCCAACTGTTCTTCATTTCTCCCACAGCTTCCTCCAGGACTTTGATTTTCCACTCTACGCTGTAGACCCGGGATTTTGATAAATTATCTTTGGCATCATCGAAAATCTTATTGGCCAGTAAGACGTTCTCGTCTGTCTGTCCCATGAGGCGAAGGTCTACAATGCAACTGCTCTAGAGTTTAAGTTCTTTATCCATAACCCCAATAGTAGAGGATAGCTTCAGTTGCAAATTGTCTACCTTTCCATGTAGTTTAAAAGCTTCATCGATGAAGTTTAGCCCAGCAACAAGCATGTCATCCACCATGGCTTCAATAGCTCTGCCATAGACAGAATACTTGTGCATATCTTTAATACTTTGCACTTCATCTTGGCTTAGAATTACAGGAGGCGGTAGAGCAGTCAAGGGGGTAGGGTCCAAAACTTTGTCCTTAGACAAGAGTGACTTGATAAAACTTGTGAGAACTTGGGCTTGTTCTTCCAGCTGTTCAATAGTCTGCTGCCCTTTCTCTACCCTTCCAATGACTCTTGTGACTGTTTCCTGGAGGTTGTGAATTTCACCTTCAGGAGTAGACTCTCCCATAGGGATCCTTGAAAGCTCTAAGTCAGATGTCAGCAAGTCTGATTCTGATTTGTCTACTGTAGGCTTAGCAATCTCCAAGAATTGCTGACCTTGGGCATCAGACACAATTCTAGAGGTGGTTCTGGCTTTCTTGGCACGAGAAGGAGTGGTGCCCAACAAGGCTGCTACAGCATCAAAATTTGGTCCCAAGCTTAGAGAGGAGGATTTCCTCTTCCTTTTGTCAACTAGAGGTTGCACCCAAGCAAAAGAGGAAGAAGAATCTGCAGGAGGAGCAAGGGGACCAAGAGACAGGGAGCTCATGACACTCAGGGTCTTCGCAGTTGTTGACTCAAGCTAAGACGTGAGTAGAGCACTGGAGGCAATGGCAGTAGAAGAATCAGTAGTACCTGGAAGTTCAGTGCTCTGGACCTCCTTGTCCTTATCTGCTGGATCTTCAGGAACATTTGAAGGAGTTGACATCTCACTTTCTTCACTTTCACTGAGAACAACGATGTTCTCTGGCCCTATAGGCAACTCTACCTGTTTTCTTGGAGGATCATTCTCTGCAGGCTCCTTCTTTACCTCTTTGAGTTTCTTCTTGTATACCTGGGTAGATGGAGAAGGAGTAGATTCTACAGGTCCCTGAGCTGTTGAGGCAGGAGGGGTTTTCACTGGTGTTCCAGACTCTGGAACTGATGCCTCTCTTATGGGTGTCGAATCATCCTTGGAGCTAGATTCTCCTGAGTGCCTCTTGAATTCTCGGATATTCTTACTGAACGAGACCCTAGTCTTGATTAAGACTGGAGCAAGAATCTCAGCCAGATCATCTCTCTCTTTCTTTTTCCAATCCAGGTCCTCCAGAGGGGTGTGCTTAATCACATTTTCATACTCATAAGAGTATAGCTCAGAATTGTCATCCTGGAGACCTTCAGGAACTTGGTACAAACTGAGTTCTTGGATCAATTGCAGGGAGAACCTGCCACAATGCCTTCTTCTGGCTTCAAAATCATCTGCACAGTCAGCCCAGTAGTCTTCTGTATCTGCCCTGTGATGATAGACTATCTTGATGTTCTGTTCAATGAACTTCTTCAAGTCAAAACAGGTTCTTGGCTTGAAGAAATGAACAGTGATAGGGACCAGGGATCTTTCTATGTTCTGAGCATCCAGAGCTGTTTTGCATGTGTAGTTTCCCAGAGAGATGGGAAAGTGCAAGCCAGAAATCTTCTTGTCTCTGCAAGTTCTCTGCAACTTGTCTAGTTGCCTGCATATTTCAATCAAATCCATTTTATCATTACAGAACATGGGAAGCCGTAGAGGAGTGTTTTCATAGCCAGCAAGCCTGATATAGGAAAATTTCCTGAATTGAATGAAATAGGCTCCATACTGATGAAGATGACACCAAGGTTGGAAGCATCCCAGATCTAACTCTTAATGAATGGGAAAACAAGGTGCATGCTTTTGATCCTTATCAAGAAGTAGAATAATCTGAGCTAGGGGTCTATTGCATACATGAAGGAAATCAGCCCATTCCTAGCATCACCAAGCCAGACCACAAGGATGACAATGAGGTATGGTAGCTATTTTTTGATGGATCAAGGAGTAGACAAGGTGCCGGAGGGGGAGCCAATGCTGGTTTCACCTCAAGGAGTAAAGTGCTATTTAACTTTTAGATTTCAGTTTTCATGTTTCAATAACACTGCTGAATATGAAGCCTTGGTGCAAGTGATGCATTGGGCAATAAAGAGAGGGATAAAGAACTTGCAAGTCTTCAGTGACAGTTAATTGATTGTTAATCAGGTCAAAGGGAAGCATGTTACCAAGAATGATCTACTCCAAGTGCTACAAGAAAAGGGTGTGGGACCTCATTGAATATTTTTGAGGGTTTTTGGCATCAAATCATTTCCTAGGAAAGAGAACCAAGCTGTTGATAGGCTTGCAGCAATTGGGGCAGCCTTTGACTATTGTGGAAAGCATTCAAAAGGACAAGGTACAACCAAACATCCATGTGATTGTGAGGCCTTCAGTGCTGGATAACAATGTAAGTTGGCAAGTGTTTGAAAATGATCAGCAAATCATCCATTTCTTGCAAGAAGAGGTTGAGGTTCTCAGCCAAAAATCAGGAAAAAGTTAGAGCAGCAGTATGGTGACCAAGTGGTGCAGCTAATAACCAACAAACTACCAAATGGACTTATTACTTTGGAGTCCATTTTCAATACTAATGATCAGGTTTAGGAAGGAGAAAGAAAACATTGAAGTCAAGGGAGAAGATTCAGTGTCCATCTCAGTAGAAAGAGAACAAATCACTCCAAATTGGTAAGATGAAAACTGATCAAGAAAGATACAAGTTCATACAACTGTGTCAAGAGTTCCCTGATGTGTTTTCTTGGAGCTATGAAGATTTGAAAGGTTTCAATCCTGAGTTAGCTCAACACACCATTGAGATAGACCCAAATACTAAGCCCATCAGGTAGAAACAAAGGCCAATCAACCCCCACATGGAGCCTCTCATGAGAAAAGAATTGAATAAGTTGATAGAATCAAGAATCATATTCCCTATCAAGCATTCTAGTTGGGTTGCCAACCTTGGTTCTAGTCAGAAAGAAGAGTGGGGAAATCATATTGTGTGTTGACTTCATAGATTTGAATAGAGCATCTCTCAAGGATCATTATCCACTTCCTTCCATGGAGCAGATTTTGCAAGTTGTTGCTGGCTCCGAGAGGTTTTCACTACTTGATGGCTACTTCAGGGCTATAATCAGATTATGGTGAAGGAAGAAGATCAGTTCAAGATATCCTTTACAACCAAAATGGGGAACTTATGCATACAGGAAAATGCCATTTAGGTTGTCCAACGCTGGATCTACCTTCCAAAGAGCAATGGAGATGGCGTTCAAAGGTTTGATTAACAACGTGGTGTTAATATACCCTTGATGATATCATTGTTTTTTCAAAGGATGTAGTAGACCCACCTCTTTCATTTGAGACAAGTCTTCCAAAGGTGCAGGAGATTTGGAGTGTCTTTGAATCCTGAGAAGTGTATCTTCCTAGCACATGAAGGAAACCTCCTTGCCCATATTATCTCTAAAGAAGGATTAGCAATTGATGCAGAGAGGGTTGAATCCATAAGAGCACTACCGTTTCCAAGCCACAAGAAGGCCCTTCAGAGTTTCTTGGGTAGAATAAACTTTATTCAGAGGTTTGTCCCATATTTTGTAGCCCTTGTCAAACCTATCACCAAAATGTTGAAGAAAAGCATGGCTTTCAAGTGGAAAACAGAAGGAAATGAGGGTTTTGAAGCAATCAAAGAAGCCATCTCCCAAGCACCAACTCTCATCAACCTGGATTTCTCCAAGGATTTCATCCTCTATGCATTTGGAGGTAATGATACTATTTCTGCCATTTTTGTGCAGCAGAACAAGGATAATGATGAGCAGCTGATTGCTTTCTTCAGCCAAATCCTAGAGGACTATGAGGTGAGATATTCTTTTATTGAGAAGCATGTAATTGCATTAATCAGATGCTTGAAGAAATTCAAACATCTAGTCTCAAACAACAAGGTTCAGTTGTTGGTCCCTCATGCGGAAGTAAAGGACTTCCTCCTCAACAAGGATTTGAATGAGAAAAGGGCAGGTTGGATCACTCGTGTCATGGAGTATGACATTGAGATCAAGGTCACCAAGTTGGTAAGAGGAAAAGGATTGTAGGTGAGCAGCTGATTCTGGGAAAGAAAAAGGGAGTATGCAATGAAGAAGAGGCTGTTTTGACAGTTCAAGACAACCATGTGCAAGGTAGCACTCAAGAAGAGGATAATGTTGTTCCAACTCCTTGCTGGACCCAAGGTATAATGCACTTCCTAAGCACGGGCCTATGCCCTCCAGAGATGAACAAAACCCAAAGAAGACACTTTAGATTGCAGGTTGTCCCATATGCCATAGTGGACGGTGTTTTGTTCAAGAAAGATGTGAATGGAGTGCTGCTGAGATGCATTAACACAAATCAGATTCATAGGGTATTGGAAGAGTTCCATGGTGGACCAGATGGTGGTCATTTTACACCAAGAGTGAAAGACCTGAAAATCTTGAAGGCTAGTTACTATTGGCCCAAGATTTTTAGTGATTGCTTCGCATGGATCAAAAAGTGCAAGAATTTTGCATTCTTCACAGGTAAAGAGAGGTTTGGCTGCCCTCCCATTGCATCCAATTTTAGTTGACCAGCCGTTCATGCAATGGGGGTTTGGACTTCATTGGAGTCATTAATCCCAATTCAAGCTAAGGGCATAAGTGGATTTTGACAGCCACAGACTACTTCACCAAATGGACTGAGGCAGTAGCACTCAAGGAATAAAATGAGGCTAGCATCTTAGACTTCTATGAGGGGATAGTAACCAGATTTGGCATACCTGATACCATAATCTCAGATAATGTGATTAGCATTCATTGGATCTAAGGTGACTGAGTGGGGCTGTCAAGAACGGGATCTACCTAAGTACTTCATCAAACTACTACCCTCAGGGGCAATGGCCAGGCTAAATCTACAAACAAGAACTTGTTGAGGATCATCAGGAGGACTTGTGATGAAAATCAAAGGTCTTGGCATACCAAACTGAAATCAGCCTTATGGGCTGATAGGATAACTCCCAAGAGATCCACAGGTAACTCTCCATTCAGGCTTGTTTATGGAAGAGAGGCAATCTTGCCCATGTCACTTGAGTTGCCAACATTGGAACTCATGAAGCAATTAGAGTTGCTAGAGTTTGGGCCCATGGAGGTGAGATATGCAGAGTTGATGGATCTCCAATAGATTAGAGATTAGGCATCCCAAGCAATGGAGAAGGATCAAGCTTTGATCAAGAAGACCTTTGATAGGAAGGCCCAGAGTAGATCTTTCCAAGTTAGAGATCTAGTGTTAAAATGGGATACAGATAGAGCAAAACCGGGAAGGCATTCAAAATTTGATGCCATTAGGAGTGGCCCCATACATGTTCACAAAGTGTAAGGATAATAATGCCTTCCAATTGTCTTCATTGGATGGCGAAGAACTGCAGATTCCAGTCAATGGAATCTCTCTAAATCATTGTTACTAGAGGGAAATTCTCCACCTTGTAAATATTAGCTTAGGTATTCATTCTTCCAAGTGCTTATGCACATTGTTTTGTTGTAGGTTGTTTTACTTTCCCTAAGTGCTTTGGCACAACTTGCTATTCCTGGTAATGTGTTTGCAGGTCTTGCTCCATCAGGTGATTTTCCATGTTCCTCTTTGCAATGTTCTATTCAGTTAGGGTATTAAACAGAGAATCAAGTGACTCCATGCCCAATGGATTTCTTCAGGAAACTGGTAACCTTCATCCAGTAGGAAGATGAACCATTTGAGTCAACAAAATTGTTATCCTAAATGTGCCCCCTGCTCATTTTGTGGCTAACTCCTTTACATCTTTCCTTCTCTTATGTCTCAGTCACAATTATTTTTTTCCATGCACTCAAAACCTTCTGGAAATGGCACCATTGGATAGAGCTCTCTCTCAGCTTTCCAGAAAGGTAAAGTTTTCCTCCTAACTCCTCATATTTTTCAAGTTATGGCTCGACGCAGTTTTTGTGGGAAATTTTTCCTTAGAGGGCCCGCAGCCAATCAGAACATGCCACATGGCACCTGGAGTGGCGGAGCACGGGGAAAATTTGAAATTTTTTTCCAAAGACCAAACGGGTAAAAATTCAAACTTTTTGCCCTCCGATCCGATTTTGGCTTGTTTTTGCCCTAAATTTTCAAATCGCCATATCTTTTGATCTAAAGCTCAAATTTTCACATTCTTTATATCAATGGAAAGCTGGTGAAATTATCTACATGATTCCGGGGTAAATTTTGAATTTTGGTTCATTTTGGAGAGATAAAATCAAGAAAAATCTCTGGCACGTGGTAATGTCAGAAATGACATTTCAACAACCAGTTTTAATGCAAAATGGGTTGCATTCTTCTTCAGCATGGCCAAAAATGTCAGGACATGGGTCTGTAAGGATGTCCATGCTGTTTTAATGCATCTTCATTTAATAGGGAATGGCTCCCATGTTTTTTACATGTTTTCTCTCTCCTGGGCTCGACCCATCCATTGTAAAAGCCAGATTTGGTTCATTTTTTGTTGGTTGAACATTTTTTTTGGGACAACAAGCTTCTTCTTTCCCCTTCAACAAGTGATTTTTGCAAGTATCAGACCTTCTTCATGATTGTAACAAGTTTCTACCTCTTTGATGTTGCAAATGCAAGGATTTTGACGGTGAAAATGATAGTGCAGACTTTGTGATCAATTTTCAGTCCTTTGTTTGTATTGTCTTGTTTCATTTCAGACCTCTAATTGCATCTTATCAGCCTGTGTATGATGTTTCATGTTGCATTTAATAAAATTGTGTCAATTTTCATGAACAAGAAGTGTTCACCACTCCTTTGGTGTATCACCTATTAGTTTAGTTTCAATTCTTGTACTTTCTATCTCTGTCTCCTTGGAATTTAGAGTAGGATTAGGATTTAAACCTCTGTAATTGTGCAAATAACAGATCTGATCAGAGGAGTTTGAGGAACCAACCTCTAATCTGGAGATTCCTCTCTCATTTTACAAGTCCCACACTTGGAGAGAGGTTTCAATGTTGTGCAATCACACTGGATGCCTGAAACATCAACTTAGAAACCTGATTTGCATCCAGGGGTGCTGCTGATTTGCCACAACAATAGCTTTTCGAATCAGATTTTTATACTAACTTCTTTTCTATGTTTTTGGCTGTATGCAGAAGAAGGAAGAATGCATTAGATAGAGCCAAGAGAGAGAGTGTGATTGGCTCCGAACAGTGTTAGAGGCACTCACTTAGGCAGAGCGAGATACTCTTCAGAGGGCTGACATTTGGAGGATTACACAGGTCCCTCACGTTGCTCTTACTATTCACATACTATGTGACTTATTTTCACACTGGGATGTAGATCAGAACACCTTCTTATTTCCAGGAGTTAGGGGTGAGTGGACCATCACCTGGAGGATGTTTACCATATACTGGGGATTCCAATCCTCGGGAGGCAGCTGTCTCTTAAGACAACAGTATCGAGATCTCAGGGGGTTCAGTGGGCCATTTATATGGGGGATGCAGTTGTTTCAATGGGGTCAAAGAAGGGAGTGAGGATCCACTCCATTGTTGAGACAGACATTCCTGTGCTCTGCAAGGCCATTATGGGCATCCTTGCTTCAAGATTGATTGGGGATAAGGGAGGAGACACTCTCTTATATTGTTGGGCCCCCATTAGTACATAGATTGAGGGCCATGGATGTGTTTACACTTGGGGAGCAGACATCCTCGGGACCACCTATCATGATTTATATAGGGTGGTTTGACTATAGGGATAGTCACTGAGCCACCCCACTCTTGTCATGAGTTGGGTGTATGAGCATATCACTCCATATGGGAGAGGTGTAGAGGTGGAGGATCCCAAGGCAATTAGGGCAGCGAGGTGGGCAGGGATGACCATTCTTAGAGCACCTCACCAGCCAGTGGCTTCTTTGACCACTACAGACATGAAAGCCACTCCTTATCAGACCATTGTAGAGTTATGGGGAGAGGAGATTGTCATATTGATTGCTTGTCAGACTGCCAGTTAGCTGATGGACAGGGTGGGGAAGTTAGAGATCCACCCCTTTGACAGAGTACCATAGCAGTTCGGCCTCCCATACATAGACATATTTCCTCTAGTGGGGCCAGTGTATAGATCTATTCGCAAGGCTCGGGGAGGTCCTAGAGGCTGGGGTTGGACTATTGTTACCCCTGGTATTCATATCATGGCTAGGATGGTGGTGCATGCTTGAGGGGCAGCCAGTGCTCCTTGGGCACCTTTACTTCAGATTGCTGCCAGTCCCGCCCATAGCAGTGATGAGCCCATTAATGTGGACTCCAAGTTTGAGGAGTTCACTGGGGGAGAGACAGAGGAGGAGACAGAGGAGATGGAGATCAGAGGATCGGGTGGGGAGGATGACAATGATTTTGAGTGGCATAACACTCAGGATATCCTATGAGCCTAGAGGGCGGAGTGGAGTGCAGAGAGGGTGACTCTGGTCTCAGAGGAGCTGCTCTCTCAGGATTTAGGGGGAGATGGTGAGTCTGTCACAGGCCATCACATTGCTCCAGATGTGGGAGAGGGACACCAATTAGCGGCGGCATCAGTGGTAGGTGCGGATCCTAGAGATCCTTCTTGGAGGCCTAGAGATCTGAGTGAGTTGTCACTCTTCTCTTGAATTTATCTTTAGTTAGAATTATCTTAATTGTTATTTCTTTTCATTTCATTTATTCTTGGTTTTATTTTTTGATCATTGTCTAAAACTTTTTTTCTCCTTTATTTACAACGACTGCTAATGAGTGGCGAGACTTGATTCTTCGAGTATGCACAGATACCTTGTTTCTCCCCCTTGGAGAAGACTCATGTTGAGATTTCTATAGATGTGGGGGAGCCTTTAGTAGCTGGAAGGCATACCGATGTTTTCTCCTCTATCTGGCATGTGGTGAAGATCATGAGTTCTCTTCGTACTGAGGTAGCTGGATATAGGACGGTTGAGCGCTTGATGAGGAGGAGTCATTCTCATAGTGAGACGACAGCTTCTAGCCATGACCATGAGCCCTCAATGCATTTGGTAGCACCGGTGTAGCCAGAGTCCTAGACATGGTCGGTGCCGCCTTTTAAGGGATCCCATAGGGATTGAGAGGCCATTTTTGTAGTGTTTTGTCAGATATTTATATGAGTGTTTTTGTACTTTTTGGGATCATTGAGCATTTCGACCATGCTTAGCGCATGATGACATTGTATATAAAACCTGATTCACACACACACACACACACAAAGACACACACACACACACACACACACACACACACATATATATATACATATATATATATATACACATCTTTTGGGATCTAGACTTTTGGTGCCTAGAATTTTGTGACTTGTTTCCACAGGTATACTAGATGTTTTTAGCAGAATTTATTTTCATGCTTTTTAGAATGTATGCAATAGGATGACAAATGATAACAAATGTTGAGCAGAATGTTTCTCTTTTATATAATTTTGTAATGCTAATATGTGATGATTAACACATTGTAGTAATTGAACTTTCGACCTCTTTGGGCAATGTCTATGATTTCTTCTTATGTTGGCAAAACGTGATGAATGTATAGTGATAAAGAGCTAAACTTGCCCCATTCCTAGCTCCACGCAACTAGTAAGATGCGAAGCCTCTACACCAAGAGTTAGGAAGGGCACAAATTGTATGAGTTTGACTGAATGGAATAATAGGAGATAGATAAAGTAGTATCAGAAACCAAACTTAGACCTACACACTTACCTTACTCAAAACTACCACCAAGCTTAGAAGGCCACTTACTTTCCCAGTTTATCTAGACTTAGATTTATAAATGGCAACCTGGTTGACAAAATCTGGTTTTGAGGATTTGATCTCTTTTGGAGTGTTGGACATTTGTTTTCCTCTTAATATAATTTGATTTGTGCTTCTAGCATACCAAGATTTGTTAATTTGTGTGAATGGACCCCCCACATCCTGCCTCATGCCACTAGTAAGAAGCATGGGTTTGTCACCAAAGGTGGGATATAGGCGAGTAAGGGAACTTATTTCCTTTCCCAACCTCACACCACTAGTAAGAGATGTGAGATTATCATCGAAGGTTGATGAGGCAAAGAAGTGTGTAAAATAAAATATTCTATTTACTTGGTGTTTTTTATTCCATTTGATTTTGAATTTTTTTTGACCTGTAACTTTGGGATATCCTTTCTTTAAAAGAGGTTTAAGAGGAATAGATGTGACACCAAGAAGCTTCTAGAATAGACCGTAGGTAAGGACAACTTCACCTAGTAGAAAGAAAGAGAAAAACCAAGTATGTAGGCCTTGGTATGGTTTTCGTCAATACTTGTCTATCAAACTTGATGAGAAGATTTGAAAATACTGGATGATGTTTGAAGAGATGTGTTTTGAATGCTTTTGTCAATACTTTCAGAAATTTTTAATAAATTACTTAAGAGTAAGCTCCTTTGACTACAATTTTTACGAAATGAGTGGATAGAATGAAACAGCTAAATGACTAATGCAATGTAGGTAGCTATAATGTACAAGTGGCAATTCTGATGTTTTACGTGTAAAATCATTTAAGATGTAAGGAATTGACAGTTACATTGAGTTCCTCACCTTCTAGTGTGCATAAGAGATACACACCATTTCCGTAGTCTTTCATGACTCGGTATGGGCCCAACCACTTGGGCTGGTACTTCCTTTCTTCACCAATTTTCTTATTGATATGGTTGTCTAGCCTTAGAACTAGATCTCTCCTCATATATTTCTCACTCACAGACTTTTTTGTTATACTGTCTAGCACATCCAGTCGGCATAGGCTCTGTGCTATTGTTCAGACATTTATCCTAGCCTCGTCAAGGCTTTCCAGCTTGAGACAGGTGTGCCTCCCTATAAGCTTCTTCATCTAAAATCCCTTGTAATGAGATGTGGAGACTAGGTATTTCAACCTCAAGTGGGAGAACTACTTCTCCCTCGAATACCAGTGAGAAAGGGTTCGCTCCTGTTAGTGTTCTTATTGAGGTTCAATGGACCCATAAGGCCGGATATAATTTTAAATACCAATCTCACTTGTTCTCCTTGACTGTTTTGAGGAGAATAGCCTTTAATGTTTTGTTTTTCGCTTCGGCTTGCCCATTGGCTTGAGGGTAGTAGAGAGAGGCCATGTGATGGTTTATTTTGAATTTTCTACATAACTCATGGATCTCGTTGTTTTTAAAGGACATGCCATTATCTAAGATAATGACTTGTGGGACACCATACCTACAAATGATTTGGTTCAGAATGAATTTGGTCATTACCGAACTTGGTATTGTGGTGAGAGGCATGGCCTCCACCCATTTGGTAAAATATTACGTGGCTGTAATTATAAAATTATGGCCATCAGTTGATAAGGGAGAGAATTTCCCTATCAATTCCAGACCCCACGTGGAGAAGGGCCACAGGGTCGTTATTGGTTGCAGGGATTGTGCTGGCATGTGAATCTTGTGAGAGAATTCTTGGCATTTGTGGCACTTACGTACAAATTCCACTACATCATGTTTGAGAGTGGGCAAAAAATATCCCATTTGATGTATTTTGTGAGCAGTGGTGTGATCATTGAAGTGGCCTCCACATATCCCACTGTGGGATTCATGAAGAATATTCTTGGGTTCTTCTGTGTTGACACACCTTAGAAGCATGTCGTCGAAGGCTTTACAATAGAGTACCTGTTCTAAAACAACATATTTAGCGGTAATAATGCATAACCACCTTCTTTGTTGTGATGTGGCACCTTCTGGGTATGTGTGGTCTATGATAAAATTAATGATATCAATGTACTAGGGACATTTAGAAATGGGGGCATGGTTTCGACAAAGTATACACACTCATCAGGAAAGTCCAGATTTACCAGATCACCTCCATCTAGTGGATTGTCAACTAAACAATCTATAATGATTTGTCCCTTAATGGATTTTTGGTTTACGAATTTCAACTCAAATTCGCCCATTAAGGTTATGAAACGCCCAACCTTTTTAGATAAATACCCTTACGTGAGGAATGTTCATAAATGATCTGTCTTTACAATGAACCTTGTTTCTTGGTTTAACATGTAATGTCTTAAAATTTTTGTTGCAAAGACTATGGCAAGGAATTCTCTCTCCACCGATGTATAACGTGTTTCATAATCGAGCAACGTTCGGATGATGAAATAGATCACACGTTCTTGTTTAACATTATCTTCTTGAGCCAGCATGCAGGCTAGCAAGACATGAGTGGCTCGTGAGTATAGGATCAAAGGGTAGTCTAGTTTGGGAGGCATTAGCATGGGTGGAGACAAGAAGAAGCGTTTAACTACTTTGAAGGCCTTGTTGCATTCTTCAGTCCAATCAATGTTATAATATTTCTTTAATAGATTGTTGATTGGATGAATGGAAAAAAATAAATTTGGGATAAACCTTCGGATTGCACCGATTTTCCCAAGAAATGATCTAATTCCAAACTCGTCTGATGGTGGGATCATTTTGAGAACATCATGGATTTTGGCTGGATCGACATCAATCCCTCGTGAAGATATAATGTAGCCCAAAAGTTTTCCTCATGTCACACCAAACACGCACTTCCCTGGGTTTAATGTGACACCATATTCAATTAATTGCGAGAGGATGATACATCGTACTTCTAGATGATCACAAAATTTCTTGGCCTTGGCCAATAAGTCATCCACATAGGATTCCGTGATTTTATGGATAAGATCATGGAATATATATGTCATTGCCTACTGATATGTAGCGTCGGCATTCTTAAGACCAAATGGCATGACATCATAGCAATAAGTTCCCCATGGAGTTATGAATGTAGTTTTGGCTTGATCCTATTTAGATAGTTTAATCTGATTATACCCTGACAACCCATCCACGAGGGACAATAGTTCAAATCCAGCTATTGCATCAATGATAATGTCAATGGATGGTAATGGGAAGTCATCCTTCGGACAAACTTTGTTAATATCCCAAAAATATATGCAAATGCGTATCTTCCCATTATTTTTTAGAACATGGACGATATTAGATACTCATTGTGAATAGTCAGTAGGTTTGATGAATCCCACTTGGAGAAGTTTTATCACTTCCTCTTTTACCATGAGAGCCACTTTTGGCTTCATTGGTCTTGACTTTTGTTTAATTGGTTTTGCATCTAGTTTAGTGACAAGATTATATACCGCAATATATGGTGCAATTCCTGTTGTTTCTTTATAGTTAAATGTGAAAGACTTTTGATGTTCTTTGAGGATTTGAGTGTGTATTGCTATCTCCTCTAGAGTTAATGAGGATCTTAATTACAAATTTTTTGGTTCTTCCTCCGTTCCAATGTTTATGTCAATGGTTTCTTCTATTAAAGAAGCGTTGCCTTCTTCAATCCAGGTGGGGCCAGAGGTAGTTCCAAGATTTCTTTGTCTTCTATCTCATAGATATCGAGATCCTCTTGTGGAGGAGACTCTACCATGGGATTTCCAAAATAGGAAGAGGAATGTGGTATTAGGGAAAGATCCACTATGCGGTGAGCAAGGTGTAGCTCTGCATAGGCATTTAGATATTCGAGAGTGACCCTATCATCGTCAAAGTGATCCATGATAGACAAATCATCCTCAACTTCTCCATGAGTCAAGAGTGAATTTGTTGATATTTTATACTAATGGTTTGGTACGAACTGATACTGTGAATTTTGTATCTTCCAACTCACTGTTCGGAGTGAAATGGGAAGCTGAGGTTGCTATCGAGTCTGCAAGAAGGTTCTGTTCTCGTGGGATTGATTCAATTGATATGAAGTTAAATCCCTTGCTTAGATCTAACACCACTATTTTATATAGTTGTAAATGTTTAGCCCTAGTTTCATATTCCTCGGAGACTTGGTTTACAACTAGTTGCGAGTCTCCTAGCACTCTAATGTCATCGAAACCCATTCTTTTGGCTAGGATGAGGCCGAGGAGGAGAGCTTCATACTTGGCCCCATTGTTTGTACTTTCAAAGTTTAATTAAAAGGTGAAAGGTAGGATCTTTCCCTCAGGTGAAGTAAATATCACTCCTACCCCAGCTCCAAAGTGACATCTAGCCCCATCTAAGTGGAGAGTCCAATATTTTCCTGGAAAAATGGATGTTGGGGTATTTGTCATATGTATTTCTTTTGCTTCGGTTACTTCTACCATAAAAAATTCGTCTGATGGAAGAGAAGCGATTTCCAAGGTGTGTCCCATACCCATAAAATCAAATGGTAGGAGAATAGGTAAGTCTTTCTCTAGCAACTTGACAATTTTTGCAGTAGTGCCTAGTGACACCATTTCTATAACATTGGTCTCATTTTTGAGTGCTGAAATGTCTTCGGCTAGAATTGTAATTTCCAATTCTGTGGTGGGTATCAACTTCTCTTTTGGTTTGATGAGTTGATTTGTTGGGAGTTCAAAATTGGAGTGAACACCTAGCCTTTTCTTCAAATCGGCTAGGTGTATATCGAAGGGTTTTAGGTCACGTTGTGCCAAAAATATTTTCCCTAAGTGTAGAAATCTGATTTCTTGGAATAACGTGGAAGGGATTGCCCTCATGAGGTGTATCCATGGCTGAATGAGGATCATATTATAGTTGGTTTCCTGATCTATAATATAGAATTTGGTGAGGACCGTCTTGGGTCCTAAAGTGACTGGTAAAACTATGGTTCCAATTGAAGTGGCCTTGAGGCTATCATATCCTCTTAATGTATTTCATGTTGTGGAATAGTTTGTATCTCCATATCCTAAATTTTGAAGAAAAGCAAAGGGGACTATGTTAACTACTGCCCCATCGTCAACCATTGCACGTTTAACATAATTATTGTAAATCCATACTTGTAAATGTAAAGCTGGGTCGCCTCTTCGTGCAATCTCAGCATCTGTTGGCATTTTGTTTATATCAAAAATAAACTCGGTATCCCTATTTGGCTGCCCTAGAGGATAGATTTCAAAGTCTACATGGTTTACTTGCATTTCCAGAGGAGTGATGTTGATTAAATGACCAAGTCCTAATGCTTCTAAGAGGGCATTCCTATGGGTGGGAGAGTTCTTTATCAAATCCAAAAAGGAGATGTGAGAGAAGGTTTTAGTTAAGTCATTAATTAAATCATAGGTGCCTATGGGTTTTACCAATGTTTGTTGAATGTTGTTTGGTTCTAATGGATAATTTGGATTTGGTTGAGAAGAATAATCCCATGTTATTGTTATGGTTTCTATGGGTAGCTTGGTGTCTAACTATACCAGACCAACTATCTTGGTTTGGGGTCGAGTTCCTAGTTGGGGTATGACTGGTGGATTTAATGAAGTTGAGGCTTCATGATCATTTTTTTTTGTCATAACACCCTAGTTTGTTCCGTTAGGATCTAGCCTATTATTGTTAGAATGGTTTGGGAGCAAATCATTAAAGATCTTGAGGGGTGCATTTTGAGGGGAAACTACCCCTGTATAAGCGTTTGGTGTGGGTACTACAGAATTTTCTAAAAAAATATCTATAAAGAGTTGCTTTTGATCTTCTAGCAAATGCTGCATGAATTTATTGTAGTCACTATAAGTCCTAGTATCATGGCCTTGATTTTTGTGGAAGCCATAATACAAATTGGGATTATAATTTGAGGTTGTTGATTTAAAACCTGTTGTGGCCCAAATTTCTGATAAGGTTGCTGGTTGTTAGAGTTAAAATTTTGAGGCTGTTGCCTTTGGTTTTAACTCTGATATCCAGTTGGGTTTTGATTTGGACCTTATGTTTGGATTTTTCATTGTCATTGTTGTTGTTGTTGTTGTTGTGGTCGCGGTGGATGATTAAAATCCACCGCATTGATTGTTGGAGTAAAATTATTATTTTGCTGATTATTAACAGGTGGCAAAATGTTTACAACATTTGCCCTTTTAAATTGGTTAGTTACTCCATCTTTTGTAACTCCGTGGTTCTTTTTTAGGATCTTAGGTCCTTGATTAGTGTTCCTGGTATTAGGATAGGCCATGGTGTTTTGATTGGGAGTGGTTAATTTACTATTTGTTCCATATGTCTTACAACCACTATCTATTGTTGCTTGGTCAATTCAGAGAGCACTCTCAAGTACTTCATCATAAGTTCTTAGTGGGAACTTTTGGACATCTTCCTTTATCTCTCTATTGAGAGAATTAAGGAATATATCGCATAGTTCCATTTGATCCATGTTTGGAGCACTTGCTGATGAGTAGAGAACCGTACACCATCTTTGAATAAAATGAGCAGTGGATTTATTATGTTCTTGTTTAATATGCAAGAATTCCCTAATCCCTATTCTTAACAGTTTGTTCATATCAAAAGCTTTGATGAAATCTGACACGAGTTGTTTAAATGAATGTATCGAGGCTTCAGGTATTCTGTAATACCAATCAAGGGAAATACCTTCTAAGGTTTTAGGGAATATTTTAGCAACAACCCTGTCCCAAGGGAGTAATTCCCTTATGGCTATGGCATAGGCCTTAATGTGTGCATTTGGATCACCTTCCCCTTTATATTTGGGTAAATCAGGAAGAGGTCTTAGAAGCATAACACTTTGTATGGTGAAGTCTAGGGGCTCTTTTAAATATTCTAAATAAGTCCCTACTTCATAGGCCTCGACCATCGATGACACTTGCTGGGGGGTGGAGGTGGAAAGGGTTGTTGATATGGCATAGAATATGTGTTTGTAGGAACATAGGGGAATCCCTATGGTTGAAAAAACATCCCGGGAGAAGAGAACATGTCTGCTTGTGGTTACTTTGAATAAATGTTTAAGTAAGGAGAAGCAATGTTCTAGTATGGGTTGTTTGGTGCCAAGCTAGGAGGTGTTATGTTTTTAACTGGAGCAACATTTGAAAATGCAGTCCTAGTTGGTGTTTGTTGTGGGTAATTATAAGGATTTTGAGGAGGCATGCCTAACGTTCCTGTTCCTGTAAGGAGGTCAACCTGATTGGGGTGATGTGGAGGGTTGGGGATTCCTGCTTGCCCAAAATATGAATTTTGTTTTGCTTGAGCAAGTTCTAGCCCTCTAACCTTTTCAACTAAGACTGAGATGACCTCTATTGGTGAAGACACAATGTTTTGTATTAATGGCATTTGTTGTATACTTTGAGGTTGTAAAGGGGTGTGATACCCTGCTATGAATAGATCATTACCCTACCAAGCTTCACCAAGGGTATTTCCCATAGGTGGAGGAATGAGGGTGTTTTCTTGGAATAGGGTATCAGATTATGTTTGTAAAATCCCTATAAGTGGATACATGTTTTGGAAACATTTTTCATGTTTAGCATATCGTGCTACGTAATCCTCATCCAAAAATGGGAGTGGATCTGACTATCTACTGATCTGTGGTCTGAAAAAGACCTGACAAGATGAAGTGGATTCTCCAGTAAACATCATATTGTTAGAGCTTGAGGGCTCTGGCTATTGTGTTTTTGTAAGCTGATCCAACTCCTCAATCTGGAACGAAGAACTGGAGCTAGTTCTTTAAGGGGAAGTTTGAGGCGACAAGTAATTACTTGAATAGTTATCAGCCCATGTGGAAAGTGAGGGTGATGGTTGTCGAATTGTTTGACTATAACTTGTTTCAAGACCTGAGAGAGGTCTACAATATGCATCGTAGCTTGACATATTCGAGGGATATATGAATACCTGAAGAATAATGGGAAAGAGTGAAGGTGGATGGAAGAAATGAAAACAAAAGGGGAATATTTGTTTGATTCACGTCGGGTTCACCAATTTTGTACGATGGAAAAGTGACATGCGAGCATGGGAGTCTACAAGTACCTCTTCCTTGTACCCGAACTCCTAAGGTTGTGCTGAGACAACTGGTGAATGTGGAATATATGTGGATGTAGACAAACTAGTTGGGTAATCTTATATCCTCAATATGCAATAATGGAATCTGTGAATCTAAGGCAAAGAAGGCCCTCCTAACCTGAATTGGTGTAATGGTTTGTTAGGATATAATAGATGTTCGGAGGTTCCAATCAATGTCGAGCTCTACTGAGATCCTGTTTATTGATTGTTGGATATGTGGGAAGTGACTTGTAGGAGCTTTGTATATACTTCTAAACAAGGTCATGAAAATGGTGATATGAGGTGTAGTGGATTATGGGTGATTTTTTGGTCTAGCCCAGAAAATATTAGATTGATTGGATTCTATATTTAATACAGAGAATTGTGTTATGATATCTGGTGGGAGTGGTGAGGATCTATATACCAACGTTCGTAAGTCAGTGTCAATACTTAAGTAATTCGCAGGCCCGTTGGGTTGTGGGACTTGGGGATCACAACCGTGAGTTCCTGGTTGTTGTGGACCTATTATGGTCATGTGAAGAATTAATCCCTTCTTCCAACTATCCAATAGTCATACGCCTTTTCAACCTCTATATTTAGTACCAGGAGTTGTGTAATATTTTTAGAATACCTTAAGGGGGTTCTGGCAATTTGTATACGTAACCTTGTGTCTATGTCAATAAGAAGATCTCTTGCATCTGGCTGTGGGACTAATGGATCACAACCAAATATTTGTTCTCTTTCGAGTTCTTGTATGGTCATGTGGACATCCTATCAGGGTAGTCTATAGTTAGAATGATTTGACCAAAATGTATATGCCTTATCGTCTTCGATATTTAACCCTCTCAGTTGTTCACTAATTTCTTGTAGGTTTTCCGTTGCTCGAAAGACTTGTATCCTAAGGTCTTGATCTATATCAGCTAACATTGTGGGTAGGTTTGGTTGAGGCACTATTGTTTCAAATATATATTCTCTAGGCTCTCTAGGTCCTATGATTGTCATGCAAAACGATTCAACTTTTAAATAAAATTAATAAACTAATTACGAAAGATGTATTTATACTATGCATGTATTATTCTATTTTTGTGTTTTCTATGAATTATTTTAACGGAATTGAAGAGCGGCTATTCTAATATATTTATAAAATGAACAACTAATCTAGTAACATAATTAAAACAAACAAAGTATCCTAGTGTGGCTATTTTCCTGTGCAGTTGTGATTTTATCCTAAATATCTAAGCAACTAATTATTTTGAATTGAAAGACTCTTGATCCTACCTCAGAAGTGAGGAATGAATCACAGTTTCTCAGAAACTATCAATCCCCATAGCTTCCATGGCAATATTGAGAGCAAGATTTTGACTGAAATAAAATAATTGACTACTCTATTTGATACGTTGTAACTAGAACTTTGATAGCTCAAACCTGACATTTATAGGATAGTGGTAAATCTAGTTGTGTGTGAATTTTCCCCTCAATGTGATCTCCTCATTTCCTTTATGTTCTCTTGAATCCAGAAAAGCATGTATATGATAGTATCATAAGAATAAGGAACTTGAACAATGGCAACGTTTAGATATAGACCAAATATAATGTGAGTAAGAGAGAGATTGTGCAAGTGAACCGAGCTTGACTATGAAATTCCTAGCGGAATTTATTGCGGGAATACAACAAAAATGTGCCAAGAGTTTTAGAATCTATCCTTGTGACAAAACAAAACCTGCAACTCTAAATGGATTCTAATCTAGAAATGAAGCTATTCTATGCTAAGCTAATTGTATGGAACAACAATGAAGTAAGTTGAAACAAGAAGATTAAATGACTTCTAAACAACAAAGGAAAGCTAAAATTGATGCAAAGCATGAAACTAGTGGAACTCTAAGAAAGAAATTCAAAGACTGAATGATTAAACAGAGAAGGAGAGTGGCCATTTGTTTGAAAAAAAGCTGGCTATTTATAGAAAATGCATTTACCAGAGGGTAACTCCAAATTGAACTCTTTTACTATAAACAAAGGGAAAACACTATTCACAGGGCAGCCAAAACATAAATGCAAAGAAAAGTAGCTAAAGAATGTGGATAGATATTGAAGATTTACATTTGACGTGATCATCGGAATGTTCGAGAAAATGCGTACAAGACCGCCGCCCAGGTACGGTGGCAGTCTTGTCACTGAAGACCAAAAGGTAAGGAAAAAGGGGGGAGAGGAAAAAAAAATCACGTGGAGGCTAAGAGAGGCATATGGGATAAAAATGTATACTTGGTGAGCTTTATGAATTTTGAAAACCTTACAAGGAGACCTGTATCATCATTGGGGTATGTGTAACATCTTTCTGGCAGTGCAGTACCCTACAATTTTGGGAACATACAGTGCCAATAGGAGATATTGAACCACCAAGGACCAATCATCATGGATATTTGTACTAAAGTGTGGGAACCTAACATGGATTCAATCACACACCGTCATATTTTGTAGTGGAGGAAATGATGCCCATACTTCATTAAATTTTTGTTCGGTGGAGTAGTTGAACATTTTATTTTTAAATTAGGCATGGCTCCTGTGTTTCCTATCATCGTGGACATTTAGGTGTTTCATGGCTTTCACCATAGCCTTGAAATTTTCACACTTTGTATGCCTGCGAAGGTCATTATTTATCCTTGCATGAAATTCTATGTGTTAAACTACATTGCACCTTGTGGCTTTCATCCTCGAATTTTTATTGTTATGTAGCTTCTACAATTGAGAAACTTGCATGAAACTAAGTTAGTGTCTTGCAACTCCCATAACCTTAGTCCACATGTTGAACCATTTTTTCTTTACCACGTAATGCCTTGCATGAGACTTATCCTCTTCGCATCATGGCGTTATAGTTTGGCGGACTTCATCCTTGGTTCCACGGAATCGACCAACTACTACGAAATGATCTATGTCTTTCTAGTTCGTGTGACATTATTTTCTATGCCGCGAAGCACTAAGCTTCTCATTCCTTCCCTCTGTGGATTTTGTCCTTAGCTTATTTTCTAACCTTTCGCGAGCATGTGAAACCTCGTGGTGCTTCTGAATTTCCTTTGACCTACAAGATACTAATTTGGTGCCACAAAGTTTTTTTTCATCAAAATTCTACCTAAGTTCTGAACTGATGCTCCTTTATCTCGTAGGTTAGGAGAACCCACAAAACACTATGTTACTGCACTCCACAGATGGCTAACTTATTCTTCGTGGCTTTCCTAGAAAAAATGGCTAAGTCCATTTTTGATGAGTTGTTCAAAATTACATGGGGTATAATTTTGGACAATAATTTGGCAAATTTCAGGGGACATCTTCCTACTAGATGATGAAGGCCAGTAGCCTTGAAGCATCCATTGGGCATGGAGTCAAACATATACCTTGAAAGTTAATCTCATCCTTTAAAACTTGTCTCCTGAATCTGCATGAACTTAGCATGGCCTGGAACTATTTAAAAGATGATCTTGTGGAGCTCTTAAAAAACACTTGAAATTGCCTCCATCTATCTGATTTACCATGAAACCTTGAACCAGATGAATTGTGCAACAACAACAAAGGCCCACAAAAACTATATACATAGTATGAAAATCATACATGTTCCAAGTGGAAACATGCAGAGTGTGCACAATGCACTTGTTTTGCAATAAGCAAACCTACACTAGTCCTACTCTAACCAAAGGCAAAGGGAAGCTAAACAAAACCTGATATATAGGCTGGGAGAAGTAGCTTCCTTTCCTTACAAAATTGGCCATGTAATTAGTTTGGAAACATGGTCTTTAATGACAGTGGAAAACTTTCTTAAAAAATTTCCCTCTCCATGTTTTCACAAAGTATCAACAAAAAAAAGTGAATACCTCCTCAAGTTGCTCTACATTTGGTTTTTGGAAGTATGAAAGTTGATCTTTGGTTCTTTCAAGCTCTTCCTCATGCTTTTAAGTGAGCATGACCGTGGCAACTATGTTTTTGGCTCCAAACTAGCAAAGTATTTGATTGGGCATGCAGCCTTGTGAACCAATGGGTTGATCCTTGTGATTTTCCCATCTTCTTTAAGATCATCCCCATGAATGGGGTCATCATGCAAAATTTCCTCATGATGGAGACTATTTGCAAGCTAGTATGAACTTTTTTTTAATTCTACAAAAAAATCCACCTCCTTTGGATCCACATCCTTTGAGTATAACTAATATATATTCAAAGTAGATGCCCTCCTTTGTATACATTTTGCACAAGTTTCATCCTCCCAATCATAATCATACCATTATTCAATTTTTTAAAAATTGTTATACATGGTGAAGCTGGTTGGGGATGAGACATAAGCAAGGGACTGTTGATTGATTGCATTGTTATACATATATGATTTGGGAGGTGAGTGAAGAAAAAGAGCAATGGGGGTGGGTTTCCTTTTTCCAGCTTGAATGAGACTCTTCTCAGCTTATATAACAATGTCAAAATCCTGAGGAAGAGTGTTTCCTCCTAGAGCTTGGATCAATACAGCTAAATCAAAATCCAAGGACCTCAAATAATACAAGAATGCCATACCTTGTGAGGGTCAGAATTCTTGAGGGATTCTTCTCCATGTCCTTATGAATATGATGTTGAATCTAAGATATACTCCATTAAATCCCATTGTATTTTTCTGAGGTGTTCCATGAGAGAAATGACATTCACATCTTCCTTGAATCAGTTATGTAGTTTCTCTCCCAACTGATCCCATGTGGAAATGGATTGAGGATCCAAACTGTTGTACCAATCTTTTGCTTTACCTCTGAAGGATGAAACAAGAAGTTTGAGGCAAATGTTCTCTTCTCTGATATTATGAATGAAAAAATGGTTGACTATGTCTTGAATGTGATCAATAAGAGATTGATCTCCATTTCCATGTAAAAGAGGAAAGTTTATCATGGTTATTTTTGGGATATCATCCCACTGCTGCAAATGAAGGGGGCTAATTGAAATGATAGAATGGAAGAGATCTTTGGAGAGCCATGAATGAATGGAAACATGAAATGAGTGGAAAGGTGGAAGGGGAGAATGGAAGAAAGAAAAAGGTCTTTGGATGAGATAAATGGGTCGTTTTCAGATGGAATGGAGTCACCAGATGTGTTGAAAACTACCTCCAAAGGCTGAATACCACCAAGAGCACATCAAACTTGGTGATATGAAGTTGTAAAGTGCTTTATACTTGTCCCACCAAGCGTGCCAAAACTGTTGGAGCTCAAAATTTACACCCTATGAATGATCCATGAAACCCATCTAGAATTTTGAGGCAACATGGGACTGTCTCTAAGTGTGGGACTTGTGGCTTGAGATAGACCTCCAAAGAAGGCCAGAATTCCTCGTTATTTGCATATTTGAAAACCCACATAGAACACAACCTAGTTCTAATACTAAAACTAATCCTATAACTAATCATACTACTAATGATTCCAAGGGAACAAGGGAGAGAGAGTATGCAAGAAATGTAGAAATCCTAAGCTAAAAGGGGAGGTGATAACACCAGAAGAAAGAAGGTCAGATCACTCTCCACAAGGGAAAGAAAGGGAAGAAAAACAAGGAGGAAAGGGCAGAAGACAACTGTGCCACAAGACCAAAATGTGAGGATTCTAAACCCTTCCACACATTCCACAACACAAAAATGGAAACCACAAGTATAGTGAACATGCACACATCACCAAAGGAAGAATAAAAGGACAAGAACAATAAACACAAGAATAGGGTAGAAAATAGCCATAAAGATCTGATTTCTATTCTTAATGTATGCACATTTGGTTACAATAAATGATAGAAGGTAAAATACATTGCAAAGACCGAAGTTCGAGGTCTGAAACTTGTGGGAAGTCGGCCACCATTTTGGCATGGTGATGTTACAATAAAAGAGAGATATCCATTTAAATGAGTTTGAGTTCCAGATTTATAGAAAATGAGAAGAACAAAGAGAGAAGGAGAGAGAGGAGACCAGAGGTTCCAAAATATGGATTCAAACACCAAGGACTAATTGCCATAGATGTTTTATAAGAAGGTGTGGGTGCCTAACATGAATTCCAACACACACCATCAGATTTTGCAGGTTGTAGAGAACGATGCCCATACTTGATTAAATTCTTGTCGGTGGAGTGGTTGAACATTTGTATTTTCAAAAAAGTGTGGTTTTTGAAAACTCCACGATAGGTTTTCCTTATCATGTGCACTTTGTCATGTTTCTCGGCATATTTCACTCGTAACTATGAAAACTTCAAAATGTACTTGTATTTCGATGTCACCACTATGCCACATGGGTATCTAACCTTTATTATTGTGAGCAACATTATGTGTGGCTATGTTTAATCATTCTGCAGTTTCTTCATGAGAAACCACACAACACTATAATTGATGAAACCCATAGAACACTAGGATAGTGTTTCGTGGCTTCTGGCCTTAGTCACATTTCAACCTTAGCCACTTTCCAAATTTTCACATATTTCCTTGCCGTGACTGCCTCTTCACGCTTAATTTTCACTATGACTTCTTAAGTTGGTGGAGAGTTCATACCTTGGTTTCTGTATAATTGAAAAACTCTTGTAGAATGCTATGTGTTCTGAGTCCACATGACATGTTGTGTCTCTCCATGCCATGAAGCACTAAGACTTCTCATTCCTTTACTATACTAGATTTTGTCCTTAGCTGAAATTTTTCCAACTTTCCATGGGCATGAATCCCATGGTGCTCTGACTTGCCTTCGAACCATGACTCAGAGATCTGATTTGGAGGCACCACAAAGGTCTTTACTCATCAGTAAATTCTTCCTGCAGTCCTCAAACTGATGCTCCTTTGTTCTATGGGTTAGGAGAACCCACATAACACTATGTGAATACACTCCACAGATGGATAAATTAGTATTCCATAATTTTACTGAGCAAAAGAGTGGCTGAGTCCATTTTTATGAGTTATTCAAAATTTCAAGGAGAGTATAATTTTAGACAACAAAACCTTAACACACCAAATTTTCTCTATATACCCTTTGATTTCCCCTACATCATTTGAGACCTAAAATCTCAAACTTTATGACCATATAATATGTTTTTTGCCCCAATTACATCAAACATTACACATTTTGTTGAATGGCTCAAGGAGAGAGGTAATTTATCCTATTTGAGTCATATGAACTTAATTACAATGATGCGATGAGATTTAGTGATTAGTTGGTCTCAATAACATCACAAAGATTAAAGACATTGTGACTATATGATTTGTTTTATGGTTTTATGGACCCTAATTACATAATTAGCTGAAACAATTAGCTATGTGGGTGAAAAAAAAGACACCCAGAGGTATTTGGTAGTGCGTAAGAATGTTTCACTGAGGAAGGAGGATTCCATGATGGAGGAGATGGTCTTTATAGACCATCAACACACATGAGATTTCATGAATCCATAGAATGAGGTGGTAGAGAAAATAACATATGAGGGAGATAAGATTGCACAGCTGAAGTACAAAGGGCATGCAAAAGGAGTCCCAATAGAAGGACTATAGTGAACAAAACATTACCGTAGTGCATAACTAAGTACATAAAAGAGGAGACCCTATTAGAAAGGTGGGAGAGCACAAAGGAGTGTACAAGCAAAGAATAATCCAAGATGAGGATTTGAGGAGTGTAAAGAAAGGAACACATGAAAGTGAGACAGAGAGAGAAGAATCCAACTGAGAGCGATTATGTCATTGTAATGCATTAGAGACGAGTAAAGAGAATAAATTATATATGATAGGTTCTTAGGAAGAACACCAAGAGTCTGTAAAAAAATCTAGAAGAGAGTTATATGATCCATATAGGGTAGCTGCATGTAGATATGTGTTGTCATGTTTTTTTGCAAGGTAAAAATTCAAACTTGAAACATAACAACTTAACCCTAGTGTCAAATTTTTTTCTTGAAAACCCTCTTAAACACCTTTCTAGATTAGTCTACTCTTTATGTCATGCATATCCTGATTTTTAAAGTACTCATATGTGTTGTAAAAACCTTTACAAATTATTTGAAACATTTTGATAAGGTCATTTAGTCCTTTCAGTGCAGTGCTTCTAAAGGTGAATTCTTTAGTAGGCCTCAAAAGGTTATTTTTGGTCTTTCTGGGACATGTGTGCATCCTCTGCGAAAAATTTTAAAGCCTTAAACCACCGAGAGTATTGTTGAATATTTTGGAGAGTGATGGAACTAGTTTAGGAATATTTAGGGAAGTTTTAGAGGTTTAATAACAAGTGTAGTGAAAGTGGGTTTTTCAGGGTTAAGGAGCTTACAGTGTAAAATGGTACTTGAGATTTGTAAGATGATTACAAGAGCTCTGTAAGGAGTTAGGAGTCAAAATAGTTGTTGGAAATATAATTCAATCATGTAAGTGATGGAACTTTCACATTTTTCACAAGAATAAAGTACTTCTCAAGGAAACTCAGTTTCAACAGACACACCCTGTTGTATTGAGTAAAAATGAGTTATTTGAGGGGGTTTCAAGAATAATTTGAACTCGAGCCCCATCCCATTGTATTTGGAGGATATTGGGATTCAAAATCATATAAGGGTTTATCAAAAAGTCTTCATGGAGCTCTAACAACGTTGTCGACAAGTCTCTCTTGAAAGGTACGTCTCTCATACTTAGCCAATTTTCCATGAGGACACATATCACATCTAGGTTGAGGTGAATTTTTCTGTCCCTCCTATCCCTATTCCTTAGGGACAAGAAAATGTACCCCACCCCGTATTTTCCCTCTGGTCATCCACACGACCTTGTTAATTACTCCACAGGGCTTATCTTCCTTCCTTTAGCCCCTCCCATCGTGCAATGGAGTTGTGCCACTTGTCATCACCAGGGAAGGGTGAATTTTTATATCCTCACTTTCCCTATCCCAAGAGAACAGAGGGGAAAAGAAAATTCACCCAACTCTAGACCTAGATTTGGTTTTTCACCTGACCTAATTTGACCTTCATAGTGCTAAAATAAGCCCTTTCTCGCTTCCCCCGCTCTGAATCAGACCTTGTCACTTGTCCTCACCATAGAAGGGAAAATTTTCTATCCCTCCTATCCCTGTCACTAAGGGATATAGGGTACAATAAAATTTTCCCCACTCTATTCTTTCGGATGATTCCTCATGTGACCTAGTTTCAGTTCTCCACTGCTAAGTGCTATTTTTTCCCCCTTCCCTCATCGTGCAATCAAATATTGCCACTTGTCAAGCCCACATCAAGGAATTTTTTTCCCTCCTATCCTTGTTACAAGGGGACATAAGGGAAAAAAAAATATACCCCATACTATGATGTTTGAAAACCTAAAAATAATCTAACTATTGCTACCTACTTCTACTTCTACGGTGAAGCCAAAACACTACCGTGAGTTATAAAAACTCGAAATAACTCATACCCACATCATTTTTTCATAAGAAATTAATTTTTTATACTCCATAACACCAAAGTACCTTAAAATTATCCAAATTTTTTCTAGGGCAGCCATATATACTAAAATAAAGAAAAACTCATATCTTGCAAACTAGTAAACAGATTTAGGTGAAACTTTCTCAATGATTCCTCCTCCCAGATGCCTTTAAGAACAATGTAACAGTAAATAATATGATGCCCTAATTCGTTAATGGTATAAAAACCTAATTTCATTCCCTAGAATCTAATTTTTTAGTTTTCAAGCATTCTGGCGAGCGGATCAAGCTGAATTTGGAGCACAGAGTCCAAGAAGCAAGCCAAATCTAGTGAGATAATTTTTGTTTTGAAAAAAGGTGGATAAATGATGTTTCCAAAAATAATAAATATCTCGTGCCTTAAATTACTAAAAATATTAAACTACCTAAAATAACAATCTTTATCAGATCAGTACACTTAGAGAACAATGAAGATGACAAACTAGACAATCTTTCCCATAAAGCAATTTTTTTTTCCAAAAATAAAAACTACTAAAAATAACTAATAAACATCAATAAATGTATTCCCAAAATGTTAAGGTTTCAGAAAAGTGAATTCAAGAAAAAATAACTTTTTCCCAAAATAGTAGCTCCTGAACCCTAACTGCTAAAAATAGAAATTGTCCATTTCAGTTGTAGAAAGTTCATTTTTTATGATCTTGCTGATTTTTGCAAGTATGAAGTTCAAATTTTCTAGTCTTGAACCCATTTCATCCCTGGTATCAAAATTCCCAGGTATGGGTGACAATGTTGTTACCCATATGGACTTGGATGATATCAAGAATCGAATGCTTGGTGGTCCTAGAGAACCAGTGGAGGACAATGTATTCAATAGTGGATTGTATGCGGTGAGTGATCATCATGTATCAGTTCAGAGCATAGTGTTGGTACTGACATGTGCTCATCACTACAAACCAAAGAAAAGAATCATAAAGGTAGATGATAGTTCAAATTTGGTGGTGCTCACTCCTAAAGGAATTTCTCATTGTATGCAGATTTTGACATGGAACAAAATGGTGATCATCATGAAAGAATTTGCATAGGTGAATGGTCTAAAAAAAATCATATCTTCAAGGCCTTGCATTAGGGTCAAGGTTGAAAAAGGAAAGAAATCCATCTCTCATTCCGAAAGCTCTATCTCGAAATGAATTCCATGAAGTATTTTTGGATGCAATCATCCTACTGAGTTGTCACATCCCACAATTTCATTCTATTTCATAAAAAGGATACATCGTAAAGTGAATAGTGGTTTATGAAGAAAGAGAGATAAAATTTGATACGTCACTGAGTATGTAGATACACATGCATATGTATATCCTAAAAAGGATATACAAACTTACACGTAGTTACATGCAAAACTGAACAACATAACTCATCGTCCAACGTTCCTAAAACACTTAACATTTATAACTTATTCTTATTTTCCCTTGTTGTATGAGGTTATTTTACTTTTTATGAGAAATGATTTGTAATATTTTGGTGTCGTTGGATTGTTGTACCTATAATGGATATTATAGTGCACCTTACTTGCTGTTGATGTTGGTTTCGTGTTAATCATAACTTGCTTCATGACTATGCTGTTATGTTGTTGACATGATCATGTTGACTATTGTACCTTTCAGACATGTACTCTAGCAGTAAGAAGCCTGTATTATAAAAGCACGTAGTATTTTTATTAACTTTCTATGTTGAATCGGTCATTGACCGTGATGCATTTAAAATATTATATTTTAGATAATATAAAATTAAAGTTGATTATTTATTTTCTCTGCTAACATGAGTTGTTATTATTAACTGTGTGTTAACTAGAAGGTCAAAAACCTTAGAAACACATGAATGATTGTATAAAGTTTGAACATCATCATTATGTTGTAACCCGGTAAGGGAAGGTAATGTTTGCAGAATGATTTTCTAGCCCATTGTTTGGGAAAGCATAACAAAAGGTAATAGTATTCTAAGTTGATTTTATACAAAATGAAATATTACTTTATTAAACAATAGGGCCTTAGACCATTTTTGTGGGCATAAAAAATAAAATACTAGGGTCTTTGACCATATTTGAAGGAAAATGATTTATAGGGTTATAGGTTGCTGTTTATGACATAGATAATGAGTGGCCTTTGACCAAACTCATGAAATTGATAAATTTTTAATTAATTATGTTTTTAAGTAAAGTTTGAATCGGTCACAAGAGAATCCAAGATAATAATGAATAACAGATATGTTGATGATTATGTTGATGTAGGCATGACTAAGTGTTTTTCATAAGTCTTTGACCGTTCAAATTTTGATCACCATGTAAGATAAGATAAGTTGGTGAAGTTTGGAGGGAAAATGTGGCTGTGGCAAAGGTTTCAAATCCACGAGGTGGAATAACAGTCATTAAATGATATTAAAGGATTTACAGGGAATACCAAAGCTTCCTCCATAAGCTAT
Organism: Taxus chinensis; assembly: GCA_019776745.2. NCBI lineage: Eukaryota > Viridiplantae > Streptophyta > Pinopsida > Cupressales > Taxaceae > Taxus > Taxus chinensis. The sequence continues at coordinate 216,816,333 of CM034157.1, forward strand.
CCATTGCATGAAGGTTTAATTTTATTTGGTTATTTGTAACATCAAGTTTTTCTCTCCCCCTTTGTAAGCTCCATTTTTGGTCCGGTCTGTGCATGTGAGTTTAGAACGGTTTATTGATATTTTTGATGGATTTATTAATGGAAATGAGGAATATAAAAGAGATATTTGTCATTATTTGTCATTATTAGTATGAAACTATTATTTATTGAATCTGGGAATAATTAGGAAGGTTTGGTGGTTCAAATTCTTGATTAGTGCTGGAATGATTTTTCTTGTGAAATTGGTGAAGATTTGCAGGAGTATCTGTAGGCATGGCTTCATCTCTTTCTCACGTTAGTTCCTTTTAAAATAGTTGTATACTTAATGGTTTGTTTATCTGATGGTTATTTGTTTCTCCCTCTGTTTGTGTGGAAACTAATTGATTTATAAACTGGCTAAATATTATTATCTGGGTTATTCACAGGATTATAAAATATAATGTGAAGACATTTATTAATGTTCACATATGCATATAATAGTTAACATATTATGAATTAAAGAAAATAACAATAGCTGAAAGTAAATGAGACAAGAGACACCAGATTTAAGTGGAGAAACTTGAAGGAAAAAACTCCACTGAAAAAACATTGTCTTATATTAAGAATTTATCAGTTTCACCCAACACTTCCACTTCACTCCTCGGTCTCACAGTAAACAATAATAGACTTTTATCTTGTTGTATAACAGCTCGCATAAGTAGCTTAAGCTTAGATCAAATGGTCTATTAGCTTCATTAGCCAAAATAAGATCACCAATTAGTCCAATCCCATGAGGGATCATCCTATTTATATAGGATGGGTGGTCGGTCATACCGTTCCACTCTTTTAGCTGTGAAGACCAACTAAGATTATTAAAAATAATCTTTAAGACAAGGGGTTGTCTAAGTGGTGGTCCACCAAATGGTATCCCCACTTGACATTAACACCCCAACACTCCCCCTTAATGTTAAGTGGGGAAAACAAAAAACCAGACATGCCAAATTTACCTTTTTCTACAAAAGGATTTACAGATCCTTGAATCAACAACAGTGATTCAGGCTAGCATGCAAACAAGGGAAATCAACAGATTTTCCCATATAAAATTCTTAAGACAAGTGCTTTACATATGAAAACTTACATCAGATTATGGAGCCTTTTATAAATTAAGGCATACCCATAACTAAAGCTTCATTGGGATTTACAAGTAACTTCACATAGAGGGACACATTTACATATTACAAAATGGAGGAAGTATTGGAAGTTTACAACACCGTTAAGAGGTGGCATTGTCATGCACACTCCCCCTCAATGGAAACTCTGATAGGCCCAACAAGGCATGAAAACTTGCAAAACTTCACAACACACAATGGCTTGGTGAAGATATCTGCAACTTGATCTTCAGTAGAACAGAACTTGAGATCAATATCACCATTCAGGACTTTCTCTCGAATAAAGTGCATATGAACTTCAATATGCTTGGTCCTTTGATGTTGAACTAGATTCTTTGCAAGAGAAATGCAACTCTGGCTGTCACATAGAAGAGTAGTGCTCCCTTTGACGCCCATGTGCAGTTCATCCAATAGTCTTTTCAGCCACATAGCTTCTTTTGCAGCTTCCATAACACTTCTATACTCCACTTCAGTAGAAGAGATAGACACTGTTGGTTGCTTCTTGCTACTCCAAGTGATGGCACCTACACCCAACTTGAAAAGATATCCAGAAGTAGACTTTCTATCTGCAACATCACCAACATGATCAGAATCACAATAACCAAATAATTGTGCATCATTACAAGAAGAATAAAAAATACCATAATTGATTGTTCCTTTAATATATTTCAAAATTATTTTTTCCATTTTCCAATGATCCTCATAAGGTTCTTGCATAAATCTTGAAACTACTCCCACTGCATAAGAAATATCAGGTCTAGTAATAGTCAAATAAATTAGACTACCAACTAGCTGCCTATACAGAGTAGGATCAAATTTAGCACAAGTTGGTTTAGGGTCTAACTTAACACCAACTTCAATAGGAATGAAACAGGCTTACAGTCAATCATGTTAAATCTTCTAAGAAAATTCACAACATACTGAGATTGAGATGCAACAATAGACTTATGATCTTGAAATATAATCATGCCAAGAAAATGATTTAATAAACCTAAATCAGTCATTTCAAAATGTTGCTTTAACCTCTTTGATTCTAACAATTAAATTTTTATCACTGCTAGTAATCAAAAGATCATCAACATAAAGAACAATAATGATAATATGATTGTTATCAAACTTAACAAATAAATCATTATCAGAACAACAGTTAGAAAAACCAAGCTCCTGAAAGAAACTATTAATTTTAGCATACCAAGCTCTAGGAGCTTGCTTAAGACCATACAAAGACTTTTTAAGCTTACAGACATAAATTTCTTTACCAGGTTCTTCAAAACCTTTAGGCTGACTCATATAGATTTCTTCTTTTAAGTCACCATTAAAAAAATCATTTTTAACATCCATTTGGTGAATCTCCCAACCATATTGGGAAGCTAATGCAAGAAGAACTCTTACAGTGCTCATCTTAGCAACAGGAGAAAAAGTCTCAACATAGTCAATACCTAGTTTCTGAGTGAAACCATGAGCTACCAGCCTTTCCTTGAACTTTTCAATCTCTCCTAGAGAGTTATATTTGATTTTGAACAACCACCTAGATCCTACAATGCTTCTTTTAGAAGGAGGAGGGACTAGTTCCCAAGTGTCATTTTTTATTAGAGCATTGTATTCATCCTTCATAGCCTGAAGCCATCTATCATCTTGAGATGCTTCTTCAAAGGATTGTGGTTCTACCTCATAGAGGGTCATCAAGGCATGATAAGTATGTTGACTTCTAGTTAGCTTTCTAAGATTATCAGGATGAGAGTTTTGAACAAGACTTTGAGCCCATTTAGGAATCTTAGGTTGCAAGACATTTTGAGATGACTCCCCCTCAATCTCCATCATATCTAGATCAAGATGATCAGCCTCTTGAACTTATATTTCCATGGGAGAAGAATTATCAGGCTCTATCTCAGAGCAGTAGAGGAGGGTTCATGAGGATCATCAGAGAAAGTTTTCTCTAAGACTTGAACATTTCTGTTTTCAACAATGTCATGCTTGAATGGATCATAAACTCTCAATCCTTTAGTTTTACAACCATAGCCAACAAAAATACAAGAAAAAGAGGTTGGATCAAGCTTCTTCCTTTTGTCTTTTGGAATGAAGATAGAAGCAGGACTACCAAATATTCTTAAGTGAGAAATATTTGGTTTTTTCTTTGTCCATACTTCATGAGGAGTAGCTTGATGAAGAGATTTAGTAGGTACTCTATTAAGAATATAGACAACAATGTTCATAGCTTCATCCCATAAGAACTTAGGCACATTGGAAGCATGAATCATAGTCCTAGCCATTTCTAAGATAGTCCTATTCTTTCTTTCTGCAATGCCATTTTGCTGAGGGGAATAGGGAGTAGTCAACTCTCTTTGAATCCCACATGACACACAAAACTCATCAAACTTTTTGCTGACATATTCACCTCCATTATCAGTCCTAATTCTCTTAATTTTCATATTAGAAGCATTTTCAACTAGAGCTTTAAATTCCTGAAACTTAGACAAGACATCAGACTTCTTCTTAATGAAATAAGACCAAGTCATTCTAGAGTAATCATCAATAAAACAAACAACATACAAAGCACCACTGAGAGAAGGAACCTCAAGTGGACCTCTCACATCACTATGAATCAGTTCTAATAACTGAGAAGAATTTGGATCATGATGTTTGTGAAATGGTTGAGCATGTTGCTTACCACGTAGGAAACTTTCACAAGTTTCATGACCTGACTTTATCTTTGGAAGACCAACAACAAGATTCAGTCTAGACATATCATACAAGATTTTGAAATTTACATGACCAAGTATTTCATGCCAAAGTTGAATATCATTCCTAGAAGAGGAAGAAAAGAAAGACTCAGACACAAAACCATCAAAGATATACAAGCCATTTTTCTGAATGCCAGAAGCAATAACATTTTTAAACTTATCTTTTACATACCACTTATCTTGTAGAAAAACAACTTTACAATTTTCTTTAGTTAGCTGAGAGCAAGAAAAATATTCTTTTTCAATTGAGGAACATATAAGACATTCCTAATTACACCATTTGATAGCTTAACATTGCCACAACCTTCAGATCTAATGATTGAGTTATCTCCTAGATAGATATTCTCTTCACATTTAACTACATCTGAGAGGATACCAGGAGTACAAGTCATGTGCCTAGAGGCACCACTATCAAGAATCCATTCATTGTCATTTGAAGCTGAAAGGGTAGTATACAAGGCAATAGATTGCTCAGCCACATTTGCTTGATTTTGCTTCTGATTTTTCTTATGATTATTAGGCTTGTTGTTCTTAGCATTCTTAGCTGATTTGTTAATTTTACTCTACAATCAGACTCTTTATGCCCAAATTTTCCACACTTATTACAAGTTCCATTAAATTTGACTTTAAATTTCTGATTGTTCTTAGCAGAATTAGTCTTAGGATTTGATTTAAATCTAGATCTGATATTAGACTTTTGATTATGATTGTTGTTATTTCTATTATGAGCAGACTTATGATTCTGTGAGAAAAGAGCTTGAGAAGCAGTCTCTTTTGAATCAAAGTTCTCCATGACTCTCTCTTCTTGAATCAACAGAGAAGACAAAGTGTCTAGATTAGGTAGATCATTCTCATTCTGATACTTAGAATTGAGAATTGAGATTTAGTTTTTAAAATTTTCATGAATATTAATCTGAATTATGAAGTACAAAATCTTATCTTGAAATAATTCACAGTTACAACCATCTAATTGAGCTTTAATGTTCTTAATTTTAGCTAAATAATTGACAATTTTCTCATCCCCCTTCATGGGTGTTGTAAACAGCTCTAAAACTAGTTTAATTATCTTAGACAACCTACTGCCTTCATGCATGGTTTCTAATTGCTTCCATGCATCTGCAGGTGAGTCCATATGACCTATATGCATTAAGAATTCATCTCTAATGCTTTGCAATAGGATGGACAGAGCTTCCTGAGATCTCTGAGAAAAGGAACTAAGGTTTTCAGGGGTAGCTTGTCTCCCTGTGGGACATTTTTCTATACCAGTCACAAGATCCCAGAGCTTTCTAGCCATAAAACAAGATTTTAAATGCACTCTCCAAATGCTATAATTTGTTCCATTCAAGAATTTGAGACTTATCTAAAGAAAAACTAGCAGAACTAGCCATTTTAATGCTCAGATGGAAAATGGAGACAAATACAGCTAAAAAATGAATCAAGGAAGCCAAATAGAGACAAAAAACTAGCTACATATCTTTTAATTAGCTATATGAATGCAAACAACTCAAATTTAATAAAATAAAAACTAGATTTGATCGAGATTAAGATCGATTTAACAGAGCTTAGTCAGATTCGAGCTACAAGGAGCTCAATGAGTTATTTAGCAACTCGATGGGGCGAGCTCAAAAATGAGCTACTTAACAAATAAAAACAAGAGAGGCACGTGTAGATCTTTAAAATAGATCCTCTAGCGGATGGACGTGAAATCTTTAAAAATTAAATTTAATGCCTTTTTGGGTCGCAACAAAGGTACAAAAAAGGAGTGGAAGAAAACAAAAACAAATAAACACACGTCAAAAAAACTATAACAAGACTGACAACAGTGAAAAACAAATAAATGTGTCACTTTTCAATTAGCTCGCAATGCAGCTAATAAGTCAGAAGACAATTAATTAAAAAAGAACTGTATATACGTGTCTTAAATTAATTGGATCACTTTTTTCACACTCTGACACAATGCAAAAATCAAAGTCTTAGTCTCAAATGAGCCACTTGTCAAAAAATTAATGGCTAAAGAATAGACACTTGGTGGCTTTCTGCCAAACTTTAAAAAAATTTCCTTAGGCAGACTTAAGGTCCCTGAAAATGAAGTCAAAACTTAAAATAAAGTTCGGGTCCGAAAAAGGTACAAGACAGGTGTCACAATTTAAGTGGCTAAGTCAAAGAAAAATACTGACACCTTGACACTTGTGAAGGCTGACACAATTAAAAGATTAATATACGTGTCAAAAAATAATTAGTTCGTGCTTCAAAAATCTGACAAAGACTAAGCCATTAAAAAGATATGTGGAGCCTTTTAAATAGCTCGCACTTTGCAAATGACAGAGGCTGAAAAATGTAAAAAAGATGTACGTGTCCAAATGCTATTGGTTCACACTTTGCAGTGAAACCAAAATGACTAAAGAAAATTGAAGACACATGGAGCCTTTTAAATGGCTCACTTTTTGCAAGACTGACAAACACTGAAAAATGTGAAAAGGTGGAAAATTCTTATTGGATAACTACTACCACAAATGAAATGACTGAAAAATGTGAAATATGGAGCAATTCTATTGGCTCTATTGGATTTCACAAATCTGAAAAATGTGAAATAAAAGATACTTGGAGCAATTCTATTGCTCACCCTTTTTATATGACACAAGCAAGCTAAAAGAAGACTGACAATGTGAAATACGAAGCTACTTGGAGCTATCTTATTGGATCATATTTCACAAATGACAGAGGAAAACTAAGCCAAGTCTGACAAAATGTGGAGACATGTGTAAAGCCCTTATTGGCTCGCATTTCACAATTGAAAATCAGAAAACAATATCTGATAAACAGAAGACAAGATGGAGCCTTGATTGGCTTGGGCAAAAACAATGCGAAGCTAGCTGGAGAAAAATGATTGGCTCAAGCTTCAACAGTCAAAAGAACTTCACAGAAATGAAAAAAGTCAAAAATACTGACAGAGCGAAGCTAGATGGCATCAAATGATTGGCCTGAGCTTCAAAAAGACAAAACTTTGTAGAAAATTAAAGATCTAATCAGACTGATGTCAGATTAAATCCACTTGGCACTCTAAGAGTGGATATATGGCTTGCAAACATGAAAAAAGGACAATGAAGCTATTTGGAGCAATTTTATTGGTCCAAGCTTTGCAAAACCGATAGGATCTTAATACAAAGTGACAAAACGAAGCCAGATGGCGTAAAATGATTGGATTGGGCTTCGCAAAAGCAGATCTAGCGAAAAATAAAGATTTATAAAGGCATGGAATGGATTTAAATGCTCCGAACTAACTAGATCTAAGGAAATATCTTTCAGATCCACAGTCAAAAATAACCAAATGGCTATAAATGGCGAAAAACTTAAAATAAGCTCGCAGACAATGGATTTAAACTGTAAATGACTGAAACAAGATGCAGAAGCAAATCTCTAAGCATAAAAATTCTCAAACATGATCTAAACATCCATTTAGCTAATATTTCACCTATATTTCAAAAACTATTAAGTGGGAATTGGAAATTTAAACCTGGTTAGCTTGAAGTTGTTGGCTGAATTTTTAGGGTTTCACAGATCAAACGATCTTCAAGATTCTTCACTCTTATAAAACAGAAAGCATCCAAATCTATCTCTGCACACACATAATCACCAGCTCTGATACCATGTTAGAAAAATGGGGAAGATATAATTGAAGAATTATAGATCCACAAATAACAGTTGAGGATTATAGATTATAATGTGTAGACATTAACCAGATGTTTACATATGCATATAATAGTTAACATATTATGAATGAAAGAAAATAACAATAGCTGAAAGTAAATGAGACAAGAGACACCATATTTAAGTGGAGAAACCTGAAGGAAAAAACTCCACTGAAAAAGCATTGTCTTATATTAAGAATTTATAGCTTAACCCAACACTTCCACTTCACTCCTCGGTCTCACAGTAAACAATAGCAGACTTTTGTCTCATTGTATAACAACTCACATAAGTAGCTAAAGCTTAGATCAATTGGTCTATTAGCTCATTAGCTAAAGTAAGATCACCAAGTAGTCCAATCCCGTGAGGGATCATCCTATTTATATAGGATGGGTGGTCGGTCATACCGTTCCACTCTTTTAGCTGTGAAGACCGACTAAGATTATTAAAAATAATCTTTAAGACAAGGGGTTGTCTAAGTGGTGGTCCACCAAATGGTATCCCCACAAATTTTGTTTCTCCTTTTAAGGAAATGCTCTGGGAGAACCAAATTTGACCTGGGTTGGCACATCAAACATCCCCTATTGGCTCATTTTCAAAGTCTATAGACTTCAAAGCTCAACAATATTTATAGAAATCACGAAGACTTATAGAGCCTTTTGATTGGTGATCGGGCTTATGTAAAAAGGAGAATTTTAGTTTAACTAAATTTCTGACAAAGCTAAAGCTAGCTAGAAAAAAATGATTGGCTCAAAGATGTCACAGTCAATAGAACCTTGCATGGAACATGAAAGTCATTTCTTAAAGACTTGACTAAGTTGATGAAGCTATTTCCTTATTAAATGATTGGATCGTAGTTTTCACAAAGTCTATAAGGGTGGATGTTAAAAAATAAATGAAAGAAAAAGTTGATGTTAGATCGAAGCTTCTTGAGATACTCTTTGATGGATTATGCTTCATGTTAAACACATAGAAAAAAGGGATGAAAGTATTTAAAGCAAGATAAATTGGTACATCAAGGGTTGAATAACTATAGGATTGTAAAATATGGATGTTTGACAAAGCACAATGAAATGGTGAGAAAACGACAATTAAGGTTCACAAAAAAGGGAAATCTAGTTTGTTATTGTGATATAGATACAGGGGTAGACTGCATCGTAAATGCTATGAATTTTTAGACTATATCTAAAGAGTATCTATTTGGATCCAAGAATTTAAATGAAGCACTATTATGGCTAGGGAATTAATACGATCATGAAAACGGTTATGATATTGATAAACTTTGCAAATGTGAATTTTGGGTTGTTTTTGGTTATAAATCTTGAAGATGCAAAAGTTTAAAGATGAAGCATACAATAGCTCAAACAATCTAAAGGTAGCCATCTAAAGCCTAATATGTTCAGAAATATAGGACTAGGAAACATAGTTTAATCCTATGTTATCTTGAACTGAGACTGAAACTTTTAGGGTAAATTGCAAATTTGAACAGACTTCAAGTTTGGAAAGTGCTCTAGCGTAAATTAAAAGCTTCTAAATCAATTGCAACATATAGCTTGCCTATAAATTGAAACTATAAATGTATTTGTATTTGATTAAAGGAGAAAGTATTACTTCACGAATGTATAAGGAAAATGAGCATGTTGTATTAATTGAACATATTTGATATTCATTATTGAGATTATGTACTTTGTGTTAAATCATGAATGTAAAGATGACTGTTTATATTACTATGATTGCATTGTTACAACCCGATTGTATTAACCCCATTGTAATAAAACACAATTTGTATTAATAATGTCAAGAATTTAATGATTAACACTTCCACTTCACTCCTTAGTCTTCTTTTGAATGATTACAGAGCTATGTCTTGCACTCATATTAATACAAAAGAATTAATTAACACAGATTGGTCATAGTTTGATATCATAGTCTCGATCTCAGTCTGGTACAAATCTATTTGTTGCTTATAGCCAATCACGAGGGGGATCACCCTAATCAATAGGGTGGGTGAATCAGTCGGGCCGCTTCACTCTTAAATGTATACGATCTTTGTGGAAGATATTCATAATCAATTTTGGTAGAATTTTTTTTTTAAATAATATTAGGGCATACTGTAGTGGTAGATAGACCCACAAAATCATCACTTTGAGTCATTATTTAGTCTCGGTCTCATACTACTATTCATATGGTTCTTAAGTGAAAAGAGTAATAATTAACCCATATCTTTGGCCATTTTGCATTGTTTTCTATTGTTATTTTCGATCTTACACCCATACTTTCCCAGTCTGTACTTTCATACTACATTTTTCCTATTTCTGACTGGGGCACCCTAGCTAGGAATGGGGCACCCTAGGTGCCCTAGTCCCCTCTGGGTGCCCTAATCCTCTTTACACTTTCCTCTCACTTTTTGGGCACTTTCTAGCCATTTGAGCTTCTTATATTTTTGGTGGTCAGCCTTTTTGGGGTTAATTATGAAATTAAAGCAAGAGAACCATATAAATATAAATTTATGTGACCATAATGAGGGACCAAGCACTAAGCACTTACTATCACCACCTAAGGTTGCATCCATCAAAGGCATCTATAGCTACATTTGCATCCATCTAGCTCCATCACAAGGCACACAAGGTTGGTTCATCTGCATCACACTTCATAGGAGGGGAGTCTATTATTTCCATGCACACATTTATTACATTCTACATCTAGTTACTTTCTCACTACTTCACAAAGTGTGACTAACACAAGAGCACCTAGGGCACAATTACACACACACACCTAGAACTACATTGGGTTTGAGATGTAGTGCAATACTTAGTGATAAGTCCATCAATTTGGCAGCTGAGGACAATCTAACCCCTTCATATGCATCTTTCTTTTTTTAGGGTTTTGATGCTTTGTTTGGGGTTTTGCAGGTGATTCTTCATTACAGGTTTACCAGTGACTTTGTGAATCATACAACAACATTCAGATGATAGGAAGAAACACAGGTGAACACTCAGTGACACCTTAGAGGAGGTTTTCTGGTCATTTCCATAGACCAAGGCACCCGTATCTCAGACCAATATGCCCACAGGTGACCCTTATCCCTCTCCAGGTGCCCCATTCTATCCATACAATCTTGGGATCTACATTTATTTTCTATGGACTCTTTTGCGAAGGTTTCCTCCTCTTTTTCATATGATCTCACACTATGACACAGTCTCACAACATCATCAATTTCAGCTAAGGCCATTCTTAACATTTTCACATTAGGGTTTCACATTTCATTGTTTAGATTACTTGGGTATTATTTCAGTATTTCATTACTTCATTTTATTTAGTTATTTTACTGCTCCTATAGCATTAGATTGACAATGACACATATTTCATATTTGATTAATCATTTATAATGTGGGTGTCAAACACTTTAATTGATTATGGATATGAACTCAACTTATGTCCATCTATCATTGATCCTAAGATAGGTATTTCTTTTTCGTGATGTTAACCCTTCTTGATCATTTTATTGTTGCATATGATGGTTTTGCATCCATCGTAGTCACATCACATTACCAATCAAAGTAGGGCCAAAATAATGCCACACACTGTGTTATTTGTCATTTATCTGATCCCTATAATTGTTTACATTGGTAACCATGCTCCATGCCATGCAAGTTGTTGCTTCCACAGTGCATCATTGTGTCAAATTCATACATGGAAGGTATTGAATATACATCTCTCAAATGTGAAATCCAATATTGTGACCAAGATCCTAATCACTACTCTTCATGTTCCACACACTGATACTACATCTGATCCTCAAATATGTATGAATCTACATTTACCACTTCAAGTGTTATCATGTGTGATAGATTATTGTTTCTTCTACTCCATCACCTTTTACCTATCAATACTAACAACTATGATTCTTTATTAGGGGCCTTTCCAATCTACGGATGGTCATCATCTATTGATCACTTTACACCCTAACATAATCACCTCCTTATCAAGCATATCTCCATTTACATTACACGATTTTCATTGATTCATATTAGGAACATATGATCCATTAATGATCCTACTACGATGTCAAATATTGTTCACATGATGGTCTAGCTTGAATCTCGGTTTCACTTTGAGGATCTTATCCTCCTACTCACCATCCTCATCTTATATTATGAACTGCTTTCTAAATCATTCATTATTATTCTTATGAGCATCATGTCTTCACATCTTACAGTGTCTATCTATCATGCAACACCACCTCTTATCCACTCACTCTTATGTAAATCTTGGCTTACTTATATAGTGTACATTGGACCAAATCAAATTATAGTCATTCCCTATGCCCTTTGGTCATATATTCATTTCAACCTTTACCTTCCTCAAGGCATACACATTAAAATCTCACCACGTATTGCACAAGGATGTCAAATTATGTCCTTTCACTGATGGGAATATGTTATGGGCATGTATCAATTTACACATCAATATCATTACATGCCTCAACCCGACACTATAGATTATTAGGTCAAAGAAACTACACCTTACATTCAATCTAGACACTGCATGATCTTCTTGATGACATAACTTGATCCATCACTCACACACTTGGGGGGCATGATGCATATCATACTCCTCCCCCCTAGCAATAATGCATGTCATATCTCTTACCACATTCATTACAGCATACACATATACATCTTACATTTCATACACTTATTCATCACTCATACATCATCATTACCTGATGACACACTCTTGTGCTTCGGTTCACACTTGACTGTTGAGGGAATTCTATACACATGAACCCCACACACTACACTATAGACACTATACACATTGTCTCTTCACATATCATTCATACATTCTACACTTTACATCTTACATCTTTAGATCTACATACATCATACACATTCTACTCATGCCTCACATACTACACCATAGCCACTACATATTATGCACATTTTCACACATCATACTTATCATCTTACATTTTACATCCTACACCTTACATATTATATCTTGCATCTTACATCTACTATGCATATCTACACATCTTAGGTCATCATATACACATCTGCACATTACATACCATACACCCTACTACGCACATTATGCATTTTACACATTCTCTTCTACATGTTGCACTCACTACCTAATGACACACTCTAGTCTCATGGTCCATACTGGACTATTGAGGGTATACATCACAAATGGACCTCATCACCCTTACATTCATCATTCAATATTTTCTCATGTGACATACCTAGATTAAGTGATATACACTTTAGGCTACAGGGTCACTTCTTCTAGCATCATCTCATGATAGGCTACATCATCACTTTTGCTTGCATCATTTAGTGGTATACGCCTTTAGGCTACATCACCACTCATTTCTATTCATCTTGTCATGATATGCACTTAGGCTACATCATCACACATACAACTTCATCTCTATGTCACATATCATCACTACACACTCATCACATCGCACGCTACACACAACACATAGTTTGACCATTTCCCGATGACGCACTCTCATTTATGGTTCATTCTTGACTGTTGAGGGGGCATACTAAATGAACCTCACTACATACAATTCCATTCACTTGGGGGCACATGGATCCTATCATTCACTTTGCATTCCATTCCATCCATCCACAACATACTGCATTTTATGGTTGCATTTACTCTTGCTTGCACTTTTTTTATATGTACGCTTTATTACACATGCTAGATAGATATCTTGTATGTCATTACTTTTACCATACACACATGCATGTTCACTTGATTTTCTAGTTGTGATCGTAGACTATACATGGATACTACATACAACATGGATGCTTGACTACCAATCCCACAGTGGCTCTTGGGGGCATCCACATTCATACACTATAGGTGTTATTGTTTCATTTTTGTTCATAACACACTACTTTATTGGTTTATACACACTTTGACATACATTTTATCTTTCTAACATGCTAACGGGTGCTTCATGTGCAACATTTTTTATGTAACGATACTTGTTTCCATACTTATTTTTTATATTGTCTGTTATTTCTTGTTATTGTTTGTGGGATTTTCCCTTTGTCTTGTGTGCACACTTTTTTTTGCGGCCACTATGGCCTTGAGTGTCTTGTGACACCATGAGTGGTGTCCCATGTTTTCAACCCACTTTGTGTGGCCTACATTTTCTTCTTGGGTGTTTACATTATCTTTTATGTTCTAGCTTACACATTATCTGTGTAGCTTACACTTGTTTTCTACATGCATGCTTGTCTTTGTTTGTACTTACACTTGTTTTCTAGATACCTTGTTTAGTTGTGCCTTGGTTTCTACCAAGCACATCCCCTCCCCTTGTAGGGAACAGTTTCACAGTCAGTCCTCTTTTGGGCCACATTATCCTATCTGTGACATCGCATGTGCCCCCAAAGAGGGGGGCATCATTTGGGTTTACACATGGTACCAGTACCGGTAGTTCAGTTTTCAATTTTTTGTCCATGACATAGTGGGTTACACAATGAGTGGGTTCAGACCAGTCTACAATAATCCATACACAATTGGATTTTACAAGACATATGTATCTTAGCACATTCGGGAAAAATTAAAGGATAGAGGATAAACCAAACTTTCCTCTCTACATTACTTTAGCCAATGGCGTCAGATCACCCAAAAAACCATACGGTACAAAGATCTCTTCACTCTTGGTAAGTAGTTACAGGTTGGAGGATAAATCAGACTTTCCTCCCTACACTTCTTCAGCCAGTGGCATGAGATCACCCAAAAATATCACATGACATCGATAGGATCCTTTCTACACCCTTTTTCTCATCACAGATCAGGTGCACATGTTCCTTTTCATTTTTTTACGTTTCTTTACATACCTTTTACATACATAGATGCATTTTTACACATTACACATATACATGTGTATTTGACTACTTGATCATCTTTTCTTTTGCAGGTTCATCGTATGGGAAGAAAAGCCAAAAACACACACATAGCGGGTACATCACACACACAATACTAACCATGTAGGTACACCACACACATTAGCATCTATACACACGTTTTCACCCTAGGTTCACTCTCATCACTTTTTTTTTCACTTTTACATCTTTAGTCTCCACGCTCCATGTTTTTATCACTCCACACTTTGTCTAGTCCTTCAGCATGCATTCTACATCACTCTACATGGATATCAGGTACACATCTCTATCTACTTTATGTTACCGATATTTCCACTCACCAACATAAAGTGGGGGAAAATGTAGACACAAAATCATGCACTTTGAGTCATTATTTAGTCTTGATCTCATACTACTATTCATATGGTTCTTAAGTGAAAAGAGTAATAATTAACCCATGTCTTTGGCCATTTTACATTGCTTTTTGTTGCTATTTTTGATCTTACACATGTACTTTCCTAGTCTATACTTTCATACTATGTTTTTCCTATTTCTTATTGGGGCACCCAACCAGGACTGGGGCGCCCTAGGCGCCCTGGTCCCCTCTGGGTGCCCATGATCCTCTTTACACTTTCCTCTCACTTTTTGGGCACTTTCTAGCCATTTGAGCTTCTTATATTTTTGTGGTTGGCCTTTTTGGGGTTAATTATGAAATTAAAGTAAGAGAACCATATAAATATAAAGTTATGTGACCATAATGAGGGACCAAGCACTAAGCACTTACTATCACCACTTAAGGTTGCATCCATCAAAGGCATCTATAGCTACATTTACATCCATCTAGCTCCATCACAAGGCACACAAGGCTAGTTCATCTGCATCACACTTCATAGGAGGGGAGTCTATTGTTTCCATGCACACATTTATTACATTCTACATCTAGTTACTTTCTCACTACTTCACAAAGTGTGACTGGAACAAGAGCAATTAGGGCACAATTACACACACACACACCCACCTAGAACTACATTGGGCCTGAGATGTAGTGTAACGCTACAGTGATAAGTCCATCCATTTGGTAGCTGAGGACAATCCAACCCCTTCATATGCATCTTTATTTTTTAGGGTTTTTATGCTTTGACTAGGGTTTTATAGGTGATTATTCATTATAGGTTTACCAATGACATTTGGAAGTCACATAGTGACATTCATGCAACATGAAGTGAACATAGGATAACACTCAGTGACACCTCAAAGGAGGTTTTCATGGTCATTTCCACATACCAGAGTGCTCAAAACTCAGACTAGGGGTTCCTTTATCCCTCTCCAAGAACCCCAGTTTATCTAGAAATCCAGATCTACACTTTCTCACGATCCTGTGTGAAGATTTCCTCCTCCTGTTCATCTAGGTGGACAAACTTGTGGATTTCTTGCCAACGCTCTAGGAATCTAAGTCCCTCTACTTAACCGGTGCAGCTACCATATATGCATGCACATGAAAAGGTGGATTTTGTGGTGGCCTTTCGACCGAGGATCCAACAGGGACACTCCACTGACCCTGCGGAAAATCTTGCAGATACCTACAAGAGAGAACTTTATTTGAAGAGCAGGAACGGGGCGTGAGAAATTAGATAGGAGAACTAATGTTGTAGGTAGAAAATCAGATTCCTGCATACATCAATTATAAGTTCATCACATGCATTATAATTAGGAGGAAACAACTTTGTAATAGCATTAAGACCAAATGGAATTTATGATCACAAAGTATCAATAAACCCCTTAGTCAAAAAAGGCTAGAAAACTCCTTCTTCTTGTATTAATTTTAAACAAAAGTTGTACATAGTATGAGAAATGGAGGAAAAAGAGAGAGGGGGAAAGGAAGAATTTGGCTATCTCCTTTGTTCTCTCAAGGTAGAATACACTCTTGAGCTTACAAAATTAATGACCAAACCTTTGAAATGGGAATGGCATTACAATTTATAGAATGAGAGGTGACTTATCGTCTTCCTCATGACCCTCCATATGCCTTATTTCTAACTTTAGACTATTCATATTCCTACAAAATATTTAAGTCCCTTTTATAAAATCAAGGTGACTTAATTTACATTATGTTTCTAAAGTCACTTTTAAGTGACTTAAAGGCATATCAAAAAGTGCAAACCCCAACAAGAATTAGAAAATTTGAAGGGAGAGAAATTTGGGGGAGAGGGAAGAGAGAGAAGATGAGAATATGTTTCCTGTGATGAAGTTTGATATTCCTCGTTCATGGAAAAAGCTGTGCGACGAAGTTTTGAATGTCCCATTGTGCCAAAACTGCTCTTTCAGTGTGAATTTCTATTTTTAGTAGGTGTTTGTGGGACCACTTACTATTTTTAGTAAGTGTCAAAAATTTCTGTTTTGGTGAATTATCAGCTTCTATGCACCTCCAATGTCTTTGTCTCCTTCCCAGGTTCTTCTATTGTTGACTTACCCAAATAATAGCTTCCATGATGTAGAAAACTTACTATTTTTAGAAAGTGGGATTATGGAGGTCCGATTGACATGGAACAAACTTTTTTGATATGATTTTTTCCCAATATTTCCCCTCTGAAATTTCAGACCCACCCACTTACATTCCAAGAGATTTTGAAACTTTCAAATTTCAGACCTGATAGTGCTTCTAGATGTAGCCATTAATGGACCTCAAAAATTATAGGTCTAGTTTTCTCCTCCGCTCGCGATGAAATAAATTCCATTGGGATAGGTTTTTTCTTCTGGTGCTTCACGTAAAATTTTACTTCCATTTGAAGATGGTTTGATAGGAAATTGAACTTTGTTCTTAGTGGAGCCGGAAGTGGGATTTATTCGACTGTGAGCATTCCTTGCTAAAAATTGGAGGTTTGAATATGATTTTTTAATGGCCTTTAAAGAGAGATGAACTTAGCAACAGATGGTTTTTCAATCCATGCACCGGTTTGTAAGATATTTTCAAATCTTCGTTTTATGGCAATGGGGATTTCCACTAATCTTCTTCTCTTTTCTCCATTTATTTTTCTCATCTCAATGAATTATTCTTCTAAGACCTATGTGACATCATGGAGTGAAGGATAATGTGTTGTGATGTATCTGGTTCAAGTTTTGGCAATGGTGTAGTGAGGTGTTCTTTGCAACATTTCTTCTGGCAGTGAGAAGAGAGAAGCAGTAAGAAGTAGCTAACAATTTGAATTTTTTTCAAATTTTTGAGTTGGAGTTGGGAATCTCTGGGCCTTTTTTTCCATGATTTGTCTTGACCTCAGGGATGTGAGGGACATCAATTTCCACAATGAGAAAGATGGAGACACGTGGCGCCAATTCGACATGCAGGGAATGAGTACTCCAAAATTAGCTTTAAAACACTAAGGGGCTGGAAGTGGGTCAAATGGGTGACCAAAAGACTCCCCATAGGGAATGGGAACATTTTTCCATGTTTATGTCCCTGATATCATAGAGGGATGTGAGGGACATCAAATTTCCACGGTGGTCTTGGAGCTGACATGTGGTGCTTGATCCGACGACAGGGTATGGATGCTCCAAAAATGCACCTCGGGCACTGGGGCTGAAAGTTGGTCACATGGGTGACCAAAAGGTCCCCATAGGCTGGAACATTTTTCATGTTTGATGTCCCTGACCTCAGGGATGTGAGGGACATCAAATTCCATCTAGTGGTCTTGGAGCTGACACGTGTCGCTTGATCTGACGGCAGGGAATTGAGCTCCTAAAATGCTTTAAGGGGGTTGAACTGTCAATGAGGTCACTTGAGGGTCCTGAGAGGACATTTCTTGGGTGAAATTTTATGTACTGACCTTTTGGGACATAAAATTTTGAATCCAATGGTATTGACACATGTCCTCCTGAAAATTCAACTAATTCCTGATCTTTGAGAAAAACTTGGAATGATGATAACTTGAGCTCCCTGTGCCTGGAATTTATTGGTGAAATTTTATATGATGTTGACTGAAAAATATGATTTTGAATCCAATGGTAAGTTATAATGTATTAGATTCATCCATTTTTCCCTTTGAAAAATGTTTTTTGATTACTCCTACTCCACTTGTGCCTGAGAAAAAAATTTTGAATGCACCAAGGTGTTGTGAAAAATATGATTTCACCATCATGTAGGTCTTGGAATCCCTAATTATGATTTTTTTTACTTCTAACTCCATCCAGAGACCTGGAATCCAAAATCAAGCTGTTTTGGCATGTGTAAACCTATGTGAACCCCATTTTGGCGATGTCCAAGACTTTTAGATCACCTTCCTGAACATTTCCATGATGTCCCAAGACCTTTTAATCACCTTGTCCAATTAGTCTCTTCTCTACTTTTTGAGGTTTCTCCAACTCTAAGGAAGGCTAGTGATAGCCCTTCCCACAACTACCTGTAGCTTTGCAAATGAACTCCTAAAATCACCTAGGGGGAATGAATGGAATTTCCTAAATCACCTAGGGGAATGGTATAACATTATTTGAGAGGTCATTTGGACTTACTGGAAAGATCTGGGGTGTCTTGGAGTGATAGACTTGAAAATTTTGGCACAGGGGTATAGTTGTCATGCTCGGAAATTGTCAATTTCCCTGTTGCACATTTACACGACAACAATTGGCTCTAGCTTGGGGACATGACATGGACTGATTTTAATGAAGACATGGCATGAGAACTCCTAGAATCTCAAATTATAACATATTGACCAATGCCTTATCCATTGGGCCCTTGCAGAGTCATGTACAACCTACAACAAGAGAGAGAGAGAGAAGAAGGAAACACAAAAACACACACACAAAAAGGAAAGAAAGGGAAACACAACACAGAAAGGGAAAGACACCTAGCAATCACCTATGGTACAAGCAGGGGGACAACCCAATTTCACTGAAGGATTTTTTATTCCTCAAAAGTTACCTCTGAAGAGGCAACACTGAATGATGATGTTCTGCGAAGCCATTGACTGGTTCTAGATAGTACCCTCCCCTCCTCAACTGCTTATGAAAGCTAGGTGCTTTCACAATTGTCTATTTACTTTGTAGAAGTGAGTCCATGTGAGCTTCTTGATGCTCAATTCCTTTCTTAGAAATTCCATTGCCTTCATCCTCTTTGAAAATGGTTTCATAGTGCCAGTTGCATTCCGTGTTTATCCACATAGATGATTCTTTGTTGAGCATGCTATTGTTTCCCCAAGGCTACTTTTCATTCAAATTTCTTGAACATTCCGGATTATTTTCTTTCCCAGGTCTATGCTTATTGACCTCTTTTCCATGAGAAACCTCAGACTTATCCTTTTCCTTTACTCCACTATGAGGTGCTTGAGTACTGACAGGAGGATTTTAAGTGACCTCATAATTGTCTTATATGTCCATGGCATGAGTGAAGAGATCAAGAATCAGCTTAAGGTCTTCCATAACTTCTCCTACATCCAATATTTCTTACACAGAGTTATGCTTCATCATTTCCTGCAACTCCTCTTTGTATGCCTTTGAAGAATCTTTAGCATCTCAAGAAACTATCTAGAGGGATTACCTCATCATCTTGGGAATTTCTACATTCTATCATCCTTTTATCCAAAAGGGAGTTTCATCTTCAGAGGTCTCAAAACTCCTTGCTTTAATTTCTTCATCATGGATAGAATCTTCTTCTGCAAATGGGAAAGAAAATATCTCCATTTTTTCATCATATCCATCAACCATTGGATTAAGAGGGACATCATATTTCTCATCTAGATTTATTTCAACATATCCCATCTTCACACTGGTTGAGGTTTCCAAGTTAGCTTCATGCTTGTCTTCAAGATTCATGGCTTGCATTAAAAGTTCAAGACTGATTTCAGGGTCTTCTATTTCTTCTGCGGCTCTTAGCAGTCCTTGTACAAATAGTTCTTTCCCATTTCTCAAGGGTTCATTGTAGACTATCTTGGTCTCTTCCTGGGTAACATGATCAAGGGATTCCTCATCTTTGAATGGGAATGAGAAAATTTCTTCATCAAGAATAAACACATAAGCTGATTTTTCTATTTGAAAATCATCAAGAACCATTTCCTCTTCTTCATGGTTTACATCATCTGGAAATTCGGGCTTCCCTCTTGTAACTTGAATCTCCTCAATGCTTCTTCAAAGTCCAGATCTCTCTGGGAAGGCATGTCTAGACCTATCAAGATGGGAATATCCTCTTCCTCCTTAGTTTTCACAAAGTGATTCATCTTCCTGCTACCTTGGTACAAAATGTTAGCTTTTGGGCTTCCAAAATTTTGTACTGTGTACCTCATCTTCTTCTCAAGAAGCAATTTCTCCATGTCTCCCTTCACTGGTATGGTTTAGAAGACTAATTCATCTAAATTTTCCCTCCCAAGTCTCAACAGAAATTTCTACTTAGCAACATTTTGAATGAGGCTGGGATATCTACTACCAAAATCATCACTGAAACTTTCTTGTCTAGAAATCTGGCGAGAGCCACTTGTGCATCTTTGACCTTCCCTACAAGTGAGACCTATTTTGATTCCAAAGAGTAACAAGAGCCACTAGGTGGAGTCATGGTAAGTTTCAAAGGCATCATGTTGTCTGAGGCACCAAAATCTATTATGCAATTGTTCAGTACATATTCTCCAACAAGAAGAGAGATGTAGAAAGGTTCAAATTTATCAGTCTTTGATGCACTCAGAGAAAGAATATTTTGTGAGGGAGGTGTAGGTGGGTTTGGTAGCATTCCTTTAGGAACTAGAAGTTACAACATTGGGTGTTAGACTACCACTCCTGATGTATCGGAAAAACCTCTCAAATTATTCAGGATGAGTCCGCAAATATTCAGTTTCAGTAATTTGCACTTTGGCTTTGTTTGCATATATTCTATGAAGTCAAAGGGAACTAAATGTGGACAAGGGGGTGAAGGGACTGATTTTGGATCTAGGACAGGTTTGGAAGAAGGAGTAGATTTTTGAGGAATGGAGGTATTTTGAAAGTCATACACTAGGAGCTTTCAAGGTATTAGATTTTGTAGGAGCAGATTTATATTTAGACTTGGAAGAGACATCGGAAGACTTACTTAGGATTGTGGGAGTCTTCTTACTTGCTACGGGATCAAGATCCAACAATGCAGACTTCATGGAAGATGGAAGTGGGGATCCTTGACTGATTATTTTGTTTTTTGGAGTCGCCACAGGAGGATCATCAACCTTATTTTCTTTTGCAACAGTGGAGGGAGATGCTCTTTTCTTGGACTGAGAATGAGTGAATACCACACATGAGAAACTAGGTGCATCTTCTTCATCTTCTTCATCACCTCCAGAATACTCACAAAATATGATTTGTGTATCATTCTCAAGCTCATCAATCTCTAGGAAGTTTCCACCTTCACTTTCTTGTTCAAGCTCTTCTTCACTTTCTTGAAATCTGCAATTTACATTCACAAGTGGGGCCTCCAAGGCAAGCCTTTGGGGTGCTCCTGCAATTTGATTTTCATTGCTTCTTTGGGAAGAAACTCGTTCAAATAATTCCCTCTTCAAAGATGCCATCTCATTACCAAATTTTCACGATGGATTGGTTCTCTCATCTCTAAGATGTTGGGTTTACCCTTTGATGGATTCTTGATCTTTCCAGAGAGGATGAGATCATCATCAAGTTCAATGGCCATCTTTGTGCTTCTACAATGTTCCTTGGTTGGGCTCTTAGCAGAAAATTTCCTACTTCTGATGATTGAGCATTGATGAAGAATCTCTTGACATTGTTTTGAGATGGTCGAATCTTCTTCAGGTATCCTGTGAAGCAACCATCTTGACAAAATGAGCCATGAAGTCTCTCATGGTTTCAATTTCTCCTTTCTTCATTTGAGCCAACTGCACCAAGAGGTCTTAACAGTCTTTAGTTGATTTAAATATTTAGTTCGAAGTAGAGTCTTTGATGTCATCCCAACTAGTGATGGATCGGGAAGGTAGGAGGTAAAACCATTGAATGCACTTTTTCTTGCAGAGAACTCCATGAACAATCTTAAAACAACGTCTTCATGTTGGACACCAATAACTCCACATGATGTTGTGAAAGCAATGATGTGTTCTTTAATATGTTGTGCATTGTCATCTTTGAACTTTGGAAAGTTCAAATGAAGAACTTTTGGTAGATCATGAGAGTGGTTCAAGAGCAAAGAGGGCCTCTATTCCTTCCCCATGGAACAATGGGTTGAGGTATTTCTTCTTTCATCTTCCATAGAATTTCTACTTTTCGGCTCTTTCTTCAAACAAATTCTTCTTCTTTAGATGAACTCAATGCCAATGGTGGTTGAAAAATGGGAGAATTTGAAGGAATAGTACACCTAAGAAGTTAACTCCTAATAGGATTGGTAGGTGAACTGTGTAGGAAAGATCCAGATGGAGAGGAGGCTTGATGGAATAAGTATGGAATATCTCTACACCAACACATATTTAAGTTAAATTGGTAGAGTGAGTATATTGAGCCTAGCTAACCTATCTTCATAGATTATTATTTCCAAAAAAATGGTTTCTTATATGTGCATGTTAAGCTATTTCTTTAACAAACCACTTGTGTATAGTCCACTTTGTAGTCTTTTATTACCAGATAACACCCTAGTCACGCTGGCACATCACTCAGCCTAGACTGAGAACTCACCTAAAGTGCGCAAAGGTACCAGGTCCCTCTTTAGGGTTGCTGTCAAGGATGTTAGACATGATGAAGGAATTAAACATATAGATTCATAACTAATCCATCATTCAAATGCATGCTACCCACATGATCTATGAAAGAAAAAGTCTTAAACAGTAATCATGATTGAATTAATAACATGCACTACTCAACTACACACATCAATGACACTTAGATTCAGCCAATATCTTCCATCTATTAGTAAATACAGAAGCTCCTTACAGTATTGAGTCAATCTATACCAATGCAGTATGGAACTGATACAGTGATTCAATCATAGCAACATATATTCTCTATTACATCACAGATACATCACATCTCTCCATCCATACATACCTCTAATGAAGTACCTAATCATCTAGTATATATAGGGGTGGGGACTTTCCCTTCACCACTTATCTAGTCTAGAAATAGGCTGCATGCTATTGATAGAAACATGCCGTTTACAAGCATAGCCACACAAGCAAGTGTGCTATCTATAGTCCTCTTGTATTTAAATGAAGTGTTAACTCTATTCTCAGTTGGTCTTTATGAAAAAAAAACTTCAATACTTCTCCTAAGATAGACAATGCATGGCACGCATGTCTCTACATCATTGGTGTGTTCTGCATGCCATCTTCTAAAAATAGGTCTTCATGCTCAAAATCAGCTAAGTCCTGAAATCTAAACTTTCCTTCTGCGTGCATGGGTCCTTCCTATCCTTTTGTGCCCTTGGTTCCTGGGCCTTCTATCCTGCATAGACTCCTTGTGTGATCTTTGACAAGTATTCTTTGATCAACATTACCCCACACTAATCTCATTGTTGTCTTGACAATGGGTATCTCCAAAAATTGAAGGAAAGAATAGAAGAATGGAAAGAATAAGAATGAAAGAATGTAGATAAATAAATAATTTCTATGAGGTTATTAGGCAACCTCCTCTGTATCAGTTTGCAGTATCAACTCTAGATACTCCTCCTTTATTTCAACCTCCAATACCTGCCAGTTAGTGAGTACTTTCTCTACTTTTATGGGATGTCCACAGCAATGGATTCTAACTGATCCCTCACAATTTCTCCTTTCTCATTTTATAGAACCAACAAAACACTAGACATTGATGTCATTCTACGTTCTAAAAGGTCCATCTTCTGCACAATTAGCTTTCCAAGATATTCCAGTTGGGTCTTGTGCGGCTGTTGTGCTGCTGCTAGGGCCTCGTGCTTTTGTGTAACAGTTGACAATCTTTCTATGTAGCCAAATGTCTCATATTTCATCACTTTCTAGACCTCTTTGTTCTCTTTGAGGGTCTTGATGTTGATAAGTGCCTCTGGAGTTATGCATACATTTAAAGCTTGGTCTGCTTTCTTCAATACTTCTTGTAATGCTTGCAAAAACCCTTCATAAGATGTAATTTTTGTCGTCACTAATGCTTTCTCTCGTTTGACATCTTTCTTCAAGAATTCTAGCACATGCATGCGTAGAGTTTCATCTTCAAGTACCAAGTCCACCAAATTTCCCACATACTATATTGCTGAAGGAAATGTCTGTGGTACCTTGGCCTCCAAGTGTGGCCTTGCTCTGATTACATTGTCCCCAATATCCTCTGCGATTCTAATAAACACCTCATTATTCTTCCGTGTGAAGTCCCTCTCTAGTGTTATGGATGTTATCTCTGTGTCCTTTTTCTTGAACTCCTCATGCGATGCTCTAATTGTGGCAGATTTGTCCATGTTTCTTCTAGTCACCTTAGCAGAAGCTTTCACCAATGCATTGCTGACCTGCTCATATGACATGACAGTAGGCTTTACTATTATGTGTCTAGCTTGAGGTGCTTTCTTCAGTTGTCTCAAAACACATGCCTCTTCACACACATCAAATTCCTGCTCATCCATGTGGATGTGCATTGACCATGATAGTTTCTTTCAAGTGCGCACAGTTGCCATATCCTCATCCATTAACTCTCAACCAAATAAATCCTTCTGCGCTATTGTGCTCTGGAAGTGGGCCATAAAATGTTTCCTGCATCCTCTGCATACCCCATGGTCAGTGGAATGTGATCTCCACTTGTTCTTCTAGACCTTTGTTGCTTAGGAACTTTAGCCTCCAAATTTGGGACTTATGTCTTCATGCCCTAAAATCCTCTGCAGCTATCTCCTCTGGTCTTTTCTCTTCCTATTATTTTTTCTTTGATGCCTCACCCTATTCTTTTGTGTTCTCTAGAAGTGTAGGAGAATTAGGTGTAATTTCCTCTGACTCTTCCGTCTCCTCATTCAACTTCATTTTCCTCCTTCTCTACGCGGTCACCTCCTTTTGTGGGGAGAGTCTGGGTGATTTGCACATAGTGGTTGGAGTAGCACCTTGGGTCCTTGTTCTCCTAAATACCCTTTTAAACCTGTGCTCCCCTTGGACTACATTCAATTCCTCATCATCCCCCTCTTGTGGGTGAGGTGGTGTAATGACACACTCAACTTCACCCTTACTTGTAGGATGTCTCCTACCCCTATGCTCCAAACCACCACTATCTTTGCGCTCCTCCTCCTCATCCTGCACTTCAATTGGCTCTGTGGGCTTTGGTGCTGGGATGTTATCCATTTTATGCTTTCCCTTTGGTTGTGTTGGAAGTTTGAAATCACCTTCCACATATTTTTTATTCTCCATCTTTGACTTCAGCTGAAGATACATAATTGCTACCCCCAGATCTGCTACATCCAAACTTATTGGTTTGATATTCAGCACCTCCGAAATGATCCTCTCTATATAAGCACTTCTACCAGGATACACATACTTCTTCCTCAGTTTACGGTAATCATAGTCTACCTTATCTGCATTGAAGACCAATTGGAACGCGTATAGAAATATATGAACATATGCTTGGAAATACCTTACAGTGAATGCATAAGGAAACTTGCACCAAGGGATCCAAACCCCATCTTTCATTAGGAAGCGTGCTATGCAAAAATCCTGATATAAAACAAACTAAACTTGTTTCCCTATCATAGTTGGTAGGTCTTTTGGGATGTGCCACTCTTCCCCAAATGCTGCGCGGAGCCTGTCATACCACTTCTCTACCTTTTGCTTTACGTCATCTGTCATGGTCCCCTTGTATAGGTACTTTCTGAATATTTCAGTTGGGGACTTGTTCTCAATGGGGTATTCCCATACGTTCTCCTTCGGTCCATCGGGTACTCCGATCTCTATAAATACCAGTGATAGTAGAACAGCCCCAAAGCTGATCTTCCCTCTTGTGCACACTTCTTTGACTATTTTCTTTGCAATATAGCCTTTAATGTTGTAGATTGTCCCTTTTGACATCTTATGCACCACATGTAACCACATAGTATTTACATGAGACCACCACTCCTGATCATTCAACTTGGTAACAAGGTGGGCTGCAACTTGTACAACTGGACAGTTCCTCAATTTTTTTTATGTTCATTTTGCGTGGACTCTTCAGGTAACCCAACTCCTATTTGGTATTTACAATTGCGACTTTATTTACTAGATCACATTTTATGTCTTATCATGTGGCCTTTAAACCTGTAACTAAGGAGACAAGTGCAAATGAGATTCTAACTCTGCGTCTTATAAAGTACAAGAAGTCTTCATGCACCCTACTCATGAGCCACTGATACAAGGGCTCATACTTCCTGAAATATGGAAGCTCATACAATTGGTAGACCCAAATTATCTTGAAAATCTTCTCACCCACATCATCATATACTGGCATGTCATCCTCCATGCACTTATTCATTCTAGCAGTGAGAAAGGAATCAAGCTCCTCCTTGTTCTTCGAATTCTTGTGATTATATTCACTCACTTTTCTCTTCTTGATGGGTGAATCCCATTCTTACCCCACGATGAATCCCTTTGGATATTACATTTGTAAAAAGTGGCTTTCGGGTGCCATCTATTCCTCCTCAATGAACACCTTCTTCTTTCCTTTTACTGCTACTGCAAACGCCTTCTTTGGTGCCATTTTTACCTTACAAATGTCTCCTCTTTAATTCTACAACTTTTCGAATCAAACCCTAGCTCGATTCAATCATGCCCTAGGTAGAAACTCTATAAAATAACTATTTTCTATCTCCCTGCTTCACTCAAACCCTTTACCATTAGGGACACAAGCTTCTTGTTGCACAGATCTAGTTTTCACACTTGGTTTCAAACCCTTCACACCTTAACTCAATCACTTGGCTCTTTTCTCAAATACTCTTAGTTGCAATGGTAAAAATGAATCCACATCCCATCCTTATATAACATTTTCAAATTTTGATGCATTTATTTCTCCTTCACCTACCAAATATCCCCTCATTCATTGACCAAATCCATTCGTTCTACACGGTACATCTTTGCACCTAGCTATAACCTTTTAGCATGCCTTCCTACCCTCTGGTCACAGACTTCTCTTCAGCGTGCGCTCCTACACCTGAGTACCTTGTCACTGTACCTTCTCCTAGTAGCTATCATGGCCTCCACTTACCTCGTGTTATATTGTTCTTTCATTCATCTCCATCCTTGGTCACTTTTGAGAAGCAATATTCTTTTGACATAAAGCACACCCATAGCAGCTTATTCCTTCCACCTTTCAATTCCCACAGTCTTTTTCTTGGATGACTACAACCACCCCACACAAAAAGTATGTGCATTCCTCTGCACATAAACATTCTTCATACCATAAGTAGCTTCATGTGTGCAAGCATGATTATTACACAAGAACAACAACTAAATTGACAAAGCATAGAGATAATGAAGGAAATACATTAAGGAAATACAGAATTGAAAACCTAATCTAAATGGAAATACTACCTTATTATAAACACCAATAAGACTTATTTATAATAGGGCTTCAACCTACTCTGGTTAAAGTAACCAAGAAGCAATGCTCCATCAAGTGCTTCTAATTGGAAAGCCCTGATTTAAGTATAGAAGTGATAACATACGGCCCCAACCAATGTACTTTGAGCTTTCCTGGATGGTATAAGAACTTTGAGTCATAAAGAAGTACCATTTGTCCAATCTCAAACTTCTTATCCCTTATGTTTCTGTCATGCCATGCCTTCTGCCTGGCCTTTTCCTCCTTCTGAATCCATCGTGCTATGGCTCAACGCTCATCCAGTTGAATCATTTTCTTGATACACTCTTCTAAAGCCTATTCATCAGCTACACCTCTAGCATGTGCAATATGTAAAGAAGGTAACATACATTCTACAAGGAGAACAACTTCTGCGCTAAACACCAACTGAAGTGGTGTGGATTTGTTTAATCTCTTGTAAGTTGTTCTATATGCTCAAAGAACAACTGACACTTTGCCATCCCAATCCTTTCTCCCAACATCACAATTTTTTTGCAAAGTATAGCTCAAAATATTGTTGAATGCCTCAACAGTTCCGTTTTCCTGAGGATGATAAGGCATATTTTTATGGTGTGTAACCCTAGAATCATCTAATAGGATCCTGACTGTTTCATTCAAAAGTGTGTACCTTGATCACTTGTTAAGCTTAAGGGACATCCATATCTTGTAAGAACATTCTCCCATAGAAACCTAGTTGTTGTAGTTACCATACAGTCCTTGGTAGGTGCTACTTCTACCCACCACATGAGATAATCTATGCAAGTAATGATATAGTTTGATCCATTCCTGTGTGTGGCTAGCGAAATAGGTCCTACAAAATCAATGGCCCATTTCTCAAATGGTTCAACACTAGTAATCGGTCTCAAAGGCATCTCATCTCTTTGCCTTGGTTTTCCTAGGCGATGACAATGATCACATGCCCTACAATATTATTTACAGTCCATATATAATGTCTCCCACCATAATCCAACAAGTAGGATCTTCTGGGTAGTCACATCACCTACATAATGGCCTCCAACAATACCACCATGAGCTTCTTCCATGATATCCTTACGTTCATGCTCTAATACACAACGACGTAATACTTCATCTCTGCCTAGCTTGTAGAGGTCACCACTGATTAACATAAATGGTGCCACACATATAATAAGTTGCTTCTTTTCTAATGCTTTCATTCCTTCTGGTGCCATACCTTTTCGTAAAAATACAACAATGTCTTCTAACTCCATGGGTAAGTGTTGTAACCTATATAACTGTGCATCTGACATTGTCTCTTCAATTGTCTGTGCATCCTTTCTTGAAATGATTATAGATAAATGATCTAGTCCATAATTGTTTTTCCCTGGCTTCACCACAAATGTGAAGTCAAACTCTTGAAATAGGAGCACCCATTTGCATATGTGCCCCTGTAATATGAGATTATTTAACAAGTACTTAAATGCCATGTGATCTGTATAAAACACAAATGGTGTTGCTAACAAGTACTGTTGAAACTTGTACAATGCATAGATCATTGAAAAAGCTTTACACTCTGTAGTTGTATAATTCTGCTCAGCAGGAGTCATCTTCCTACTAGCAAAACAAATTGAATGATCTACAATACCTTCACTAGATTGAGCTAACACAGTGCCAACGGCCATGCCAAAAGCGTCCACATGCACATGAAATGGTTTATCCCATGAGGGAAAGTGCAAAATTGGCACGGTAATACATCTCTCTTTTAATATCTATAACGTGAATTGTTGTGGTTCTCCCCAATAAAATGTATCTTTCCCCTTTAGTAGTTCTTCCAAGGGTGTAGAAATTTTGGCATACCCTTTTATGAATTTTCTATAATATCCTATATGACCTAAAAATCCACACACCTCACTCTGACTGGTAGGCACTTCGAGGCCTAAAATGACTGCAACCTTGGCTGGATCAACTAACAAACCTTCCTTGCAGATTATATGTCCTAGAAGTATCCTAAATGGTATAACAAATATGCACTTCTTGATGTTCAAAGAGATACTCAATTGTTTGCATCATTCAAACATTAAGTGTAGATTATCACAATGATATTTCACAAGCCCATATACTGTCTAATAATCTAGGTAGACCTGTAAGAAGTTGTGAATAAAATCCTTAAATGCCTGAATAACTATGTGAAAAAATACAACAGGCACATTTTTCAATCAAAAGGGCATCACGGTATAGGAAAAACTACCCCATTCAGTAGTAAATGTTCTCTTTTCTTTATCCTCCTGAGCAATCATAACTTGATGATACCCAAAAAATCCATTTGTGAAGGAATATATTTCACGTGTTGCAACTCCTAGTATTTCCTCAGTGAATAGCATAGGGAATGGCTCTGCGACACATGCAACATTTAGCTCCCTGTACTCCACACATATACTAATCCATCCTTCCTTCTTGATACTAATCACCATTGGGGTAACCCATTCTGACTCATCAAGGGGCTTGATAATTCTAGACTTTTACCTTTTCACGTAAATTAGGATTCATTCTATATGGTCTCTTTCTAACTTGCTATGCACCATCCTTAAGTTTGATCTTAATTTCCCAAAGTGATTCATGCATGCCTTTAAGTTCATGATATCCTTACGGGAATAAGTCCTGATAATCCCTGAGTAACTTGATGATATTTGCAACCTCCAAGTCTGACCAATAATATCCAATTATGGCCTCCTTAGGCTCAGCCTCCAAACCTATATTCAACTTCTTTCTCTTCATGGGTTCATGGTAGGTGCATGTATCCTTGTATACACTATCCAAGACCTCGTGCACCCTGTGTGAATGTTCAATATCTAGGTTCTCAACTTCCTCGTCATCCATGAAATAAACCATCTTTCCTTTCTCTGTCTCAAGGAAAGCACATTCAAGTAGCATGGATTCCATTGCTTCTTCCTTTTCAAAAAATGCTGCGAATTCTGCCACACAATAATTCATGTATATGCTCTTCTACTTTTGCACTATCTCCCATAGTTAAGCGCTTGATAAATTTTAATGCCTCTCCTTTAGGAAGTTTAGTTGAGAAGTAGTTGAAAGTCTGGATCATTCCTACAATCAAATTGTGCTAGTTCCCAATTTCTCGATGTAGTTTTACATATACATACCAAGCACATGCACATCCTTGTAGTTTAGAATATATTATATGCACTCAGAGTGAAGGTGACAATGCTTCCTATCCTGCTATCTAGAGTCTCTCACACTGCTAAATGTGATGCTAAATAGGTTGATCACCATGATAAGTGTAGATTTGCATAGGTGCATTGTTCCTTATAAACCTAGTAGACAAAGTGACTCCAATCTCTTCCCAGTTTATAAGATTATCTCTATGGACTACCCACTAATGCGCTGCTATCTCGTGCAATGTATACAGTAACATATCTCTCCTTTTAATTTGATCTATCCACTGTGTTTCCATGGCCTTCAAAAATGTAGGAAGATCTTCTGTCCCTTTATACCAAGATACTGTGCTACCTATCCGTCGAACCGGATGATGTCCATTCTTGCGCACAACCATGCTTTTCACCTCGCATCCTACTAATTCATATGTACCATGAGCCCAATTTTCACAAGAAATACTTGTAGTATCACTAATAGAATGAGAATCCTCCCACTATAGGATGCCTTCTTTTGATGGCTCATTGACCTCTGGGTCCTAAATAATGCATACATAGACTCTGTTTAAATCCTCCTCACTTAGAGATTCAACATATGGTGTAGACTTCCCATCTGTCAAAGGTATCACAACCCTTTCCTCATTGTTTTCAAAGCTGATATACCCCTTATTGAATCTCAAGTCAACATTATTTGCATAACACCAAGGGCATCCAAGCAGGGCTGGAAAATTGTCTGCTTCTGCAAGTGCTAATACATCAAAATCCCCAGTGAACTTGGCCCCTTGTATAGTTATAGATGCATCTTTCAAAACTCCTATGGGAGTGGCCTTAGTCCAGTTTACCATAAATAACACATTAGATGATGGCTGCAATGGAGGCCTCCCCATTTGTACCCATGCATCTAATGTAAGCACATTTACTTCCACACCTGTATCGATCAATATGTTGCTCATCATCCACCCATCCATAGCAACATTCAGAGTAATTTATTTTTCATAGTTAATGCTATTAGGGGGAGTATTTACATACATAATCTACCTTCCAGTCTCAAGACTTACGCGCGGAGTGTTCCCTTTTAACCAAATTCCTAATAGTGGAATAATGTTCTCCTGGCACAACATCTTACACACCTCTCGCAGATCATCAATATCAGTTTGGACTGTCTCTGATGCTTTCTTTTGCTCCTTTAGGTACTATATCTCACCCTAAAGATTCCTTAGCACTTCCATGGTATCCTGGTAAACTTCCTTCTAATGAGCAGGATCTGGGTACCTCGCAGGCAAAACCTCCTCCTTAGTGATCGTAGGCTTCTCGTGCAATGTCCCTCTCGTGTGTGCTACTTCAGCATGTGTTGTAATCTTCACTATAAATGCCTTAGGTCCTTTTGCTATATTGGGTATCCATTGATATTCTACCGCACACTAAATTCTAACCATCCTAGTGCCTTTGTTTTCTTGCTTATGCTACTTAATCAGATGCTCATATAACTTTGGGAACTCTTCATAGCTATGGTTCTTTCAGCAGAAAGAACATACAATATTTTGAGGACATTCACACCCATAGTGGTTAGGATATCCACACGTATAATATGTTCCATGAGGTAACTCTCATCTTCCTCCACCATGGCCTCATCCTCCATATCCACCATGATATCCATGTCCCCTTCCACGACCTCCTTCAAAATTCCCCTCATTCCTATCATAGCATGTTTGATTATGATCTTGATCCTGGTACTCATTCTTACCCTTAGAATTATCTGCTATACTTTTCTGTCATACCCCAAAGTCTATAGCATCCTGGATCTGACCAATCAGGTGACAATCCTCAGTATCATGGGTCATGGACTTGTAAATTTTGCAAAAGCAAGATACATTCTTCCTTATCACACACTGTAATAAAGGACATTGACTAGCATCATGATTCAAATGAAAAATTTCAGTCTAATAGTAATGAGCATACAGATCTGTGAGGGAAACTATCCTTGGTGTGACCTTCTACTTCACAATCTGTACACCAAATTCCTGAGCGCATTTCATGGGTTGAATTTGCTGATAGCTTCTCTAACTACTTTTCCATAGCTACAATCTGTGCCTCTCAAAATGGACTAACTCCAATGTCAATTCTCCAAACTACCTCAACATACAAAGATTCCTCTAGTGCTTCACACAGATCAATGTATGTATTATGTGACAGTGCCCTTCTAAAAGGTGTAATCAATCCTCCAATGAACCATTGTGCATGCTGACTAGCGTGAATATCATAAGATAGATTAGATAGAAGTGTATTAAAATGAGCATCATACTCATGTACACTCTCAGTAGTTCCTTGCTTGATATCCTTGAGCACACTTATACTCTTTTGCTCAAACTCAGGGATATGGAACTCTTTCAAGAAAGCATCTCTCAATGCTGCATAATCCACACAAGTTTTATCAGGGTCAAATTTCCACACAAGTTTGTGGATGCCCTTGTAATGTAGTGGTGAATTGAATTTCCTTTCACTCAGCAGCTATGATCCCTTTAGCATGCCACAAGATTTCACACATATGCACATGTTTGACAACATCCTCTATAGCTCTATACTCCGAGAGACGAAGATACATCTCCATATAGATATTTTGTGGTTGTTGTAGACCTTGAACACATGATTCAGAACCTCTTGTGTTCTCTCTACCTCCAGAACCACTAGATTCACCAGAACTAGAACCACCTATACCTCCTAATCTGCCACTTGCAGTCGGAATAGGACCTGCAGATGTACTCCCCTTTACTTTGACAATAGTACTATACTGAACCCCTACAGTCTGTGAGGTAGTTCCACTTCCAGAGGTGAATCCAACATTCCATGCGCTCACATTTTGTACGGATGATGCACCTAAGAATGCTCCTCCAAATGACATTGTTAGAATTTGAGGATTCTAATAAATATGGATTTAATCAACTTACATATTATATAATGTTACAATAAATATTTAAATAAACATTACATCATAACATAAGTAAATAAAGAAATACTTACAGGAAATAAATAACACAGGTGACACATATTTATAGTGGAAAACCCCAATAGGGTAAAAACCACTTTGAAAATAACCTTTTACTTCAGAGAACTTATTTTACATCCAGTAAGATCACCTCCTCCTTTAAAACCCTATTTACCAAGGGTAAAACCAAATCACTTGATTTGCACACCTTTGATATATTTCCTGAATATATCAAATGAGGACCTAAAGTCCTTTTTATATAAGGTGATCGGGTATGTCTCCCGACCCACCTTTTCAACCTAAAATGGTTGACACATACACCTAGGTTTATAAATTTAATATTAGAAATATAATCATTTCATGATATTAAATATTTAACCTAAAGTATATACCTAGGTTAGCATATTTAATAATAGAAATATAAATATTTCATATTATTAAATATTAACCTATATATTAGTGATGGACCCATATACATTAAGGGTTGGCCAGACCACTTAATCATTATGTTCCAACACTCCCCCTTAATGTTAAGTGGGATAACATAACATATGCCAATAGATTACCTGCCCGTGGTACACTACAGGATTTACAATCCTTAAACCATAAAGGTTTTAGGCTAGCATATCGGTTGAAGGAATTATAACACCTTCATCATACTCAATTTACCTTTTGGTACAAAAGGATTTGGAATCCCAAAGATCATCCCATGATCAGTGGCTAAGTATGATTTGTGAGTTTTACATGTTCTCACAGGTTCTCATAAAAGGTTATTGAACCCAAGCATATAGGAGCCTTTTACAACCAAGGACCTCCTTAACAATATGCTTGTACTGGATGTTTACCAGTAAACTCAATAGCACTAAAGAGTTTACTGAAGACCGCCTTTAAGATCTTTCTACACTTCTTTCTAAAAAAGAAGCCGAGGAGGTATACATGCCCGAAGGTCTTTTTACACTTGCCTGAAGGTCTTTTTTACACTTACCAAAGGTATTTTACCTGAAGGTATTTTTACAAAAACCAAGTTCCATTAGGAGGTGACATTGTCATGCACACTCCCCCTCAATGGAAACTCCGACAATCCAAGTTTTTCATGAAAGTGACAAAACTTTGCAGCACTCAGGGACTTTGTGAAGATGTCAGCAATCTACTCTTCAGTCAACATGAACTTGAGATTTATCTCATCACTTTACACCTTCTCATGGGTGAAGCGTATATGTATCTCAATGTTCTTCATCCTCTGATGTTGAACTGGATTCTTAATCAAGAGTAATACAACTCTGACCACCACATAGAAGAGAAATACTTCCTTTAGCTTCCATGTGTATCTCTACCAACAGCCGTTGCAGCCACATGGCTTCTTTACTTCTTCCATTGTACTTCTCTGCCTCAGTAGAAGAAATGGAGACTGTTGATTACATTTTTTGTTCCAAGTAATGGTTCCTACACCAAAAAACTTGAACACATATCTAGTATATTTTATAACACAACATCAGTATGGTTAGAATCACAAAATCCATATAAGATAGCATTTTCATTCTTAGTATAATGCAACCCATAATTGATTGTTCCTTTAATATATCTAAAAATTCTTTTTACAAGATTTCAATGATCTCTAAAAAAGGTTCCTGCATAAACCTTGAAGTAATTCCTACTGTATAGGAAATATTTGATCTAGTTATAGTTAGATAAATCAAACTATCAACTAACATCGTATATAAAATAGGATCAACCTTTTTCATATGCAGATTTAGGGTCAATATTTATTCCAACTTCCATTGAAGTAGAAAATGGTTTACAATCAATCATAAGAAACTTTTTCAATACAATGGTTGCATATTGTGTTTTGAAAAATAACAATAGAATGAAATACAGTCATACAAATAACATGATGTGAGAGACCTAACTCATTCATTTCAAAGTACTGCTTCAATTTCTCTTTAATCCTATGAATTAAATCAGAATTGTCACCAGACATAAGCAAATCATCAACATATATACATATAATGATAATATGTGAGCCTTATTGCTTAATGAATATATCATTGTTAGAAGAACAATTAACAAAACCTAACAGTTTAAAGAAGGAAACAATTTTCGCATACCAAGCTCTAAGAGCTTGTTTTAAACCATACAAGGATTTCTCAACTTACAAACATAGTTTTCTTTACCAGTTTCTTCAAATCCTTTAGGTTGAAACATGTAAAGTTCTTCTTTTAAATCACAATTCAAAAAATATTTTTCTTATCCATTTGGTAGATTTCCCACCCAAATTGAGCGGCAATTGCAAATAAGGCCCTAACAGTACTCATTTTAGCTACAGGGGAAATGTCTCAACATAATCAATACCAGGTTTCTGAGTGAAACCTCTAGCAACAAGTCTAGCTTTATGTTTGTTAATACTACCATCAACATTATATTTTACTTTGTATATCCACCTAGACCCTATAATACTTCACGGCTCAGGTTCATACAAGGTAATTAATGCATGGTACATATGATGGCTTCTGGTCATTTTCCTAAGGTTAATAGGATTTGAACTTTCTAACATAGATTGAGCCCAATTTAATTTCTTATCTAGGAAGATAAGAGTTTCAGAAACATCTATAGCATCAAAACATCATCATGACCATTTACTAAATCAGAATCAAAACCATCATTTAGAAGCATTTAATGAAGTAACTTCAAGAGAAGAAGACAACACATGTAAACCTTTCACTAGATTATATCTAAACATTTCATATAAGCTTCGATAATTAACATGTCCTAACCTTTCATGTCATAGTTTTGAATTATTCAAACTTTGAGATATAAAACAAGATGCAGAAGAGAAATTATCAAAAATATACAGACCATTTCTTTGAATTCCTTCAGCTATTATACTCTCATTACTATCCTTGATATACCAAGTATCCTTCATGCATGGATTCTAGTTGTGTCCATACCTCTTTCGGATGTTCGATATTACCAATGTGTAGAAGGTACTCATTGTTCACATTGTGCAAGAATCATAGAAAGAGCCTCCTGCATTCGTTGCAAGAATGTATTCATGTTATCTACAGTTGCTTGATGACCGGTGGGAGCAACCTCAGATCCAGAAACAATCATCCAGAGTTTCCTCGCCATAAATTTTGTTTTGACCCAAATGTTGTAGTTGGTTTCATTCAGGATCTGGGTTTTGTCAAGACAGAAATAGTTGGATGCCATTGTTTTCCTAAACTTGTAAAACACACCCCATTATAATATACAATGTACCATAGAGTTAGATACATATTTATCGATAATAAAAATAACACTTTTAATAGAATCAGATCTAAATTTTATAGATCTAAAGAAACTATTTGATCATAACTAATTATGTCATTACAATGCATACTAATTAACCTCCCATGATCAAAATAATAACCCGCAATATAAAGGGCTCTGCATTATACCCCAGATTTATATAAAAAATATTTCCGACCATATAGAAGTGAAGAAGAGACCCCTAAGAATGCATAACAACTTCAAATTTCTGAAAAAAAAAATTAATGTAGACAAAAATCGGCCAGCTTAAATTTGACGTCTAAATGACCGTCATAATGGCTTATTTTTTGGTCTGTCGTGATGGTCATTTGACCATCAATTTTAACACAATGAAAGTTTCCTGGAACCTACGAGCTTAAATTTGACGTCTAAATGACCGTCATATTGTCTTATGTTTGGTCTACTGTGACGGTCATTTGACCGTCAAATTTAATGAAGCCAAAACTTTTGTGTATTTCCAGAATGTGAAATTCTAGAATTTCTTCTTCTGTATAATATTAGGGAGGTTATATTTTAATACATTATAATAACCTATTATAATTTATAGTGTAAAAATATATACATTTTTTTTAAAAAAAAAAGAGGTATATAGTTTATAGAATGTAAATAAAAAACAACATATAGTTCATAAAAATTATAAACTATAGTATATTTTTTTATAAAAAAACACATAACCCTTATTAAAGGGGTTTAAAGGACATAGACCAGGTTAAAAGAATTTTACCAAGTGCAAGTAAATTTATGAGAGTATAGATTAACTTACATATTTTACAGAGGGGACAAGTAATTTCACCCGACCAATGAAATAAATTGAAATCCCTATTTTCATGAACCTTGTCTCCTCCCTTCATTTACTCTTAATTTTACCCTGCACACATTTAAAACTATGGAAATATTGCAAAATATTTTATATAATTCCTGCAAGCTAAAAACTTTAAAACTTTTATGTGGCTATAACTACCAATATTTTAATAAATATTTACCACACTTCACGTGGGCCACCAATAAACTAGTTTTTTTTTAATTCTCCATTTATACTTGAGAATTCCGAGATATTATCTCATTTTATTCTCCACTCCCACTCTTATATAAAAGAAAACCTTTAAATAGGTTTATTTATATAGTTTTTATAAACTATAAGATATAAATGAATGGGGCCGCCCCCTTACATGGATAATATAAATGGTTAGGGACACATGTTAGGTTTTATTTAATAAGTATTAAGATTTAAAAAATAATCCCTTCATGGCCAAGCAATAAACACGGGCCCCCTTACTAAAAAAAGTAAGCACTTAGGTCTTTTTAAAAAACATATATAAACCAAATCTAATAAATTTTTTATATTTTAAGGTTTAAACTAACCATATATATAAAATATGATTCAAACTTAGGTTTGTTTCTTTTAAAAAAAACTATATATGCCTAGATTTATAAGTTAAGTTTAAATATGATTTAAACTTAGGCTTAGAATATGGTTTGTTGACTCTTCCCTCAATCCCATGTAATTTTAATATGGTTTAAAGGCTTTTAATATATAGTTTTTTTTTCTCAAAACTATATAAATTTTAATATGATGTTTATATAAATTATTATATAAACCTTATTCTATATTATATATTATATATATATTTTTATTTAAAATTTAATAAATAATAATATAGTTTTCAAATTATATAGGATATAGTTATAGATTAACTATAAACTATAGTTTTTCAAATCGAATCCTTTTAGAGGGGACCAAAGAACACGGGTATGAATTTACCTTCTAAAATATTTAACCTGCAAATATTTGAAATTATAGAAAACATGAAAATTATTTCATATAGTAATAAATCCTTTCTTTTTCTGTATGTGATTTTCATGCAGGTAAATATTTAAAGCCCCTTTCACCTACATCAATCTTCAAACAAACATTAATTCCATATAATTTACAAAATGTAAATGAAAGTAAGAATCATATCATATTACATCTCCCCTCCCAAAAAATTAGGGATTTAAAATTGAAAAACCTAAAAATTTTACCGAGAGTTTAATTAATTGATACTTTTAAATACCCTTTCATGGTTGGTTGAAAAAACCCGTACAAATTAAATAAATAAAATACAAAAATTTGATCTTAATTTATTTAATTTACCTCCTCTGTTACCATGTTAGAATTTGAGGATTCTAATAAATACGGATTTAATCAACTTACATATTATATAATGTTACAATAAATATTTAAATAAACATTACATCATAACATAAGTAAATAAAGAAATACTTACAGGAAATAAATAACACAGGTGACACAATATTTATAGTGGAAAACCCCAATAGGGTAAAAACCACTTTGAAAATAACCTTTTACTTCAGAGAACTTATTTTACATCCAGTAAGATCACCTCCTCCTTTAAAACCCTATTTACCAAGGGTAAAACCAAATCACTTGATTTGCACACCTTTGATATATTTCCGAATATATCAAATGAGGACCTAAAGTCCTTTTTATATAAGGTGATCGGGTATGTCTCCTGACCCACCTTTTCAACCTAAAATGGTTGACACATACACCTAGGTTTATAATATTTAATATTAGAAATATAATCATTTCATGATATTAAATATTTAACCTAAAGTATATACCTAGGTTAGCATATTTAATAATAGAAATATAAATATTTCATATTATTAAATATTAACCTATATATTAGTGATGGACCCATATACATTAAGGGTTCCCTCCACCTCTGCTCCCACCCCCTTTGCTTCCACTTCGGCCAAACTGTTACCAGGTCTTCTAGGAGACTGAACCTTGATACCCCTGTTGTGGGGAAGGTTCCTCAGGAGATTGAATATTGCCCATTAAGTATCCTAAATATTAGTAGTGCTAGTTCTCTGGAAGCACACATTGAGAGCTCCACAAAAATGTTGGAACACCTTAGAAGACTAACATGAAGCTTGTTGAAGAAAGAGGTTAAAAAGTTGGCAAAGCAAAAAGGTAAGAGGATAAGAAGGAGGAGGAGGTGGTCTACTTGATAATAATCAGGTTGAAGATATATACATAGAAGCTGAACTCCTTAGACACTCGTTTAGGGAAGGCCAAGACTTGCCATGATTATAATATGGTCATTTTTAATGCGTCATTGAAGAGTTTATAACTAAACAACATGTCTGCAGAATCTCTAATCTCAGCGGAGTTCATGGCAACCCTTTGGGGCACAAATAAGGAAAGCAAAAGGACCATTGACCAGCCTAGATGTTACAAGACTCTGCACCACATGACAACATTGGCACATCACTCACCTCTAGGTAGAATATCAAATCCAACATCGACAAAGTCGCAAAGAAGTAATTATGGGTCCCTCTTTAGCTGCACTTCTTTGTAATTATTGTTGTCTTTTTGAAAGAAAGAAACCTGTAGTGTTCGTACTAATCCATCATTCTGTTTTGCATGGGGTAGTTGCTCTATGGAAGATACTTTGGGTTTCTTTGTCCCATAATTGGATCTTAACATGTACTTTTTTGTTACTGGTTCTCACTCCTAGATTCTAGCCAATATCTAGGCCCTCTATTTGTTCTCAAGGGTATAGAAGATCCTTTTAAAAAAGTATTTGCCAAAAATTAAAAAAAACATAAGTAAATAAAGATTCATACTTATAAGAAATAAATAACACAGATGACACAGTATTTATAGTGGAAAACTCCTACTCCCTACTATGTACCTAACATCAATAACTACTTTGAAAATAACATTTTACTTCAACACTTAACTTATTCCAGAAATATCACATGCTAAGATGACCTCCTGACCTTTGACAACCCTATTTACCACACATGTAAAACCACTATCTCTTGATCCCTGCACACCTTTGACTATAGTGTCCCAAAAAAATCAAACGAGGACCATACATAGTCCTTTCGAACCGCTTCTCCAAGGTGATCAGGTATGTCATTCTGCACCCACCTTTTCAACCTAGAATGTGTTCCGCACGCCATACTAAACCTAGGTTTCATAATATTTAATATTAGAAATATGAACTTGCATTTCGCGCGATATTAAATATTTAACCTTAAAGCCCTATATACTTAGGCCTTAGCATATCCCACGCACAGACTAATGTGAAATATTAACAATATTCATATTGATTAACATATTAACCTATATATTAGTGATGGACCCATATACATTAAGGGTTGGCCAAACCACTTAATTATTATGTTCCAACATTTTTATTTATTTTTGGAAAGAAAACATGGTAATTAAAAATGGGCATGGCTCAAATAATTTATCCATTTATTCAATTGTTGGCAAAAAAATTTTCAGGTTGAAAAAATTGTGGATTTATTGTCAATGCTCTAGGAATCTAAGTCCCTCTACTTAACTGATGCAGTTGTTGTATATGCATGCGCATGAAAAGGTGGATTTCTATGGTGGCCTTTTGACCAGGGATCCAACAAGGACACTCCACTGACCCTGCGAAAAAATTTATAGATACCTACAAGAGAGGACTTTGTCTGTAGAGAGGGAAAGGGGAGTGAGAAATGAGATAGGAGAACTAATGTTGCAGGTAGGAAATTAGATTCCTGCACACACTAGTTAGAAACTTCATCACATGCATTTATGAGAAGAAACAACCCTGTAAATGGTAACAAGACCAAATAAGATTGTGAACTCATAGTTTCATTATGGAATTTATCCTTAGTCAAAAAAAGCTAGAAAATCCTTCTTCTTGTATTGATGTTCTTAAACAAAAGTTGTACATAGTGTGGAGAAATGGAAGAAATTTGAGAGTGGAGGAAAGTAGAAGAAAATGGATATCTCCTTTGCTTTCTCTAAGTACATTGCACTCTTTATTTTACAAGATAAATCTCTAACCCTTTGAAATGGGAATGGTGTTACAATTTATAGAATGAGAGGTGACTTATCGTCTTCCTCATGACCCTCCATATGCCTTATTTCTAACTTTAGACTATTCATATTCCTACAAAATATTTAAGTCCCTTTTATAAAATCAAGGTGACTTAATTTACATTATGTTTCTAAAGTCACTTTTAAGTGACTTAAAGGCATATCAAAAAGTGCAAAACCCAATGAAGAATTAGAACATTTGAAGAGAGAGAAATTTGGGGGAGAGGGAAGAGAGAGAGGAGGAGAAGATGTTTCCCGCGATGAAGTTTGATGGTCCTCGTTCATGGAAATCTCTGATGCGATGAAGTTTTGAATGTCCCATTGTGCCAAAACTACTCTTTCAGTGTGACTTTCTATTTTTAGCAGGTGTCCTTGGGACCACTTACTATTTTTAGTAAGTGTCAAAAATGTCCGTTCCGCCATGAATTCTCAGCTGTAGTGCACCTCAATGTCTTCACCTCCTTCACAGGTTCTTTTGTTGATGACTTTCCCGAAATAACAGTCCCTATGTAGTAGACTTGTTATTTTTATAAAGTGGGATTTTGGAGGTTGGATTGACATGGAACGAATTTTTTTGATATGGGTTTTTTCCCAATATCACCTCTTTGAAATTTTAGACCCACCCGCTTAATAGTCCAGGAGATTTTAAACTTTCAAATTTTAGACCTGGCAGTGCTTCTGGACGCGGCAACCATTAATGGACCTCAAAATTGTAGGTCTGGTTTTTTCCTCCATTTGTGACAAAATAAATTTCATTGTAATAGGTTTTTCTTCTGATGCTTCACATGAAATTCTACTTTGTTTCACCCAACGGTTTGATGGGAAATTGAATTTTTTCTTCGTTGAGCCAGAAGTGGGATTTCTTCACTTGTGGATTCTATTGCACAAGAGGAGAGTTTGAAGGTGTTTTCTTGATGGCCTTTGGTAGAGGAATGAATAGAAAAACATAATTTTTGTTGTTTCACACATCCATTTGCAAGATATTTCTTCAACTTCTCATTTGATGGCCATGGAGTTTTCATCTGTTTTCTCCTTCTTCTTTCTGTGCTTCTCCTTCTATGTTTTCTCCAATGAATTCCTTCTAAGACCTATGTGATTTCATGGAGTGAAGGTAAGTACCTCTATAATGGGTTTGGTTTAAGGTTTGGAAATGGAGGAGTGAGGTGTTACAAGGAAGATGGAGATGTTTGTGCACAAGCATCTTAGAAGCAGCAAGAAGCAACTAACAGTTATGAAAAAAATTTCAATTTTTTGAGTTGGAGTTGGGTGAAATTTTTTGTCCCTGATGTTCCTGACCTCAGGGACATGATGGAAATCAATTTCCACAATGAGCAAGATGGTGACACGTGGCGGCGATCCAACAGCAGGGAATGAGTGCTCTAAAATTAGCTTTAAAGCGCCGAGGGGCTGGAAATGGGTCACATGGATGACCAAAAGACTCTCCTAGGGGCTCAGCACATTTTTCCATGATTTTTTGTCCCTAACCTCAGGGACATGAGGGACATAAATTCCATGGTGGTCCTGGAGCTGACACGATGGTACTTGATCCGATGGTAGGGAATGGATGCTCCAAAAATGCACCTGGGGGCTGAAAGTCAGTCACATGGATGACCAAAAGACTCCCCATAGGGGCTGGGAACATTTTTTCATGTTTTATGTCCCTAACCTCAGGGACATGAGGGACATAAATTTCCATGGTGGTCCTGGAGTTGACACGTGGCGCTTGATCTGACGACAGGGAATGGATGCTCCAAAAATGCACCTGGGGCTGAACTGTCAAGTCTGGAGGTCACATGAGGGTCCCAGAGGTCACATGGGGGCTGGGTGAATTTTTCAAAAGGTTTTTTTACATAACCTTAGGGACTTTGGGGACATGAAATCCCACCAGGCTCCTGGTGCTGACATGTGTCCTCCCGAAAAATTGACTAACTCCTGAACTGCCTTTGAGAGGGCAACTTGGAACGATGATAACTTGAGCTCCCAATGGAATTTATTGGTGAAATTTTATATGATCCTGACTGGAAATGGAATTTTTAATCCAATGGTTGGGGTATCATGTATTTATTCATCCATATGATTCCTTAAAAATTGGATTTTTTATTTGAGACTCCACTTGTGCCTAAGAAAAACTGCCTGAAAATCCTATGCGCCAAGGTGTTGTGAAAAATATGATTTCACCATCATGTAGGTATTGGAATAATATTTTTGGATATGATTTTTTACTTATAACTCAA
Organism: Taxus chinensis; assembly: GCA_019776745.2. Lineage (NCBI taxonomy): Eukaryota > Viridiplantae > Streptophyta > Pinopsida > Cupressales > Taxaceae > Taxus > Taxus chinensis. Next base: position 216,860,858 of record CM034157.1, read on the forward strand.
TCTAGAGCTCTCAGAATCTTCTTCTGAAGCTCAGATGGTTGTTTTGGCCTGTGTACTGACTAGGCCGTGAACCCTAATTTTGGTGAAACTGCCCCAACTTCTCCGAGACCTTCCAAAACCTTCCTGAAACATATACATGATGTCCAAAGACCTTTGGATCACCTCAATAATCACTTATGTTGAATATGCCCTTCCGTTCTACGCTAGTGAGGTTGCTCCAGTCTCTAGGAAGGCCAGTGATAGCCCTTCCCACATACTGCCAGAAGATAGCATCTTTTCAAATGAACTCCTAAAATCACCTAAGGGGGGACTGAATGGACTTTCCTAAATCACCTAGGGGAATGTATAACATTTATTCGGGAGGTCATTTGACTCACTGGAAAGAGATGGGGTGTCTTGGAGTGGTAGAATTGAAATTTTTTGCATAGGGGTATAGTTGTCGTGCTAAAAAATTGTCAATTTCCTTGTTGAACATTCTACTAATAGACAGACAGGTATGTCAATAAAATATTCATGTTCATTATAAATAAACAATATGGATACTATATTAGTATTAAAATTACTGAACATTTATGAGAAATATACTAATGTCTCCTTTAACATTATATTACACTAGAATATTATATTTTTGTTTAATGCATATATCATTGTAAGATCATCATATCAGTTTATTCTATATCCCTAGCATGGGGAAAGTAATTAAAATGAGATGGAACAAAGGTACAAAGGTATACATTGTGAATCATAAGATATAGTGCAAATGTACTTACATGTCTTAAGTAAACTAAAATAGACATAGTATCTATTAATGGACATTAATGATGTTTAATTGATGTTATGAAACAAATTAAGTCTTGTACTTGACTAATTCTAATCAATTATCATTAAATTGATATAGTTGATTGATCTATGACATGGTGAAAGAGTTGTACATACATCTATGTAGTGACTCAAATGGATATCTTTACATACCTCTATTATGATGTAGATAACATAATTAAACTCAATATAACCTGACCTCTTAGAATTGAAAACATAGTTGAATTAGTAATTTGAAGGGTAGGTATCATGAACAAAATTCGATGTCATACGAGCCATATCCATACCAGTTTAGGATGGCTACGGGGAGAGGAATGAAATCGTAATGACATAGAAGTCATTATGTGAATATACCTTTTACTATAAGGATTCCAAAGTGATACTGGCATGAACCGCATGACCCAGATGTCGAGTAATGATATCTTCAACTTTGGTGTTTGAACTTATTATTCAATATACATGATTACTTAAAAAGAGTAACGAAAAACTTAATAAGTAAACAATAGAAATGAATCCTTAAAACTATGTTGAGATAGTTCTGCAGTGAAAATAAGGAGATGTTTCAAGTGGCTTATGTGCAGTCATAAAACTAGGCTTGCTAGTGCAATGCCACCAAATAACTATGGCCATAGTATTGCAAATGACTGAATTACATTATTTGTTTCACCATTTCTTCTTTTAATTGTGTAATGAGCTAGATTAAAGTATTTGTATGATTCACTAGCTAACACTAAGAAGATGCACATGATTCTCTATACCTACAAAAATTTCTAACCAATGATATACAATGTATATTGGCTCATATAGAACATTGAAGGGGGATTGAGAAGGATCTGTAAACCCTTACAGTTGCACATGGTTATCATAGGTTGTCAAGATGGATTTTAGAATATTAATTAATGTTGGATTACCTAGTGTAGATCTAAGTAATGATGTTAAAAATTACAACATGAAAATAATTAAGGGATTTTGTAAATTTAATTAGTATGTTGATTAATCTGTTGCGTGGTGATAATCATTGAAGGTATCAAATTAATTAAATAGGTTTTAATTAAAAAAAATCCTTAGTTTGTTGAAGTATAATATGGGTGTTACATTTTGGTATCAGAGCTGAAGGTTACAACTCTTGGACTTAATGGGTCCTTACGCTAATTAAATATCTTATTTTGTTAACATAATACAATGGATATGGGAAGGATGCACCATGGGGAATGAACTAGACCAGATTATACTATAGGTTCAATGGTCCAAAAGTTAGATAAAATTCTAACAATCCTTCGAGATACCCAGAACCAGATAGCTGCCTTGGAACAACTGGTAATGGGTGAAAATGATAAGTTTGAAGAAAAAAATTTGAACTTATTGATAACAATCAGCAAGGAATTTCTTGATTGTTGAACTGACTAATGATGACATGTTTTGGATATATAAATCCAATAAGGAATTAAACCCAAATATGGGAGACACAAGTAGATGAACATGGACAATTTACTAAGGAAATGATGTTCAAAAAGTCTAGTGGGTTATAAATGAATCTGCAAGAAATTCCAACTCGTAAAAAGAAAGAGTATTATAAGAGGGAAAATGTTTCTTCACTATTGACTGCTAGGAAAATGTGGTTGAAGAAATATGGAAGAAAAATATGTTCTATCAAGAGTAAAACCACAATAAAGAATGTAGTAAATTTCAGCAGGAAAGAGTAGAACAATTTTGCATGTGGTAAAACTGGACATAGTAAAAAAGGACCTACTAAAGGATGTTTTAAGTGCAGTGGTGAGCATTATGCCAATAAATGTCCTTTGAAGAAGATGAACAAGAAACAATTGATGATGTATGTTGCAATGGCTAACAACCAAAAAAAGGGAACAGGTTTTCCCTAACAAAATTCCAGGTAAGATAAGTAAGACTTCCTGTTGTTGTTTTAAAATAACATTGCATAACTGAGTTCCTTGTATTTAGTGATTTGCTGAAAACTGAATGAGAAATCTGATTTATCTTCAACCATATGAGAAGAATTTGTTTAAACTTAAGACCTATTTCTGTCAATGCAACATTGACAGTTGTTTAACTTCATCACGGAATTGGATTTATACTTAAATCATTTAGGGACTTATGATTTATTGATTAATATTGAAACTGTCCTAATCTAAATTAATGGTTTAATAGTATACAAGAAAAACAAATACTTGGAAGATATGCAAAAAATAACAAGCCTAAAATGGAAAAGAAAGGAATAGTTTAAATGATTAAAGTTATCATTTACAATGATTAAGGATAAATATATCTAAAAGATGAAAACCATAGAAATATTTTAGGTAAAACCATATGGAAAAAGGAAAATCATTGGATGCATTTCAAAAAAATTGGGAATTACACAAGGCAAGGTCTAGAAAGACAAGTGTAACAATGAAACAAAATAGTTGGTAAGACTTGGTGGAATTAAAAAAAATGGTGTCCTTGTTTGTTACAGTAATATATACTTGTTTTTACTATATATGTTATATATTAAATATTATTGCATATTATTATTGGTTATAATGAAAAAAATTATGTCATATTGCTGACCGTGTGACATTTTTTGCTGGTTAAAAGGTTGTTATAACCAATAAATTTGAAAACATATAGATTGAAATATGAAAAATTTCAAGTTTTTCGATGAAAATGTTGACTGTTCTCCTTAGCTATAAGATATAATTCTGTGTTTAATTATCCCGATTGTGATTAATGAGTAAAAATCATCAAGACAATGATTTATTAAGGGGGAAGTATGTCACATACTAAAATTTCATTCGATTTCAGAAAAGGATAAGTTTTAAAGTGAAGAGTGGTTTATGAAGGTAAGGATATAAAAAATCTTGCGTCACTAAGTATGTAACTACACGTGCATATGTATATCATGACAAGGATATACACACTTATGCGTAGTTGCATGCATAACTATGCAATAACATTTTTCGTCCAACATTCGTAAAGTAATTAACATTTATAACTTATTATTGTTTTCCCTTATTATTTTACTTGTTGCGGGAAATGATTCATAATATTAGCGTGTCATTGGATTGTTGTACCTGTAATGGATATTGTAGTGTATCTTGTTTGTTGTTGATGATGGTTTTGTGTTAATCGTAACTTGTTTCATGACTATGTTGTTGGGATGATCATGTTATCTGTTGTACCTTTTGGACATGTATTCGAGTAGTAAGAAGCATGCATTATAAAATCATGTGGTATATTTATTAACCTTTTGTGCTAAATCGATCATTGACCATGATGTGTTACAAAGATTATATTTCATATAATATAAAGCTAAAGTTGATTATTTAATTACTCTAATAATATGAGTTTCTATTATTATCTATGTGAACTGACTAGAAGGTCACAAACCTTAGAAAAACATGAATGATTGTAGAAAGTTTGAACATCGTCATTATGTTGGAACCCGGTAAGGGAAGATAATTTTTGCAGAATGATTCACTAGCCCATTGTTTGGGCAAGTATAACAAAAGGTAATAGTATTCTAAGTTGATATTATAAAAATGAAATATTTCTCTATTAAACAATAGGGTCTTAGACCGTTTTTTCTAGCATACAAAATAAAAGACTACAGACTTTGACCATATTGGAAGGAAAATGATTTATAGGGTTATAGGTTGATGTTTATGACATAGATAAGGAGTGGTCTTTGACCAACCTCATGGCATTGATAAATGTTTAATTAATTTTGTTTTTAAGAAAAGTTTAAATTGGTCACAATGAACCCCAATATAATAATGAATAATGGATTTGTTCATGATTATGTTGACCTAGGCATAGCTAAATATTTTATCTTCATAAGTCTTTAACCATTAGAATTTTGTTCACAATGGAAGATAAGATAAGTTGGCAAAGTTTGGAAGGAAACTATGATGGTGACGAAGGTTTAAAATTCACGTCCTGACATGACAGGAATTAAATGATATTAATGCGTTTATGGGGAATCCTGAAGCTTCCTCTAGAAGCTATCCATTGCATGAAGGTTTATTTTTATTTGGTTATTTGCAACTTCAATTTTTTCTCTCCCCCTTCTTAAGCTCCATTTTTGGTTTGGTCTATGCATGCAATTTTAGAATGGTTTGTTGAGATTCTTAAGGGATTTATTAATGGATATGAGAAATATAAAATATCTCTATGTCTTTATTAGTATGAAACTGTTATTTCTTGAATTTGGGCATAACTAGGAAGGTTTGGTAGTTCAAATTCTTGATTAGTGATGGAACAATTTTACTTGTGAAATCGATGAAGATTTGCAAGAGTATCTATAGGCATGAATTCTTCTCATTATCTTGTTAATTCCATTTGAAATAGTTGTATAGTTGTTGGTTTGTTTATCCATTGGTTATTTGTTTCTCCCTTTATTTGCACATAAAATATTTGATTTATAAACTGGCTAAACATTATTATCTAGGTTATTCACAATTATTTGCTATTAAAAGAATAGTTTAAGGGTTGATGGCGTTTGAGCCCATATTAAAGACCATGATTAATTTTTTGAGATTTTGATTTTGAAAATTGATGTGGGTGTTGATTATTGTTTTGATTCACACCTAGGTTGTAGGTGATAATAGTGTTGTTAAATAGATCATTTGTTCTGAATCTATATTGGTTGTATGCACTTCATGAGTATATTGAATTCTTGTGATTACATAGACTAATTAGAAATTTCATGGTAAGTTCAGTTTCTTCTCTTAAGGAAGATGCTGTGGGAGAGGGAAATAAGACTTGGGTTGGACTTGAACCCCCCTTTTTCCTTTCAAATTCTATAGCTTCATTGTTTAAGCTAAAACAGTTAAGAAATCATATCTTGTAGAGGTCATGTTATCTTGTGTAGCTAGGTTATTATTTCAGTTTCAACCAGTTTCTGAGCTATCATAGTTTCATAAAAGGATGCAGTTAGATGCAATAGGTTGTGGATGAAAGACAATTCTAAACTACTTGTCTAAATTGATGATTTTCCTTATTATGATTATCATAGTTTTGGTAGTCTGTAAGGGTTATGTTGTCATTGATGTCAAATACATTGATGGAAAAGGGTGTATAAAGGTCATGTGAGTCCCCATGAGGTGTCTTTTAGGTCAAACATGGTGTATTGCATTGGTGAGTAGTGGTTGGGTGAAGTAACATGGTGATCAGGTGTGTTTGGTGCATGGTCTAGTGTGCATGGTCATTGTATGAGTCCTCCTAAGTTGGTTTAAGGTTGTCATGATGTCAAACATGGTCCTAGAAGTGTGTTACAGGTGTCTAAGTGTCTGCATATGGTCAACATGGATATTTCATGAAGAGTTATGGTGTGACGAAGTTATTTTAGGCCTATTCCTTGACCTAAGGCATGTTGCATGGTATGGCAGCATGAGTTATGGAGAAATTAGTCATTATCCAAGCATGGTAGGAGCATGTTTGATGTTGTATATGATGTGTATGATGAGTTTCAGGTTGTTCTCAAGCAGGTATAATGATGTTTCACGATCCTTGGGAAGCACAACAGTGAACACAAGATAAGAAGACACAGGTAAGTCACTATGGCTGGAGAGTTTCAGATATATTTGAGCAAAGAGGTGAGTTTGGTATGGTAGAGGATGTTGTCATGATGCTTCATGACAAGTTTCAGGTTAAAATGTTGAAGAGAGTCAAGTTATGATTTTTTTGGTAAAACTAGGTTTGTAAGAGTGAAGATTTGTGGAAAATGTTGAATTTATATGCTCTTTGTGGAACTGTAATTTTGCATGGGATCTGAGGTTTTGGCATATAATTTTAGGTTAGTTAATAAAATTTTCCAAGTGTAACAAATTTGTTTGATTGTCAAACTTTTATGAACGAAGTTTAAGAAGATAAGTTGGTTCAAAACCCTCCTAAAACCCTAACAGCAAAGCAACTTGGAAGAATTGATTGGGATGGCATCCAGAAAATGACCTTGCAAAATGAAAATGTGATGATTTGGGCTTTATATAATTCATCAATCTCATTTTGGTAGTGATTTGGTTTTCTAACTATTTTGGGAAGAGAGAGAAAAACCCTAGTTTTATGGGTTTTTACAATTTTAGTGCTGAGATGGTGGTTCCAGAATGAAAACCAAAGTGTTGAAGATTCATCGGGAGATTATATAAGTATCAATTAAAATTTTAATATATGTTCAATGGAGAAAATGGAAGATACTGGTGCTCAAAGTGACCCTACCGATTTTGGCCTTAAGGGCTAAAATGCTAGTCTTCAGGTTGGAAGTGAGTTTGATCATTTTGCATGTTGGAGCTGATGTTTTTGGTCATGGATGATTTGTTGAAACCTTATATGATGTTTTAAGCTATTGGTTTGATGTGGTTAAATGGTTTTCAGTTGAAGACCTATTTTCCTGGAAAGCCCTAGTTGGCTTCTCAAGCAGGTGTGAAGGAACAAGTGTGTTGGGTAATATTTTCTCCATGTGTGATATACATGTTAGTGCTTATAAATGTTGGTACAAGTTTCCTTGATATGTTCCAGGTGGTGGCTGAGCTCAGAATTTTATTTTTAGGTATTTGTGCATGTTCCTCTTAAGACTGGTTCTTGAGTCCTTAGAGCCTGAAAGAACAGTTTCAGAGATTGGATTGGTTGAAGGCCTTCCACTATGAGTTGGAAGATGAAATGAGATGTTATGGAAACTAGATTCAGATACCTTTCCAGTGATATATGGTTTGTTCCTTGGTGAATTTTTGATAGGTGAACCATATCTTAGTTTTGAAGACCTAATTTTGGGGTCTTGAAGCCAGTTTGGAGTAGTTGTAGAGATTGAGTTGTTTGGAGGTCTTCCACTTAGAGTTGAGTGAAAAAGTGAGTTGTTATGGAAAGTTGAATTAAATATATTTCCAATGGTATATGACTTGAGTCATAATGATGAGATTTTCTATGTCAAGTTGGTCTCTCTTCAGGACTGAAATTATGGGCATTGAAGACCTAGCAGGGTTTGTATGATTCTTGATGGGTTTCGTGGTAGGGATAGATGTTTTAGTTATTATTGATCCTTTTTATGATGCTTGAATGTTTTTACCATATTTTATGATGATTTATGAGTCATGAATTTTTTTTTAAGACCTTGGTGTTGTTGGAGGATTCGCTAGTGCTTGGAGGCATTGTTTTGAGCTTGTGTGCACATCTTAGTGCTTGTTCATGATGATTTGACCCTTTCTGACCCTTTTGGTCCTTTTATATGTTTTATATGATGTTATTAATCTATTTTTGAGTTGGGGTGAAATACCTACTTGTTCATGGCCGACCCAGGTGTGTTTTGGAGTTGAGATTGCTATATAAGCATGTTTTAGTGGTCATTTGTGACTAGTTGTTGACACAATGAAAAAGTGCAACCTAGAGGGAAGAGTTTGGAGCTTGAAGGAGGTATTAGTGACCATCATGAGGAGAAGAATTTGATTCTATAATATTCCATATTTAGTGTAGGTAATGGTGAGCTAGGGAAGGTATGAGATCAACTTTAAGGAGAGGAATATGTTGAGTAAAGAAAAAACATGTGTGTTGGGTGATTTGTGAGGAGTTGAGCCTATGGGGTTATGAGCGACCTATAGGAGGTTGAAGAAGAGTGAAGAGGGGTTAAGAAAAGATCTGAGAATACCTATGAAGACTTGAAGAAGTATGAGGATCAGATGTGCAAGGAAAATTGATATATTCAGCCCTTGAAGGAGAGAGTTTGAGTGAGTTTGGAGAGAGCTTGTTTGGATGAGGGTTTGGTGTGTTTGGAGCTGAACTTGGATCACAATCAGCTGTGGGATCAACATATTTTTAGTGATCATTATTTATCAAAATATCTTATGATGAGTCATATTCATAGGAGTCCTTTGTTGTGCATAATATCAACAAAGGTTTAGGGGTTGGTGCTCCTTGTGGGGTTGGTGCCTCACTAAACAAATCTTGTAGGATGTGTAATATTCTTGCAAGTCCTTGCTTTGAGTAATATAAGCAATGGTTTTCAGTGGGTTTTCTTCCCCATGAGGGTTTCCCACTTACATCTGGTGTCTATGTGTTCTCTCTCTTATTGCATGCTCTTGTGAATGGTTAATGTACATCTAATAAGCTCACATGTGGTTATGGATGATGAATGGTTAAATGAATGTTGTATTACAACAGCCTTAACAAACTTATGGATGATTACATGGTAAGATTAAGAATAGAAAGAAGAAAATTGTTTCATTCTCTATCTTCCTTGGTGTCTTCTCCTTCAAGAATGATAATGATGTCACAAAATTGGAAGATTCCTTCACTCCTCTAAATATATACTCATACACTCCAAGAGTGGATTCCAAAATCGGAGCAACCTGGAAACATTCCACCTCCTTGATTTGAACCATGTTCTGCAAGTAGAAGATTATTGGGTGAATTGTTTAGATGATTCTGAAGTTAGGGAATGTGATTATATGAGAATGAAACTTGGGAAGATGAGAAAATTCAAGTTTTATTGGTATGAAGATGATGGTATTATAATGTATGATTTTGAGTATCAATCCATGAAATCCTCACCCTTCCCACAAATCTCTTAGATCATTTGTGAATCAGGGGACATAAATGAGCAAACTGAAGCAGTAATTTAGAGGTAAAGGGAATGTTTTAAAAAGAAGAAAGAGACCCTTCATCGCATCAGGAGGTCTCCCAACTCTCAAAAGACAAGCATCCCATGCCTTTCCTCTTCAAAATAATTTGATAAAACTTCAAGATCTTCTCACTCAAGAGAGCACTCAAAAAGGAAGTTAGTAGAATATGAGGCCCCACACTATAGGATACTACATAAAAAGAGAAGAGAAACATAAAATCCTATTGAAGTTTCAGAACATGGAGAAATTTACCCAACTCATCCATAAATTCCTCAATAGTCTCAAATTATCTCCTCCTCTACAGCTGCACCAGCTCTACCAGTGCAAGATGTGCCATCTAACTCAGAGAAATAACAATCGGAAATAACAATCATGCCCAATGTCAAGCCTGAAATAGTGAAAATGAAGAAAGGAAAGTTATTCCAAGTTGCCCTTCTTCAGTGGGTTTCATGGAAATCAAGATGGATCTATCGAAGGGGTGAGATGAATTTTTTTGAATGTGAAATGAGCACCATTCCTTAGGAAAATAGAACATGAGGGATATTTGGACTTTTCAAATAATCGTACCCACCCACCTTCTTACAAGAAACAAGGAGTATGAGAAAATTGAAAATGGAAGGCCATGTAAGTGCCCTCACCTCCTATGTGTAAAAGTTCATGGCCCAAAGTACATTGCATCTCTTCCTATCTGAAGGAAGCTCCCTTTAGTGGAGTAATCCATTAACAGAATCAAGCTACATGATGCAGGGTAGTCCAACTGATAAGTGGGTGAATCAACCCTGTTAGAAAAAGGTAAGATTACTTCCTGAGATTCTCTCATTGTTTCTACATGAGTTACAAAACAAGATTGAATTGAAAAATATAAGGACCATACTGTTTCCATTAGTGAAAATGGGAAAAGTCAACTCCTCCATACTGATGAGCAGAAATGTATTTAACTCCACATCTGAAGACTTATCTCAAGTTTGGGATAGAAATGTTGTTGCTCACTACAAGATGTTAAACCATGTTCGTGATGAATTGGACTCGTACGAGGAATGTACTTCAAAGATGCAAGAAGATATCAATGTTGAGGTACAAAAACTTGGAGTACCCGTTGTGGATGAAAACAATTCAGTAGATGATCTACTAAAACCATTTGAGGAGCTTGTCAAGAAGGAGGTTGGAGATCCATTTTCTTTCAATGAAGACACATTGGAGTCTCTTGTTGAGATAAGAGTTGTTATATCCAAAACCACGAAGGAGCATCAAGCATGGTTCATGATATGCAAGAACATCAATGCTATCTCTGAGAATTAGCTCAAATCTTTGAGTTTTGTACACCTTCCCCGGGTTGAGAAGGTGGCGCCCACAGTAGCTCAGTGCAGTAAAGAGTTTCAAAGGGATCGATATCTTCCCTAGAGGCACTCTCCAAAAGTCCATCAGAAAGTGAATCAACATCGAAAAGTGCATCATCCTCATCTGAGTAGTTATCTCCTCTCCTTTCTCTCTTCCCCATCCCCTTCCTCTCTTCTTTCATGTTCTAATTCTTTATTGGGGGTTTACTTTTCATTTTCATCTTATTCATTAAAATGTGATCTATAGTTGTACTTTTTAATGAGTCTCCTCTAATTAATAAAAAGGGACTCAATTTCTTTCCTAGGAATATAAAAGGTCACATGTTGTAAAGGTTAATGAAAAGTCATGTGGGGGGTAGGCGAAGAGTCATGTTGAGAAACTATATATTAGTAATGACTTCTCATTTCAAGGGGTTGTCAATTTTGTGAGTTCATGAGTAGATAGCTACAAAGAACAAGTAAAGATAACACTTCATTTCAATTTCCTCTTCCATATGTTCTCTCTCTCTCTCTCATTTTGCAGCTTTGTGAACATATTAATATTATATGACTAAGAAGAGTATACAAACTTTTGATTAGTGAATGAAGGAAATTTTATGTTCATGGTTCATTTTTTCTTGTCATAATTAACAAAGTTGATTTTCCTTGGAATTTTGTGTCGATAAACTCCGGTTAATAATTGTAAGAATCTGATTTAGCCTACTTACAATATTAACCCCCTTTCTAAATTTCTCACTCCCACACTATCACCTTCTTTGCAAATTATTCCCTTGCACAAGGTGAAAAAATTATCTACAGGTGTAGTGGAGTTTTCTCGTTGGATCCCCGACCTATTGGATAACCAAAAAGTTATTTTTATTTTCATACAATAAAGGGAGCCTCCCCTTTTTCAAGTAAGAGGGACTTAGTCCTAGAGCATTGGTGAAATTCAACTAATTTGTCTTAGCGACAAATTATTTCACTAACAATAGGTCATAAAGGCCATTGAGTGAATGAGAAGAAACCATTTAGTTTCATTCCAATGTGTTAACTCTACAAAAATTTTCATATGGTCACCGCATGTCATGTTTTCATTGGTCAATTCATTCATATAAATAACCAATTTAGGCCAATTTGAGATGCTAATCATAGTTGTTAATATGTGATGTGAATTTTGACTCGATTGGGCCTCCTAATTATATCATGCAAAAATTTAGTTGATTGATTCAATAAGAGAATAAATATTGATTAATTTGAGGCATGTGAAAATAATTGGAAATTTATGATGTTATTTTTCACTTCATCTAGGGATAATTACATCTCTAGACATGATTTGTTATGTAAGAGGAGCGTGATAAAGAATAATGAAGAGAAACCATGCACTCACTTCAAACACATAAATATATAGAACCTAAGAAAACATAAAGTGAGTCAAGTCCACCATTTAAGAAGCTAGAGTGATGAAGAGTAGAGAGACAAGGTGAGTCCTACTGAACAAGTGAAACTTGTTAAAGGTCTTGGAGAAACACCATTATAATAGATTTATAAATTTAGTTGATTTTTTTAATAGTCCCAATAGAGGGAGTAGTATTTTTAGATGTTTTTAAGGAATTTTAATTTAATAAAAACATGTATGTGTTTTGATTTTTTTGTGTATTATAAAACATTTCATGAGTCCACGTATTCAAGAAAATCTTGTTATATTTGAGAGTTGTGAGGTTTGTAAAATATGATTTTGACACTGTAAAAATACTACAAATGTTAGTAACCAATCTGAAAGGACCTAAAACTTTTCAAAATGACCATATTATTTCCAAAAATAGACATTGATTATACAATTTGTATCGTAAAAGATTTATGCTAGATGCTGAAATCCTGAAAAATACCTATGTACTGACCATATTCGATTATGAAAAACTATCTTCTAAACCATGAATCATGGGGATATGAGACTAATTCAATAAGGTGTAAAATGACCATAGTTTCTGATATTTACTAAAGTAAATTTAAAGTATAAGGTTTTCATTTATTATTCTTTATAATTTATTATTTCTTATACATTTAGTAAATATAAAGCTTCCAAATACACATATACAACATTACTAAGAGGAATGTGTACGTGTTATAACATGTTTACGTTATAGCATGCTCGCATTATAACACGTGTGTATTCCTTGATTTATGTACCCAAAACAAGTGGTACTAGGCTTAGAAATGCTTTGGTTTCTTGACACTAAGCCCTGAAACTATTAAAACACATCAACCAACATGATTTTGGTTGAAAATGCATAAATTAATCTTCCACCACGATAAATCCTACAAAAAAAATCAAGATCTTTCTTAAAAACATGCCTATAATGTAAAGAAAACTATCCTTTGGCTCGATACTAGATTTTGATGGTGCAACTAAGGCTAGACCTAGATTGAATTACATAAGAATATGTGTCAATGTGGATTTGGAAAGAGGTTTACCAGATTTATTACATATGTATCCTTAGTTGGGCACTTGGAGACCGATAGTGGAATATGGAACTACTATAGCTAGATGTAAGAAATGCAGCAAACTTTGTCATAATACTAATGTTTGCCCAAAAAATGGAAGCACAAGGGAGAAAAGAAAAAAATTGAATGATAAGAAAAAACAAAAGAGACAATGGAGAAAATAAAAGAGCTAAAAAAATAAAGGGAGCATGAAGTTAGAGACAAACTAGGAGAAAACCACCTTGAAAGACAAGAAGAAACACGAAATCTTGAAATCTAGAAACATGCTATTTTGGAGTAAGGAGAGTTTTTTGAATAGACACAACTAGAGGAAATTATAATTCCATTCATAAAACTAAAATAAAATGAGAGCAATGAAAATTAAAATAAGATGGATCAAGATGAAATTTTAGCTAGTAGAGAGCAGAAAAAGGATGAAATACAAAAGAAATATGAAGAGTCATTAGAAATGGCTCAGAAAGAATCAAGAGAAGCATCAAAGAAGAGATAAGAAGCAATACATCAATATCAGGAAAAAGGAACAAAAACAACAACCAAGGATGGATTAGAAATAGTTCTAGATGAAGAAAAAGACCCAAGGAAAGGATCAAATCAGAAGAAGATAAAAGGAACGATAACCAGATCATACCAAGCCAAGAAATTAGATGTTAATCAAACACCATGATCAATAAGATGAAATCAAATTTTCTAGAATAACTTTACATAAAACCTATGCAAACAAATGAGCAACAATATCATATATTATTATGGAACTCAATGCAATACATTGAGAATGGGCGTTGCTTAAATAAGTAAGGAATAACAATATAAGAACCAGTCAAGGTCATAGATCAAGCCATAAATCAAGGAAATAACTAGTCATCAAAGAACTAATCAAGACCATAGATTTAGGAGAAAACTAGACATCAAGGATCTAGTCAATACCATAGATCAAGGAAAGAACTATACCTAACAACTAGATAATATCTCCTAATATCTAAATAAGATAAAAGAAATATCCACACACATAAGTGGGTGAGGATAAATACAATAAAGGTAAATAAAGTACCTAGGTGAACATGGGCTAAGGTAAATACCTACTCTAACAATAATTTTACTAGAATCCCCTCAAGTATGTAGGTTTGTACCTCCATGTTCTTAACCAGTGCTTACAGTATCCTACACCTTATGTTTATAGTCACTCTCCTCTCTTGCCATTGCACTACTTAGAAAATACTCCGAGGTGATCTCAACTTCTACCCCCAAATTCATAAGCCTTGAGTTCCTCTATATGTTGCTCTATTATTGGCATCTCAGTAAACTGTTGTGGATTAGATGAGACACTATGCATAGGATAATTCATAATGGGTTATTCCTCAGCAGG